>MU868382.1:26834-88791 GCA_036418205.1 Ostertagia ostertagi
CGAGATGCCCGAACGATTAGTCGCGCGTTCTGGTTGAAGCACGTTTGCAGCAAATCTAATGAAAGGGTCCTCATCATAACTAAACGCACTTGCATTGTGTTGTTCTGTTGACGGGAAGAGCTGGAACGCAGTGTACGCTTGTTTCATGCTGAAAACGGACCTGACTATTTGATCATTTGCAACGCACGACAAAGGAACGGATTCTTTTTAGAATACTAACCTTTGGTGAAACCTGTGGTCAGCCGCGATCAGGCTCTACAAACTTTGGCAAAAGTGAAACTTCACTGAAGGAGGTTGAGGGACTTTCATTAGGGTCAGCGCTGGTCTTACTTTTCGCAACCGGGTGGATTTGTTATGTGGAAAAAGTACGCCTGATTTTGTGTCTAAACTAAGGTAATCTATCACTTTCTCGACTACCTGGATGGCTTCTCCAAAGAGTTATGCTTCAAAAACCAACACTATGCGGAAACGACCCCCGCCGGGTTCATTGTCCCTAGAGCTCCAGCATTCTGCACTACCGCATTGATTCAGCGCGGGTATTATTCTCAGAGGTTTGTGGATTCTAATAGTCTTTACTCCAATCAAAAAGATTTCGAATGAGCCGAGATACGGCCATTTGAAAATCAAGGTCGAAAAGTGCAAGAACTTTCTTCACGACCTAATACTAAGTGAGCTCGTTTATATGTGTCCACTCACAGAAAAGTATAAACAATAACAATACAACTCTCACACAAGTTTTATGACCAGCCCAACCCTGACGGAATAACTACGATACCCCAATTCAGGCAGGTTTCGTTTAACACCGAATTCCACCAATGCCTCGGTGAAAAGCGCAAACAAGCGAACGAAAACAGCTCTATTTGGCTCATCCACTACGGTAGCACCCAACAGTTAAAGCCCACTGGCAAACCCATAATATTTGGGCAAGATCTCAGGCATAGCCTTTCTATGAGAGAGAGGGCTCTAAAGAAAGGCTGCGATAAGATACCAATCGTAGAACCTACAGGCTTCAGACTCATCGCAAGTTGAGAGTCAGAATTCTTGATGGCGTGAGCTTTATCTACAACGACGACTTCAAACTTGAGCTTCGATCTCTCTTGCAAAGCAGTAATAATTGTCGAATCGTTGCGGAAAATCTGAACATATACCCTTGAAATTCACGGCCAAAAAGTGTGCGGAATGCATGAGATTACATGATATGGCACGATGAACACTGTGTTCCGCTAGAGCTCCTTCATACTCTTGAGCACGTCTGCTCTCTCGGGCTCGCTACCAAAATACCCTATAGGACTCAACGTTCCACATGAAAACCTGAAATACACATAATTGAAGAAGCCAACAGAATGTAGGTGGGGAAGCAACTCACCTGGTAACTTCTGTGATCCAGTGATCACACACCGAAAGCGGACATACGACGAGGAATGGTCCCTTTTCCTCTTCTTTCAGGCGAAGCATTTCAACAATGGCCTGAAAGCTTGCTCACGGGTATGAAAATATTCATACTTGCGCATTTACAACAACTTGTACAATCTTCGCTGCAGGGTGTCCTGCAATTTTTTTCGACCCTGTTCTGGCCTAGGCCAGAACCCGCGGTCACCCCTGCTCCTCGGGGGCGGGGCTTAGGTTTTCTTAGGTTCTGTTCTGCCCGCAACAGGGCACACGACTCTTGCTGTTCTAAAGATAAATTCTTATCCACTGAACCACTCTATTTATTGTAATAAGGGAGATATACTATCTCTCTAAATTAAAAGGCGCCACCCATCCGCCTAAGTCGCCACATTTTTTGGTGCATCGGCCAAAGCCGTTTTAAGGTCAGCAAATAGCTTGCCCTTGGGACTCAGTCAGCCCTAAAAACCGCAAACAACAGCTTTGCGAAGAACAACCGATTTACAGCGTTGTTGTTTGGTAAATTCCTAGTTGAATTTATCAGACAAATCTTGATTTTATCGCTCAAAAGCAGCGAACTCTTTGATATTTCCACAGCGCTTAGCCTACCTTTCCCTGATAAAGGAACAACCGCTCAAAAGCAGCGTAGTTTATCTTGCTAAATCAAAGTAAGCGCATCATTTCTAATAGAACAGCCGCTCGATAGCAGCGAAATCGGTAAAAGTAAGAAGTAGAGATATCAATATGGCACTCTATTTTTACAAAAAGCCAGTTATTGCTAGCGCCACAGCCTTAGCAACTCTTTTACAAAAGTACCAATGTTACGGAGCGAACCTAGAGTATCCGGAAAATGAGGAGGAGTTACACGAAAAAGCTCTCGCTAACGTTACTCTTATATCGTCAGCGCTTAGTCGCATAAGAACCGCTGTCGAAACTATTCAAGAGAAAGTCGATAAAATAGAGAATCACTACGCTAACGCAAAAAAATCCGACCAAAAAGAACTCATTATAGAGGTTCAGGAAATCGAAAAAGAATCTCAATATCCGCAACATTTGGCCAACGCAGAGGCCTTCATTCACATACTGGAAGCCCAGTTAACCGAAGCTAAGGTAAACCTAGCAAAAGCACAAAGAAAACTCAAATTGCCTTCCTCCACCAATGGCATTGAGGAGTCATCAACCCACAGTACTAACCAGACAAGCTGGTCTCAAGGGAACTTTGAAGATCCAAATTTCGAGAGCGCCGCAAGGATGCGGTCTATCAAACCGCCCAATATCAGCTTACCAAAATTCCATGGTAGCGAGGAAGAATTCCCAGAATACTGGGCAGTCTATGAATCCCTTATTCACTCGAGCAACGACCTGAGTACAATCGAAAAAATTGTTCTCCTCAAGGATAGCCTCAGAGGGAAGGCCGAAAGAGCCATCAAGGGAATACAGCCGATAGCAAAAAACTATGAGTGGATGGTGAAGACACTCAAGGACAAATTTGGCAACCGTCCCGTCAACAGGTCAAAAATAGTGCAGAAACTTTTCGACTTGAAGGCTGCCACACAAAATGCAAAAAGCTGCGACGATTGCTTAGACTCTATCAAGGCACTTGTGAATCAAATGGTTTCTACTGACTATGACATCAGGGCCACTACCGATCCGATGTGGACTGAAACAATAATCAAAAAGTTCCCTTACACAGTAATAAAGGACGTTCTGACGAAATACCAGGACAACAAGAACATTACCATTGGCGTAACGCTACTGGAGAAAGAAATTTCTTCCAAACTCTTCGTCGAGACCCATTGGGGTGCCGATAGCGGACATGCCAAGGAAACTTGGTTCGCTCATGATACTAGAAGACCAAACCAAAGGTCGCTACAAAACTGCATCTTCTGTGACCGCAATAATCATCTACCTGCGACATGTAGGACCGTCACCAATATCCAACGGAGGCGCGATATCGCCAAGGAAAAACGCCTCTGTTGGAAGTGTTTCAGTGATCAACACTCTAGTAACCAATGTCACAAACTTGACTGTTTCCATTGCGGCAATAAACACCATCCAAGCATATGTCTGGCACAGCGGCCTTTCGGCAGCAACACCAGACCCCCACCACCAAATCCAAGACCATTAAGAAATGAAACCAACCAACAGAGCAATGGCAGCAGACCTCAGCGATACGATAACAGACCTAGCAACCGTTTTAACAATGATGCAAGGAGAACGCAACAGACCAACACACAGGTCATTCTGAATGAGCAGGATTACGACCGCTCACCAATCCTCAACAGCAGTAAGAATGAACAATTAATTCTAATGACAGCAGAGGGGAATCTCTGGAATAACAAAGCAAAGAAGTTTGAGAAAGTCCTCTTTTTCTTTGATACTGGAGCTCACAAAACCATAATTGAGGAGAAACTAGCAAACGATTTTGGACTACCACAACTTTCTTCGGAAACCTGCACTATGTCAGGCCTAGGAGGTCACATAGAACGATTCAATAGCACACTAGTCCCACTAAGGGTTCAATCTGCATACGGTAAAGAGATCTGCTTCACCGTACAAACCAAACCAGTCATAACAGGAGGATTCCCCTCGGTAAAATTAACCGAGCAAGATGCCAGTTTTCTTGAGCATAACCAGATCTGCATTGCAAACTCTAAATTACAAGGAGAACGACAGGTGCCCAAAATTTTGGTGGGACTCGACAGATATTATGACCTAGTCATCGAATGTGGAGCTCCGCAGAGCACACCTTCAGGATTGCGTATCGCGAAAACTTTATTCGGTCCAACAATTTATGGCCGTGGCAAGCTAGATAGCCCCACAGACCAGCCGGTTTCCTACGGGTTGACGGCCATTCATGAAGGCTCAGAGAATCAAATACTAGAAAAACTCTTTGAACTAGAAGGGCTAGGAATTTCCTCTGATGAGTGCGCCACAGACGACAAAGTTCAGCAATATTTTGAGAACTACTCGAACTCAATATCGTTTGACAAAGGTTATGTCACAGCACCATTTCCCTTGAAATGCAATGTCTCAGAACTTGAGGACAATTATTCCATCGCTATAAAAAGGCTAGCGTCCTTACAGAATCAGCTGAAACTGAACCACGATCAGGCATACTGGTATTCTAAGATTCTGAAAGACTATGAAAAGCAAGGAATCATTGAACAAGTCTTCCAAAAAGATCAAGATGCTGTAGGCACATACTATATGCCGCACTCAGCCGTATGGCGCCCTCATAAGGCCACGCCATTGAGAATAGTATTCGACGCCTCATCCAAGAAGAGAGGACAATTCTCATTGAATGATGTCATTCACAAAGGGGAATCATTCGTGAACAGAATTCATAACGTACTTATTTCAAGCCGCTTCAGCAAGTTTCTGTTGCTTTGCGACATTGAGGCCGCGTTCACACAGATTAGGCTGATCGACGCGCATAAAGACCTGTGCCGCTTTCTTTGGCTGAAAGATAACACAAAACCTGTTATGAGGTCAAACATAATAGTGTACCGCTTTAATCGCTTGCCATTCGGTATCACTGCGGCACCTAGTGTTCTTAATATGGCACTTCTGGCATATTTACGCTCATCAGGGACAGAACTATCTGCAGAAATTAGCAGAAACTTATACGTCGATAACATTCTGCTCCAAGCGGAAACTGAGGAAGAGGTGCTTCGCAAATACAAAGAGTCAAAAAACTTATTTGCAAAGATTGGGATGAATCTCCGAGAATATGTTTCTAATTCAAGGGAGGTCAATTTGGCCATACCAAGAAACGACCGCGCCCCATCGGGAAAAATGAAAATCCTTGGCGTTGACTATGACACAGAGACCGACCAATTCACCGTGAAAACCAACTTTGAAATAAAGTCAACGCTCACCAAAAGGGAAATAGTGAGTCAAATCAATTCTGTGTACGACCCGCTCGGTCTTGCCGCACCGTTATTAATTAACCTCAAATCACTGATGAGAGAAGTCTTTACCTCCCATCCAAAATGGGATGACCGCATCTCGAAAGCACTCCACGAAAAATGGAATGTGTTAATATCCTCAATCAATAACGTCGAAATAACAATCCCAAGAGCGCTGACTATGGAAAATAGACTCTTGGAGGATGCTTGCTTATGGGTTTTTGCCGACGCAAGCAAGGAAGCTATAGCGACGTGCTCATATTTAGTCTATAAAGACAAAATGACTAGTCAACTTGTAAGTGGGAAGACCAAGCTGTCACCAAAGAAGGCACAACAGACCATACCAAGGCTGGAACTGCTTGGATTACTGATTGCCCTGCGTCTTGAAATTCTATCTTACAAGCGAACAATCACTGCGTAAAAGAGATAACTTTAGTAAGTGATAGCGAGATCGCACTATGTTGGATCAGATCAAATCGAAAACTGCCAATGTTTGTGGCAAACCAGTGTGATCGAATCAGAAAAATCAAGGCTATCCTCGAGGAAAAGCAATGTAGCGTGCGATTCATGCACGTACCAACCTCTTTGAATCCCGCTGATGCCGGTACCAGGGGACTCACCTCCATGGATATGCAACAGCACATGTGGATTCAAGGCCCTCGGTGGCTATCACGCAGCAAGACAGCAGCGTTGCTCAGACCAATCGATGAACTCTTTACGCAAGAAAATGAAGATATTCAAAGCAGTGCTGAACTAGTAAGTATCGAAGTAGCTGACCCACAGCAAACAACAGTGCTCGTGGATATACACTGCGTTTCATAAATATAGGTCCACCCTAATTTTTTGCTATTCCAAAGTTGCTGCGCATTTTTGGAGAATGCTGCTATTACCAATAGTTTTCCCATAACGAATAACCTTGATACTTGATTTCTGGAGAAATCTCGATTCAGAATTATTAAAATATCTTCTTTAGAACGTATTTTCACCGTTTCGCAAATATGACTACACATCACTTGTCGAGGGATTTTACTATAACGAAAAAACGTCACGAATTTTCAATAATGGGATGACCCCTCAATAATCATAAGGAACACAACAATACGTTTTGACATGCTGGTAGCCAAATTAGCTGTCACAGTAGGATCCGAATTGGTCTGGGCCTGATGATCGACGCTTTCAGCTTTTCGGCTGTTCCATTTTGCCTTTTACTTTGCTGTGGAACTTAAATACAACTAAGGCCCAATGACTCTCTATTGGAATCTAATTCAGATAACATGGTGGCCACCAGATAACTGCCACATTTTTCCTGCAATTCCATCTGGCGCGGAGGGACCGGCATGGACAGGCTGCGTTACGTGTGTGAAAATCAAGGATAGAGGGATCCTGTTGAAAAATGGTAAGCACTCGCTCCGGAAAAACTTCACGATACCCTGTGGAATTTTTGTGAACGGAAACAAAAGCGAGCTCTAGCTACTCAGCTCTTCAAGGTGCCTCAAACCATAACGGAATTCAGCGCCGAACTTACGTTACATTTAAACCATCTGCGATTTTCACGTGATCATCCTGTACCCTCTTTTTCTGCCATATCCACCTAGAATAAACCTTTCCACGTCGATCTCAGACCACCTGTAGATTGAAACAAGGAGGTAGAGTCCAAGATCGCGAAGGGTCTCAAGAGCCACACCATCGCCCATTATGTTGAGCCTTTTTCACGGAGAAATGGAGACTTGCGATCTTGTAGCGCTCGAATAATCTTGGAACGCTCTTCATCAATCCGTTGAAGATGTTACTTCTCTGCTGGCTTACTCACCACACGGTGGTCTTGCTCACAGAAGGCCGCATTTCAGTACGGACTTAGTTGGGACTCCTTGTATAACTCGAGAGAAAACACCCGATTCTTCCTAAATTTTGAAGGGAACGCAGTCTTTATTTACCTAAGCGACTCTTCTCTCCGCACTGACCAGAATTTTGCACATGGTCGCTTATGAGTATGAGCCGGCCGACATGGGAGGAAATTCTGCTCCTCAGCTATCCCACTTCAGTAAGTGCTCTAGCTTGAGCTTGTTACTGGGAAGAGAGGCGAATAACACAAAGTATGGTAAACTCTATGTCGACTGAGCCCACATATTTCCTCGCTTCCCTGATTCCCTTCACGGATCATGAGAAATGGAAACTTTTTATGAGTGGCCCGATATTCATGAAACGGTGAAAATTCGTTCTAAAAAAGTTAATTGGGTTACTTGAGGGGGGAACTTTGTCGGAAAAACACCATGAAGGTTTTCCGTGACGAGGAATCTAACGGTGATAGTAGATTTTCATAAAATGCACAGCAAATTTGGGGTAGCAAAAATTTAGGGTGGACCTATAATTATGAAACGCAGTGTATCACGTTTCTCCCGATTAAGCACTCTCCTCAGAACAGTAGCCAGAGTTGGGAAGACCCTCCATAAATGGGTTATTCGTACTAACGAAAGAAGTACAGTGAATATCGAAGCCAGCTCAATCAAAAAGTTCGATGTAGAGGCTGGAATCACGGCCAATGACATACAGTCAGCCGAAAGAGCCTTACTTCAACAGATCCATAAAGGAATAGATTGTGATGAGCTTCAGAAACGATTCCACCATCAAAAAATCACGCGAGATTCCGAAGGAATTATAAGGCATGCGTCCAGAATGCAAAATTCAGCATTGCCAAAGGACGCCATTTCACCCATATTTTTACCTCATGGTGAACCACTCTCTGCACTGATTCTGGAAGACATTCACAAATCCAATGCACATTGCGGTAAAGACCATACCCTATCCCTACTGAGAAATCGATTTTGGCTACCACGGCCATCAAGCCTAATTAAAAAGGTCATAAGGAACTGTACGGTTTGCAAACGCTGGCAGGGTTTACTTTTGGCGCCCCAGAGATGCCACCACTCCCGAAGGATAGAGTCATGGTGACCAGACCCTTTGCGAACACTGCTTGTGATTTTATTGGCCCTTTTCTTGCAAAGAGTAGCGATAACATGTATGTGTGCCTCTATACCTGCCTGACTACCCGTGCTGTGCACCTCGAAAAGTAGTAGAAAACATGACTACAGGCGCATTTCTCAACAGTTTTATCCGCTTTGTGTCAAGAAGGGGTGTACCTACACTCATGCGAAGCGATTGCGGTTCTAATTTCAAACTCGGATCAAAAATGATCGTCGATATGTTTGAAAATAGCGAGAATAATGACAACCCCTTGATGTCATACTGTGCTTCCGTCGGTATCAGATGGATTTTCAACCCCCCAGCGAGTCCATGGATGGGCGGAGTTTGGGAGAGACTGGTCGGTTCGGTCAAAAAGTGCTTAAATAAAAGCGTCGGTCGGAAGAAGTTATTCTACACCGAAATGAACACGGTCATGACTAGAATAGAGGCTATCATAAACACTCGCCCTCTAACGAAAACAAATTTCACGGACATTTCCGAAATCCCTTTGAGACCGGTCGATTTCCTTCACGGAAATATGAAATTTTCACTCCCTCATTCTGATAGCGTCACAATTGATGACGAAGAATATGAACCGGACTTGATTCAAACAGTGAAACAGGCCAAGGAAGCGTTAGAATCGGCTGAGAAAATCACTACCAAATTTTGGGAGAGATGGAGCAATGAGTATCTGCTCTGCTTAAGAGATTCGCAAAAGCTACATCTCAAACAAAAAAGACACATCTCGAGATATGTCCCCGAAATCGGGGAGATTGTACTAATTGGTGAGGATTTTTTACCTCGTGGCAGCTGGTCCTATGGAAAGATTGTTGAAGTTATAAATAGCAGTGATGGACTTGTGAGATCAGCAAAACTAATGCTACCAAATAGGAAAATCCTCCATCGTCCACTTGGTAGGCTGTATCCGCTGGAAATCAGAAGTCTTGCTGAGCCCAATATCACAGCAAAGACTCGAGATCAGCAGCAGAAAATAATAGCCTCTCCAAGATTGAGAACAGAAAGGCAGTCAAAAACAAAAGCCTTGGAAATCATGAAACAATTCGAAAATAGTCTGGAAGATACCCAGGATGAGAATGTGAATGTCTGCGTGAACAGTACACATCATTCTCCATGTTCACTAAACCGGTCGTACCGCAAAATGACCTGTAATTCGCTGTTAATACTTCAGGCAATACTCCTGGCTACAGTACATGCCGCTGCCGGGCATAGCACACCAAACCTCAAGTGTTACAGCGGAAAGGTCATAATCGATCCGCCAAAGACGACTTTCAAATTGTGTTTCAATCAAGAATGTCGAACATCCCTACTATATATAATGCGCTAAGTCTGTCTGTCTGTCACGAAATTCCGTATTAAGCGGACAACAACCTACTGGGTCCAGGTCATGTTTGAGATGAGTGTACCATATCTCGAGAAGTAAAAAACATACATTACCTAAGCGGAGCCCCGCCCACAGTGGGCGTGGCGTGCGTCGAAATGAGTGGTACTGAGGACTATGGTTTCAAATTCAGTCACAAAACAGCCTCGAGACCGGAACAAAAGTGGGCATGGGTGTGGGTTGGTAAGCCAGATTGAAAGCGAACGAACGACCCTCGGTGGGGGGCGTTCCTAGAAAATGGGTGCTTCAGTGAAAATATTCATAACTCGGTTAAGGAGGAAGCCTACAGACCAGAAACGAAATTGGTGCAGGGGAGCAATGCTAAGGTATTTCCACACACGCCATGAAGTGAACGGAGGCCTGCCCACAATGGGCGAGCGTGTCTGTGAAGCGGACAGCATTTCCTACTAGAGCTCATAAATCGCTCCGAGATGACTTAGAGACAGCCGGAAAACAGTGGATACAGGTTAGGAAGGGAGGGGAAGCTAAATATCAAGGTGGCGAAGCTTACACAAAGTGGGCGAGTTTGCAATTAGCCTTAAGTAAGCTCGTTATGAGTCCGGGGTGGGGAAAAAGCGTATGAGAGTTGGCAGAGGGAAGGGTCAACGGTTGTTGGCGGCGGAGCAAGCACCAAAGTGGGCGGGGTTTGCCACGGTACTTCATAACTCGGTTCCAATAAGTTCCAGAGATGGGAGAAAAAGTAGAAAAGGTTGGGGAAGAGATGATAGCCGACTGATCAGGGCGACCCCATGCACCAAAGTGGCGGGGTTGCTACAAAGATACGTAGTCGATTTCGTCCCCTACAAGACCTCATAATTCGTGCTCCGAGACGACTTAAGAGACCGTGAAAAAAAAATACGCGCAGAGGTGAAAAGTAGGAGTAGAAGGTTGAATTGTGAACGCTGGCGTGCCACACCCGGATGTGGGCGGAAGTTGGCCACCGCTCTCATAACTCGGTTCCTAGAAGTTCCGGCGACAGGGGAAAATGTGCACAAAGTATTGAGGTATGGAGTAGGGTTGAAATGCCATTGTTGGGCTAAGCATGCACCAAAGTGGGCGGGGTCTGCCCCAGAAATTCGTAACCTCATACGCCATTTTACAAGACCTCATAAATTCAGCTCCGAGATGACTTAGAGACTGAAAAAAATACGCCAGAGGTGAAAGTAGGACGTAGAGTTGAATGCGAACGCTGGGCGTGGCACACCCGGATGTGGGCGGAGTTTGCGGCGTAAGTTAAGATGTACCGAGCAGAAAGCTAAATCAAGACAAAAATACTGATGGCCCGATTTTACCTCGCTGAGCCCCGTCTCATGCACGGCGAATGCGTGCGCACCAAAACCTGTTCAGTAATAAATCATCAGAAATGGCATTTAACCTACCTCCTTCACCTGTGAATAGGATGTTCAAATTAAACTAAACCATACAAATTCTATTCAAAGAATTTCATGCGCTCCACCTGATTTCTGTACCGTATCACAGAAAATTCTATCGACATCATTGCTTGGAAACCCCCACTGTTGGCCGGTTGGTGCATTAGCATCGTTGGCAATAATAGTATGCGTCATCGCATTGGGAGTTCTTATCATTTTTCGAATGCTGAAGGTTCTCACTCGGTCTAAGGATCAGCACAGTTCTACTGCAAAGAACAAATCAGGAACGGTAGAACCAGTGGAAGTAGAAATGAAAGTAATCCATTCTTATCGCCCCACACCTCTTAGCGGTCGTATCCCATTGATAGCATGCGTGCTAATCATGATAATCAGCCTAGGTGATTCTTGTCAACATGGACTGTCTAGGCATCATACTGAACTTGTATGTAACCAGGATGGAAAATGCTCCTACGAAATAGGGCGCGAAATTCTGTTCAACAGATTACAAAGGAAACATTGTATCGAAATACACCTTCGGAACCGCACGGTTGGTATGCTAAGCATAGAGGTAAAAGCCGTGCACTTTACCTGCGTAAAAACATCGAAGTTTTTTACGAAGAATACGCAACATAAGATATTTTATTCCCACCGTTGTTCAGGGATGGGATCATGTACAGCGAGCAAATGCGACTTACTACAACCTAATGAAACATCCCAGAACTACGTAGATCGAGACCTTACCCAGGCTACTCGGCCTGTGATCATTCAAGTGGAGGAATACTTTCTGGATGCATTTTACCGACACCATCTTGCGTGTTCTATAGGGTCGCTCACATCCCGATCACTACAGATGTGTATGAGGTATTCGAATGCCAAGATTGGTCTCCGTCCATACACTTGGAGATATTAGGCAACATCTTTGGCAAAACGACGGAGGAGCGCTACAATATACTGCCGTATCAGGCGACAGACGTGAAGATTGTGAATGTTACGGCAGTCACAGTGCAGATGCCCTCACACTCGCCAATGAATAAAAAATTTGCTCAGTCGGAAAGCGAGACCGTCATTCTACCGGACTCGTTCCAAGTACCGGTCGTATGCCGCACAAGATATGATGCACAGAGAAAATTCAGTAAGTGTGAAAACAGGATGACCTGCAGTTGTAGTACTGGAACTTCTCCTCATATTTGCGAATGCAATAAGGACTCGATCGGTCATATACGCTCGGAGGACTCGAATCGTTTACCGCTGAGAGACAGGTTCTATGGAAATATACCCTCGAGGCACTGACCTTCTTGTAGACTCCTTTGAAGAAGTTACTTTATATATAAAATCTAGTGTCTTAACAGATAGCTCAGAATTGGTGATTGACGACCAGTGCACTGCACAGGTGAGTGAGTTGTCTGGCTGCTACGGCTGTCTACATGGAGCGCGTTTGAAAGTATCTTGCAGCTCACATTACAAATCAGTTGCTGAACTCAAGTGCAGTAACTTCACAACAATTGTTAAATGTAGTGCGGAGAATATAACAACAGAGCTGAATCTGAACTTCAACGAGGCTCTAGTTGAAGATTCATGTTATATATCATGCGGCAATCGAAGTCTAAAATTGCCCTTGGAGGCCACTTGTTTTACCACCCGGTTTCAAATGATTCGATATTTCTCCACAATTCCGAGGAAGGACAAGTGAGCATGTTTGAGTTTTCTCAGTTTCACCTCCCTGATTTCAGACCATTACTGAAGATAATTAGGGATCACTGGAAAACGGCTGTACTCATTGCAGTTACTTGCACGGCAGTTACCGGTCTAGTATACTTATTTGGACCGATAGCAATCATTATTGTATTCAAAATTTTGTGGGCTATAATCAAATGCATTACAGCTCCATGCGGCGCATTATACACATCTGCTCGGTCGGTTCCTTCAAACGCATAGCCGTATCATAGATGAAGGACGAACCGACGCCAGAAATTTCCTTTCAAGTTCTATAAGAGGCACTCTAAGACTCTTACGGGTAAATCTGAAGCACTTATACGTACATGGATCTGTCAGACGTCAGCGATATGCTCGATCAAGCCGAATCCGCAACGTCTCCTTCAACCGCCGAAGTCCTCACTGCTATTGGACACGTGCTCGGTCGACTACATAATCTGGAACTGGCTGTCAACGAGCTGCTGAAGCGGTCTGAACCGCGATCTTCCTGTATTTTCTGCCCCTTGGCAGAAAACCGTGATGGTCATAACACCCCACGGTGCAACCGCTTCCCTGATGCGGTTGCAAAAAGCATGCAGGTGGCGAGGCTCGGCCTTTGTGGTCGTTGCCTCAAGCCAGCTCATGCAGACGATGACGACTGTGGTGTACAGTGCGCGGCGTGTGGGAGACCACACAACGTGCTCTTGTGCGCCAATCGTGGACAAGCTGGCTTCAAGAGGCGACGACAAAACTGATGCGAACGATGGTTATGGGCAAGCGAACGAAGACGTCGGCAGAAAGATTGATTTTTTTTGTGTTGTATGTAAATATTACTGTTGTGGCCAGCGGGAGTGTTCTGGCCTAGGCCAGAACCCGCGGTCACCCCTGCTCCTCGGGGGCGGGGCCTAGGTTTTCTTAGGTTCTGTTCTGCCCGCAACAGGGCACACGACTCTTGCTGTTCTAAAGATAAATTCTTATCCACTGAACCACTCTATTTATTGTAATAAGGGAGATATACTATCTCTCTAAATTAAAAGGCGCCACCCATCCGCCTAAGTCGCCACAGACCCTTCGATCACATGACTTGCTGGCGAAGTCATGCGGACGTGCAGAAGGAAAGCATGCATTAAGTCTGAATCTATCCAATGATGGGCCTACCTTGTGCTCCACTGACGTCACAACGACTCATCGCTGCCTTCCGAAGACAGAAAACTTACCAGGTATGATGACCCCCTCTAAGAACATGCATCCATTGGTACGCAAGATTTGCAGGGGGTTTTCTTCGAATGGAAGAGGATAAATCTAGACGACGACCACCTTCATCTCGCCGCTAGGCTCTTCGACTCCAGCGCAATCCGCACCAAGTGAGTGGGAACTTTCAGTCATAAGGAGAGGACCAAAATCTATGGTTCCACAACAGTTTGGAAGCAAGTGGTAGGGGTTCAAAGTTGCTTGCAGTAATTCCAATCCTTCAACACATGAACAGCAGAAAGTGCGTATGGACCTCCGTCAATTTTGCTCAGTCATCGCTTTTTTTTCAAATGGATCGACTTGATCGTGTGTGTACAGGATGGGCTAAAACCATGAACAGCGTACGTGCGCAGCCATATCCGCTCTTCCCGAGCCGCTCCATTTTCGTCTCCTTTGATGTGCACTACGTGATAGGGTGTATATCTTCTTCTTAATGAAACCGAATATCACACAGTTCTATTGAAATGACTACATCGCGGTACGCCAGACCAAAAATTGGACTCCTAGGGATTATGGCACGCTACATCTAGCGGCAGTTCAACATAGTAGGGGAGCTCTTATGGACAACATTTCAACAATTCGATAAGTTCGTAACCACCACAGATGGAAGATGCGGAGGCCCGCTGTTACAAGTACCACCAGTTCAATCATTAGATGCAGAAACCAGTTCTCTCCTTGTCAACGAAATGGAAAAAGAACCCAGCTAGACACTCTGAAGGCTTCTCCGTAAGATTTATCACTGTCTGATACGCCTTACCTTTGTGCGTTCCGAAGCACCTTCAATCGCAGAGGTTTCCAGTGGACTCCCTCCCTTTCATCCATGCAGCGCTTAGTCGCGCCTTCACCGCCTCATCCGCACTACCGTCGGCTGCCAAATCGCTCTCAAGGTGTCGGAAGGAACACGGTCCTTTTGACATTCGGGAGCACACCTTCTATCAGTACGTTCTGCCATTTCTGCACCTTGCCCTGCAGTTCTTTTCTGCTATCCGTTACCAGGGCGATGTTGTCAGCGTAGAGGGTGGTCTTCAGTGGCTCCACAGTGACCCCCCTTACCGGGAAATTGAATTCAGGAGGGTGAGGAAGGGTCTCAGTGCTGATCCTTGGGGCATCCCAACCGGATGCCAACCTCGTGTGTTAGGCCGTGCAGGGTGTGTATGGCTGCCTTAGCCCCACCGTAGATCTCTTTCACCAGCGAAATTAGGTGTTCTAGCACGTTCCGTTTCCTGAGCGCTCTTCATAGTACTGCTCGTGGTAGAGATCGAATGCCGGCGCTTTTCTCTGTACTTCTCCATCACTTGCCTAGCGATGAAGATGACATACGTCGTTGATCTTTCAGGCATGAATACGTACTGTTCCTGAGAGATCAGGACCAGTTCCCTTAGTGTCGAGTGAACCAGCCGTTCGTACAACTGCATGTTATGCGCAGTCATCTTGATACCGCGGTAGTTGGAGCAATCCATCGCGTCACCCTTTTGCTTGAAGATGAGGACGATAGTGCTTCCAGGCATTTGGCATCCTTCCTTCCGCAGTCACAGTGTTCAGAACTCGGGTCAGCCATCTTATCCCGTACTCTCCGAGCGCCTTCCATGACGAGGCATCAGGCAGCATCAAGGGTAACAAAGCACGCCGCATGTGTTAGGCTGATGTCAGAGTCCGCGATCCTTTGCGCGATTTGCGCGATTTTCGCGATTTTCGCGAAACCTGCGATGGATCACAGGAGTTGGAAGTGCTCGATGAATACTGCGAGGTGTTGTTTAATCCTGCTGCGAATTCTGCTTGGCAGTAAAGATTGGAAGACGAATGTTTGTGGTTTCTACTTGTTTCATGTTCAATGTCTATTAGTTCATTGAAGTGCTCTTGAATTGTTCCTATTTTTTTTCAGAAATCAAACCAAACCAATCACAAAACTTGCAAGTGCCCCATTTGAACAATTGAAACACTGGATATGAAACAAGTGGAATCATGAGCAGTCTCCATTAAACCATAACCATCAAGCAGAAGTGACGGCGGATTGGAGAACACCTTACAGTATGGATGGGCACTTGTGATTTCCTGTACCCTGTCGCGCAAATCGCGCAATCGCAAAAATCGCGCAAATCGCAAAAATCGCGCAAAGGACCGCGGAATCTGACATCAGTCATACTGATTCTGGGACCCACGAACTCGTCTCGCCGTGGGAACAAAGTGTTAATTTCGCATAATGTACGTACGAAACAACTACGATTTTCGAGAATACCTTATCGCGCAAGGCTCGTTGCCCTCTGCACCTCAAACTTCAATTTCTTCAATGTTCATAATAATTTACAGCCATAGTTGCAAGGTTACTAATTCATCGTGAAATAAAAATTCAACAAGTCTCACACACCTGGCAGGTCTTTCCAAGCCCTTTCATCGCCATTAATGCCCCGTGACCAGCGCGATACCAGGAATCCATCACTTTTACACCCTCTTTCTGGTACTCACGAAGGACAGACCTAAAATAACTAGACAAGACTGGGAAACATTAGAAATTTGGAGTCTCACCTTGTTCTCTCCATTCTTTCGCTAACGGATTGATGTCCGCCATTGAGGGACGTTCAATTATTTTCGCTATTTCCCGCGAGGAGAGATAAACCCTAAAAAAACCGAATTGAATGAGTGCGATAGTTCACCGAAACAAGAAATTTAACGACTCAATACATGGATCAACTATCTTCAAAATCTATCTTCAACTACGGTAGGAGAGTAATGACGCAAATGGTGCAGCTGGTCCTGCAGCTCCGTCAAAAGAGCTGACTTGCTTACCTCAGGACTAAGCCTTGAATGAGGACTGACTTGCGCTGTCTCGCAGGTCCATCCTCTCTTTAAGGCTTAGTCCTGAGTAAGCATCAAATTGAGCGTTTCTAGGACCGAGTTGAAGTTCCGCCGACCGTTGGAGACCCCATCCCCTCGCAACATTTAGCATAACAGTAGAAACGCCAAAGGCTGGTTTGCTTACGTCTTTGAACTGCACTCATGATTTGAGATTTGACGGTGAATTTAAATCGCTTACAGGTAATGCTAGCATTCACAACAGAATTCCTGAGAGATTTGACATTCCGACAATTCGACGCTACATCTCA
Organism: Ostertagia ostertagi; assembly: GCA_036418205.1. Lineage (NCBI taxonomy): Eukaryota > Metazoa > Nematoda > Chromadorea > Rhabditida > Trichostrongylidae > Ostertagia > Ostertagia ostertagi. The sequence goes on from MU868382.1 coordinate 43,906, forward strand.
GTAGTCGTAAACTAGCGCGATCGCGAACTCTGAACACGCCTTGGCTCCCAGCAATACTGTTCCCTTGTGAAGGTGCAGACAAACTTCCATCACTCATTCTATGTCTACGCCTGCCCCGACAGAGCCAAAATTTCGCAAACTTTACTGCTGAGCATCACTCTGTTGGAAGCGATGCACAAAAAACGAGCAAATAGTGCGTACGCTTGGGAGGATCTCGTCTTGCAACAAATGTGAGAATGTTAGTACATATACTCTTTAGAATACTTCCTACCATATATAAACCTTTTTACTAACTTGTTATAATAAACTTACGCTACATCTACACCAAATTAAAAAAAAAACATGTGCCACTCTTTCATCTTGGATAGACTACTGGTGTACAAAAATCTTGAAACTCCAAAGAATCTAATTTAGACAAATCATTTTTTTGAGATAAAGATATGGAACCTCCCTTGATCTCAAATATAAGGACCTGATCAGGGCGCACTGTGGCTCCGGGGGAGGGGGGGCGCTCTGTAAAAGGTCTCTAGGACTAAGGCTGGTGTCAGAGACAGCGATCTGTCGCAGGTTCGGCGATCGCGATTCAAGCGATCACGCGATACGCGCGGATCGCACAAATTGCAAGTGCCCCATTTGTACAATCGAAACACTGCATATGAAACAAGTGGAATCACGAGCAGTCGCCATTCAGCCATCACCATCAAGCAGAAGTGGCGGCACCGCAAGTGGCGGCAGGATTGAGAACACCTTGCAGCATTGATCAGGATTTCCGGGAGCCGTCGCGTAAATCCGCGTAAATCGCACAAATCGCAAAAATCGCGCGAAACCAGCGAAACCTGCGACGGATCGCGGACTCTGACGTCAGCCTAAGCCCAGGCACCAAGACGAACTCCGAAGAATACGAAAACTTCGTCCGCACACCGAAGTCCCTTTCCTCTTCAAGATCTTAGTCCTGAATTGAGCATTTCCGTGACTCCGATGTTCCGTGCTGCCCCCCCCCCCACCCCGAGCCACTTGCGCCATGATCAGTTACATCATTTTAGAAAACACACAACTAACAAGAACCATTAAGAAACATTTCATTAGTAGATTCAGAGAGCAGCACTGACATCACACGTCCCGTGCAAACAATGGGAGGGGAACAAAATATTAGGAAATATTTGGCATGAGAAGAAGGTGAGACGCAGACGGTAACGATAACAATCTACCCGGAAGTGCAAACTTCATTTCAACACCGCCAACTAATGTCGAAACGCGGTAAATCGTTCAAACAATGAATTTTTTTCGCGCCATTTGCACGCGCATGGTGCACGACGAAAAAATTGCGGAATTGAATATTTCTGTGAATTTGAGACGGACATGTATAACTATACATAAGTAATTTGGGATCGACATGTATATTGTATACATTCCGCTCAAATTCACAGTAATATTCCATTCGCAGTCTTCTCGTGCACCATGCGCTGCAAATGGCACGAAAAATTCAATTGTTTAACCGATTTACCGCGTTTCGACATTATTGGCGGTGTTGAAATGAATTTGCACTTTCCGGTATATGTATCGTTACGCGTCTGCGTCCCCCTTCTCTCATGCCAAATAATTCCTAATATTTTTTCCCTCCATTTGTTTTGCACGGGCACGTGTGATGTACTGCTGCTCTCTGAATCTACTCTGAAATGTTTCTAAATGAGTTCTTGTTAGTTTTGTTGTTTTCTAAAAGATGATTAACTGATCATGCGCAGTGGCTCGGTGGGGGGCAGCACGGAACATCGAGAGTCACGGAAATGCTCTAATTCAGGACTAAGATCTTGAAGAGGAAAAGGACTTCGTGTGGGCGGACGAAGTTTTCGTATTCTTCGGAGTTCGTCCTGGTGCCTGGCTTAGCTGACGTCAGAGTCCGCGACCGTCCAGGTTTCGCTGGTTTCGCGCGATTTTGCGATTTGTGCGATTTACGCGATTACGCGACGCCCCGAATCCCTGATCAAGCTGCAAGGTGTTCTCAATCCGCGCACTTCTCTTGCGCCACTTCTGCTTGATGGTGAGTGGTGAATGGCGCCATGCTCGTTGATTCCACCTTGTTTCATATGCAGTGTTTCGATGTACAAATGGGCCTGCAATTTGTGCGATCCGCGCGTATCGCGTGAATCGCTTGAATCGCTTGAATCGCACGAACACCGCGCCAGATGCTGTCTGACACCAGCCTTATCTAGAGACTTTTTACAGAGCGCCCCCCCCTCCCCCGAGCCAACAGTGCGCCCTGATCAGGTCCCTTATATTTGAGATCAAGGGAGTTCCATATCTTTATCTCAAAACAAATGATTTGTCTAAATTAGATTTTTGGAGTTTCAAGATTTTTGTACACTTGTAGTCTCTCCAAATGAAGAGTGCACATGTTTTTTTTAAATTTCGGTGTAATGTAAGCGTAAGTTTATTATAACAAGTTATAAAAATGTTTATATATGTAGGAAGTATTCTAAAAGAGTATGTACTAACATTTCACCAATTTGTTGCAAGACGAGATCCTTCCCAAGCGTACGACACTATTTTGCTCGTTTTTGGGCGTCGCTTCAAACAGAGTGATGCTCAACACTAAAGTTGCTACAATTGCTTACTGTCGGCACGGTAAGACATAGCTGAGCTGATGGAAGTTTGTCTGGCACCTCACAAAGGGAACAGTCATTGCCTGAAGCCAAAGGCGTGTTAGAGTTCGCGATGCCTAAGTTTACTAGCTTCTTGAGATTAGCGTCGAATTGTCTGAATTCAAATCTCTCAGCGAATTCTGCTTGTGAATTCTCAGCCTTACTTGTAAGCGATTAGGAAACGCGCACTGAATCCGTGGGTGCGCGCCACTCGTAAAGACGATTGCTCGAAATTAACTTCTTGACCAATCTTGCCCCCCGGGAAAAACATGTTTACACCAGAAAGGCTCGGAGGACCCATTCAAACACTGCTAGCGTAACCTATGAGACTGCTCGAGAAATATGTAAATCATGAACGGTCTTGTAAATGACATGACATCCACGTAAAAATTTGTGTCCCAAGACTTTGCACCACACTAATACTCATGTTCCTCGGACTGATATGATCGCTGAGTCGCAAACACCTTGTCGAAACTGCTGCCCTGTTGGACCTTGTCAAAAATGCTATTGTGTGATAGGATCATCGTTTCGGGTCTGTGGGTGGGCTCTTGCGTTGAACAACGCGTCGCAAGAACTACAATCCTGAAGGATCCTTCGCTTCCTCCGAACAAGGCTAAAAGAGCAGGGTAACTTATGAATACGACTCTTCTTTCCAAACAGAAATGTCGTTCGCTGTGGCGCTTCTGTGCAGTGCGATGCCAGATGGTCTGTCGCAATTTTGCGAACGGCGATGCGGGCCTGCGGAGAGTTGGGGCTGACGTAGTAAGCATCTGTTTCTTCTTGAGACGCATTGTCAGATTGATGAAAAATTTTAAGAGAATCCGCCTGACGTTCGGACGAGCTATGAAAACCAGTGTCCAAGAATGCATCACGGCTGCAAAGACTCTTGTTGTTTTGCAGCTAGAAGAAGCAATCACGCCGCATGTAGATAGGTTGTAATAACTGGATCGTTCGGAGAAGCATTACATGATGGAGAAAAACACGCGCGGAGTCCCGATGTTTTTTGTCTCCGGAAGTCGCGAAGGACCTGTTGTCCGGATTCACGTCCGCAACTAAGTGATCCGCAAATCCCATTCCATCCGATCCGATCAACGAAACACAATGGATCAGCAAAAGCGGTACAACACAATAGCGATTAGGTTACCTTCGGCACGAATTACGAAAGACGGAAGCTAGCATGACCTGGAAAATGGGCGTGCAAAAGCGACTGGTTGCTTCAAAACAGCTTCAAATAGTGTTCCACATAACAAACAGAACACATACAAGAAGCTGTGATGAAGAACAAGTCGAGTGGAAAAAGCAACGACGCAAAATAAAAAGAAAACTCACCAAAAGCGCAGCGGCTGCAAGATGACCTGGAAAATGGGTGTGCAAAAGCGACTGGTTGCTTCAAAACAGCTTCAAATAGTGTTCCACATAACAAACAGAACACATAGAAGAAGCTGTGATGAAGAACAAGTCGAGTGTAAAAAGCAACGACACACAAATAAAAGAAAACTCACCAAAAGCGCAGCGGCTGCAAGATGACCTGGAAAATGGGTGTGCAAAAGCGACTGGTTGCTTCAAAACAGCTTCAAATAGTGTTCCACATGTTCGTGAGCATACTGCAGCAGAGCTCTCCGGTGGTGTAGTGCGGAGAGCGCGCGAACGCTACATAGGATAAATTGGCCGTGGCGGCAGAGCGTAACGGCCATGTTCAATCTTTTACGATCGTCTAAGAACTTTCCCGATTCAGGGTCGACCACGGTGCTCGTCGCCAAAATAATCACTATATCCATCTTTCTTCCCTGGACAGAATCTACGGTGTGCGGATGCACACCGTGCCGTATTGCGCAGTTCTCCAGAAGTCGTTGTTGCTCCTTATAGAAGGTGACGATGGCGATAGAGGACGTTGAGATGTCCGTCGCTAACAACGCAATGATCAAGTCTTGACACTTGGCCTCCCGTTCCTTGTAGTGGGATTTATGGGGACAGACTCGATCGTCCCGGCACGTCGACAACCACTAGCGGCAACGAAGGATTCGGCAAGTTGAGACGGCGCGTGAGCATCTGACGCTGGCGCGCAAAAATTCCATCACCCAGGGTGCCATCGTGGAGTGGATGAGGCGATTCGGCAGCTCGTTGAGAACAGGAGCGGAAGGTCGTGCCGAGACGAGCCGAAGGGGGTTCTTTGCTCATAAGTGGTTCCATCACGCCTTTAGCACCCAAGCGAGCTCATAGTGAAGATCTGGGGCAACGAATGTGGGGCTCTAGCTGGTTAACGTCCCCAGTGTAGATGTGCTTGGCCAGCGTGAACCGTCTGAGCATGGCAACAAAAGCTGGTACTGGTATCTGGGAAGCTTCGTCGCCAATGATGACCTTGCTGGTTGACAGAACATCAGGAAACAGTCCTCCAGGTCTCGCCGTGGTCAGCAACGAGGCTGCAGTGATGCACACGATAGAGGGAAAGCTAACCCGTACGATCCGTACGGCCTCCTCAGTTGCCTCGGAGTTGTTGCCTGGTTCGGCTATGCGAAACTCCTCGCGCTCTCCATCCGTCAGACGAGTTAGAGTTGTTTGTTTGGCAAGTTGGCCAGAAGGCCTTTAAAGATTTGGTGGAGGTCGACGGGTGTCGTGGGGGCGCCCTCAGTGCGGTGTCAGAGAGGAATCGCAGGATGCGTAGCGCGGAATAGTCTTCCAGCTCAAGCAACGTCCCGGTGAACTATGCCATCGCAACATTAGTTGTAGCTGTAACCAAGACGAGATTACCAGCGGAAGCGGGACAAGCAGCAATCACCGCAGCAACCAGCGAATCCCCGGTGCCACAAGCGGCTTGGATGGCCAGGATGGGGTGGTTCTCGGTACCGAGTTGAACAGCTGGGGTTTGGTCGTTGCGGAGCCGCAGCGTGGAGTCGCCAACTCGAATCGTCGTGGGTTGAAGTCGAGACGGGTGCACCATGTGCGCACGACTAGAGCGCGGCTGGCTTGAGTGAACAGCGTCCAAAATGGTGCAAGCTAGTAATGGAGCATTGAACGATTCCAGCGATGTAAGGGGTGACTCCGAGGCCAGGATATCCTCTCTGCTCCTGTCGATTCATGGCAGAGCCGTACACAAATGGGAACGCGTGCTGAGTTGTCCCTTTCGTCTACCACTCCGAGGCGACGTTTAGCGTTGACTAGGGATCGGTGGTGATGAGTGAAAGAGTTGAGTTTGATCTCCACTGTACTTTGCGAAGAGAGGGACTACGAAGAAGCCACCGTGGTTCGTGCCAAAGTGGTGGATCCAATCACCCAATTTCTTACTCGTCTTGATCGGGACAACCCACCTTCCGACTGGCCTCGAAGCTAAGCTGGAGGCGGACTGGAATCGCACTCAAGCAGGGGACGAATGCCGTTGTCTCATGAGTGGTCTTGTCGTCTGTCCCGAAGCTTTGTGCCGAAAGGGCCGCACTGGTTACGGCGAACAGTTTTTCCATCCTCCGTTTGACCTTGTCCTGGTTGCGAGTGTAGTTCAGAAAGCCTTGTTCGCGGTCTCTGAACCAACGGAGGTCTGCATCGGTCAAGAGGAAGACGCGTAGCTGCAGCATTCCTCCATCGGGGTGGGCTGGCAGGAAACGACGCGCCGCATTCACGAGAAACTGTTGAGCAGGATGGGAAACTGCCCAGTGCGAAAAACGCATCGCGCAGGAAATGTTAGTCCGCGCGTCACTCGAAGAAGGGTGTCACGATCGTCCTCCGACAAACAGAAGTTGCCTCGAAACCCGGACTGCATCGTGGCAACCTTGGAACGTCACGAGAATGATTTTGAATGATTTTGACATGGTTGAAGTTGTAGCGTCCGCGTTGGGCTTCGATAACGAGTCCAAGAATTTGGTGTTCCAGTGGTGAGGATGAACTCATGAACTCGGAAAGAATACGGTGCCGGTGACTCGACAACAGACGGTCATGGTAGCTGTGATTGCAGTAGAACCTCTTGAGGGGCGACGGACTTTTGGTGCGTCCAGGGTTGCACGCGGCGAATCGCGCGGCGGGCTGCGCGGCGATCCGGACTAGGCAAGTCTTCGCGCGCTCCTGCAGTGAAATTCAACACGTCAGAACGTGTGCACATCGCGGATAGAATCCACAAGGTTCTGCTTTGGAAACAAACTTCCCACTCGCGGAGATCTGTGAGATGGAGCTGTGTCAGTGAGAAGATTATAGCGAAAGGGGATGAAAGCGAGAAACTTCATAGAAATGTCACTATTATCATATTATGAATATGAATAAGTAGACTAAAAATGGAGTCATCTAGTGAGATGTTCTTTATTGTCAACTCCATATCTTTGCTAATTGCGGCGCTCCTGTCCATGGAGAGAACTTTCAAGACAGGGCCAGTGGATGGTGAAACTAGAACTAAACCTATGAGAAGGGAAATACGTTCGGGAGAACAGAAATTGCTCACATCCTCCACAAGAGACTCATCTCCTCCGGCTGAGTCCCGAAACGATAATTGTTGAAGCTCTTCGCTCATGGAATATCTCCCCCCTCAACAACAAGCGCCAGCAACCTGAGCGCCCTGATTGCTATAATAGCTTTTTGTTATTCCTTTTCTTCTCTTCCTGCCGCTGCCTTTGAATAATTGCGTTGGAATGCAATTCGAATCGCAAAATCTTGTGGATTCTATCCGCGATGTGCACTCGTTCTGACGCGTTGGATTTCACCGCAGAAACTTGCTAATTAAGAAAAAAAACCTTTATAAACGGAATAATTAAAATGACTCGTTTTGCTCCTTCTCCTTCCTCAGACGAATCTTATTATTTCGTCAATCCCCGGAGCGACTTGCCTCGTCCAGATCGCCGCGCAGCCCGCCGCGCGAATCGCCGCGTGCTACCCCGGACGCACCAAAAGTCCCGCGCCCCTCTTGAGGATCGCCACTGGCCAACGTCTTGAGAGTTGGTCATAGAGACAGCACCCAGACTAAGTCCTTTACCATAGCTGATCATGCACAAAACAGCGAGTGCCTGTTACGACGTTGAAGGAATCTTGAGTGAGTGGCAGGCAATGAAGCTCCGGCCGGGGAATGAAGAAATTTTTCTCCTCGTCGATAGCACCTTGACCAAAACTGCGGTGAACGACTTGGTAGAGTACAGGTCGAATGCCGTTTTGAGTAGGTGGACAAAGAGGCGTCGGATCATCACCGGCGGAAGTGAGATGTAATTGATGAGCCGCCTCTTGGTCGCTCCCATAGGTGCTGTCAAGGAGAACCGTCGTGAGTTGTACAGCCTTTTGTTCAAAGGCAGTGATGTCCTCCAAGCGGGATATCTCCAGAATCGGTAAGGGATTCGACGGTATTGGTTTTTCGCGGAAACGTCTTGGAAACAACGATCGTACGAAGCGAGAAGCGAAGTATCCGTCTTGGGGGATCGACCGGTGGACGTGCAGGGGGAGAATACTTGTGACAGACTCATCGGTGATGGCTGGTACAGGTGGTCTCGGCGACACGACTTCACGGATGTCGATGTGCAAACTCGATGGTGTGGCCGCGAGGTGTATTGTCTCATTCGGGGCAATGTGCCGGATGGACTTTCATTCCTTTGGGTATAGTCGGCACGTTGACGTCGGCTCGTGCTCTCTTCGAAGACGATGACGAAAATAATGCGGACGTCGTGTCGCGGAAACGAGAAGAGGCTACCTCGTGAGAACGGAGACGAGACGATTCCGGACGGGATGGGTGTTGTCCGACCCGCTCCGGAGAAGGATGTACCGTCTGAGGAAGAAGCGATAGTCGTCCAAACTCAGCGGCTAGATCTGCTGTTACACTAGAAGAGTCGTCTAAAGAGGCGAGAACCGGAAGGAGGAACGTTAGTAGGAGAAAGGTAAATTGGTTGGACAGAAGCTCGTGCAGGAGAAGTTGATGGGAGAGATACCGATGATGGCGCGCTGGTGGATCATGGTGTGGTACCTAAATGGAGGCTTCTACCAATAGGGCTTTGGTTAATCGCGTACATGAAAGGGCTTACCCTCAGTTAAAGGCAAAAGTAGGGCTCAATAACGGGGTATTATGGCGATTGAAACTGTGTACAGAGATGCGAAGTGGAACGACAGTGGAAAAAAAACTGAGAAAAAACGTCGACAAGGCCGTTAAAAGCCCTCTCTCCCACTATCAGCGGAGGAGGATTGCTGGGCGAAAGAGGCACGTACAAACAAGTTTTCTGGAGATGTCAGTCGTTCTATCGGTTGATACGGCAATCAACCTAGCTGTTTAACACGTTATGCCAGCCACGCACCACTTCCGGAGGTGGCCGGTCCTGGATTGACCGGCGGCCCTGGATTGAAACCGAACGCCCCGGAGCTTTAACGGGATTATTCAGTGGGAAGTTGCTGCAATGTGTGCAGCTACCCACATACAACTTCCATGCACGGGAATTACTTCTCTAGCGTGTCTGAGCCCAACCTTTGCCTTTCAGATAGCTGAAGTGTTAGTCGGTTGGGCAGAAGTCCGAAGATCGCTTGGTGGGACGGTCCCCTGAGGTGGCGTTGTTGAGGTGGAGGCAGAAGACTTGTCCACGGGCACGCTTGAATGTACAGGTTGAGCGTCCATCGGGGCACTTAACTGAAAATTGCCAAAATGAGGAAGGGGTTGTTGGCCTGTGGTGACAGGGCGCTTGAGTAGATGGCATCGGCGCTGGATATAACCCTACCAACACAAACCCAGGTTGGGGAGGAGGTGCCTGGTCACCCATCTTTAGAGGGGGGCGTTGCGCCGTAGAGTTCGGTGGCAGAATGAGTGGTAACCATGAAGATGGTACGCGGGCATGGTGGGCCTGTATTACCAAGATGTATCCTAACCGTGATCTTAAGGATCATAAGAGATAAAATAGCAGATGACAAAAGTGCACTTCATAAGAGAGTAAACGCTCACGTGGGCGACCGTTGCAGCGTACATTATTAGAAGGAATACGACGTGAATATATCTGACAGAAATATCGTCGCTAGGCGTTGGCCAATCGGGGGAGACGAACTGCGGCTGGTCCGCGTCAATGCATGGCTACGACTGACTGACTTTGGCGGGAAATAATGCAGACATAGAGAGTGCCAAGTTGGCATTTTCGCGGCGGAACCATGTGTCCCAAAGCGCATCGCATCCTTCCAGCCGCGGGGGTGCGCAGGCCAAGATAACGGTCGGACGAATGTCACGACAGGCCTATAGACTACGCAGATATGGCGAACAAGGCGAGGCCTGACCGAAAACAAGACCAATTGACATTCGTGTGAGTTATGCTACGAAAGGAAAGAGAAAAAAAACGAATTGAGGAGTTCCAAATGAGAAGTGGAGGAGAGGCAAAAAAAGAAAAAAGGAAGTCAGAAAGGGGGCACGGGTACTTCGCGGTGAGCCACATCCTCAGCGCGCCTGAAGGCGAGCCCTGAAACGTGTGTTATAAGGATGTGTAGGCTTGCTAACTAAAGAGCATTTCGCTTCGTCTATTTTTAACGCCGTATGATTATAACCAACTATTACTACCGTGGCGGCGTTCAACTCAATAAGCTCTTCCTGGTCTTTTTGGGGAAGCCACGGGGAAGTGAATACTGTCGTGATAATTTGAAACATTTTTTGACCAGATTAAAATCTAACCGTCTAGGCTTCGACTGCGGGGCGGCTATCCTGACAATGGTAAGGTGATGTGGTTGTACTCGACGTTTTGTATTGGCCGAGTCATGAATTGCAGAGTTTGGGTGGTAAACCTGGCTTGGGAGTGAGGTCGCAAAGATACACCCGATCCTCTACTCTGATAGTCGCGATGAGCGATCGATTCTGATTATACATTTGCTTCATGGCGGCACTGCGCTTCCCATTGTGCTTGGCGGCGGCGGTCCAAGCTGAATGCAGAGCTGATACCAAGGATTCCTTGTAGATACTGCTGTCCTCAACCGAAGGTAGGTGGCTTTCGATTTGTGCCGGATGAGCAGATCGATGTTGAAGATGGGGTCTCGCCCGGACATTAAGAAAAAGGAAGTTTCGTTGGTGCTGCTGTAGACCGACGTGTTATAGGAAAATTTGCAAGCTGGTAGGAAGACATCCCAGTTGTCCCGGCTATCGTCAATGTATGTGCGTATCATCTCTTGGAGAGTTTCGAACATTCGTTCGCAGGCGACATTCCCTTTGTGATGGTAAGGTGTGGTAATGCAGCGCCCAATGTTCATGAGGCGACCCACCTCCGCCAAGAGGTCGCCTTTGAGGTATGAGGCGTTATTGGAAACCAGTTCGGTCACTGCTCCGAAAACTAGAACCGCCTGGGTCATGATTGCGTGTGCCACTGTCACAGCCGTGCAATCTGGAAGGGCAGCTGTGATGACAACCTTACTGTAATGTTCAATGATGCATGCAATATACTAGGTTGGTGCAAAACTCTTGAGACACTCGGATGCGTGTTTCAAAATCTCAGTTTTATTCAAACTCTAACTCAATAAACTATACATATAATCACCATCATTATCTATGACATTTGTCCAACGTAAAGGCAAGTCGGCTATTCCCTTCCCCCAGAAAGAGTGGGACTGTGAGTCAAAGAAGTCAGTCACAGCATTTTTGAGGCCATCAAAAGTGGCGAATTCCTTCTTGACCAGGAATTGCTTGAGATGCCTAAAAAGATGATAGTCAGAAGGGGCGAGGTGGGGGAATAGGGTGGGGAACGGTATTTCAGCTGAGCTCCTGTAGCCTGGACTGCGTGATCTTTGCGACGTGAGGCCGAGCGTTATCATGCAGAAGATGTAAAGAAACCCTTCTCGGTCGCTTTTCTTCAATTGCATAAGCGAGTTCCTCAAGCTGGCGACTGTAAATGCTAGCCGTGACTGCCTGGCCTTGAGGGAGCAACTCTTGGTACAGCATTCCCTTTGAGTCCCAGAAACAGCACAACAAAACCTTCTTTGAATGCTGTGCCGGCTTGGGCTGCACGGGTGGATCTTCTCCTTTTGAGAGCCAGACTGCGACCCACTTGTTGTTGTCGTAGAAGATCCAGCTCTCATCCCGGTCACCAGATCCTGCAAAAACTCCTTCCGATTTGGGGTAAGGAGGAGCGACTGCGCTATTGAGATACGCGTGTGACGCAGATCGTCGGTCATTTGGTGCGGAATCCATCGAGCAAGAACTTTCCTGTAACCGTGCTCGTGAAGGTAATGAACGACGTTGTTGTGATCGCATTCGAGAAGCTCCGCCAATTCCCTGCTTGTAGCCTCCAGCTTCTCCTGCACCTCGCTGAAGTCGGTCGTCTCTGATAGCAACTGGTCGTCCGGAGCGGGGGTTGTCGTCGAGCATCGTATCTCCAGACTGAAAACGAGCGAATAAACCATTAACCGTCGCATGGCTGGCGAGGTTCTCTCCGAATGCAGTGCTGATATTGGAGGCAGTGGAACGAGCACTGGAACCGCGGCGCCACTCGTAGAAGACGATTGCTCGAAGTTAACTTCTTGACAATTGCGACATGGTTTACACCAGGAGGGCTCGGGGACCCATTCAAACACTGCTAGCGGTAACTATGAGACTGCTCGAGAATATGGTGAAATCATGACGGTCTTGTAAAGACATGACGATCCATGTAAATTTGTGTCCCAAGACTTTTGCACCAACCTAATACTTATTGTTCCGCGGAGTGATATGATCCGCTGAGGTCGACAAACACCTTGTCGAAAATGGCTCCTGTGTGACCTTGTCAAAAATGGCTATTGTGTGGATAGGGATCAGTCGTTTTCGGGTCTGTGGGTGGGGGCTCTTGCGTTGACACGCGTCGCAGACGTGACATCCTGAAGGAGTCCTCGCGCTCAAAAGCGTAAAAGAGCGACAGGAAATATTGGATACAATCTTTTCCAAATGAAATGTCGTTCGGCTGTGGCGCTTTTGTGCAGTGCGATGCAGATGGGTCTGCGCAATTTTTGCGGAACGACGATGGCGGGCCTGCGGGAGGAGTTGGGGCTGACGTAGTATAGGCATCTGTTCTTCTTGAGAGTGCATTGGTCTAGATGAATGGAAAAGATTTTAAGTAGATCCGCTGACGTGTCGGACGGGAAGAAACCAGTGTCCAAGAAGTGCATCAGCGCGCTGCAAAAAGGATCTTGTTTTTGAGCTAGAAGAGCATCACGGGCGCATGTAGATAGGTTGTAATAACTGGATCGTTCGGAGAAGGCATGACATGATGGAGAAAACACCGGGGAATCCCCGATGTTGTCTGTCTCCGGGAAGTCGTCGAGGAACCTGTTGTCAGGATCAACGTTGCAACTAAAGTGATCCGCAACGACATTAGACGAGCCCTTATGGTATTCTGTACTAATGCCAAACCTTGCAACTCTACGACCCACCGTGTGAGATTGTCGTGAGGTTTGCGATGTCTCATGAGGAATGCCAAAGGCTGATGGTCGCACAGAACTCTTGTATGGTTGCCGTGAATGGTAGCTCGGATAAACCGCAAAGCGCTAATCATACAAAGAACTTCCATGTGTTTTGTGCTCCACTTTTGCTGAGCAGGAGACAACACCTTGCTGAAATACCCAATAGCAGTTGGGGGCAACGGCGCATCTTGGATTTGGAGAAGAGCAGCTCCCAGTGCTGTCTTGCTGCCATCCGTATGGAGCAGGAAATCCTTGTCCTGAGGAAAGGGGCTCACTAATACCTTCTAGAGTTGAGGGAACGCCTGAGCTTAAGGTTCCCCCCATACAAATGGGGCTTTATCTTTACACAAAGCATACAATCGAGCGGCAATTGTTGCAAAGTTCTTAGTGAATTTGCGAAAAAATTGGCCATGCTTAAAAATCCTTCCACCGCCTTAACAGATTTTGGGGCTGGCATGTCGCGAATGGCCTGTAGGTTACATTTGGCAGGAGAATAGACCACTCGCTGCTACCAGTATAGTTTGGGTGATTTCTACAACTTCTAATCTCCATAGAACACTAAATAGTCAACAGCGTTTATTGTCCAGAGCGGAATACGTCTAAGTGTAGCGTAGAGCAGCGTCGAGCCGAGAAGCCGTTGCTCCGAGGGGGAGGGTGTGGGGGAATGGAGCGGCCGTTCAGCTAATCGTTGACCCTCTTCAATACCGTCCGCATCGGCCTCCACCCAATGTCAACCGTAACGTTTGAACATTTTCGGGATTTTTGCGACCCCCCCCCCTCTCGAGGAGGTCCAGTTGCGACCCCCCATTTTGGTAAGGAGAGTGCTAAGTGTGTTTTTGGTACTAAGTGTGCTGTGAGATATTTATCTCACTTATAGACAATGAACTTCATTCATGTGAAGATTGGATTTTTTTTTCAAAAATTCAAAGTTCCTTCATTCACAATCTCACGCTTCAATTTTCTTCTCCTCGCCTTCTTTTTTTAGTCGAGGATTGCTTCATTGTGGCAGTTCTCCAACTGTGGCTGCTCCAAGGAATATTGCTGTGGCTGCTCCAGGGTATACGGTGCCGTCGTGATATTCTGTCTCCTCACACATTGATAGCGTCGCCTGACGCGGATCTTAAGAAATTTTTATCAAATATATTAACTTATAGTTGTATTCAAGAGTAATAGAATTTGTAAAAAAAATTTTCATTGAGAAATCACCACAACACTACGTACAATCACTACACCACAAAACGCAAACAATCAGAAGTAAAAAGAGTTGTCCTAAAAAGGCGGCCATAACGAGATCCCAAAAATTTGGTTCTTCCGAAGCGGCGTAGCTCATCGTATTGGCGATTCTTCTGTATGGTTCTTCTTCTCAAATATGAAAAAGAAACTCTTTCATTCAACAGCAAAGGACATAAATCGGTGTGCACCATTCAAGTAAACATCCACTGTCCTTGCGTGGACCGCAGCGCACGAAAAGCTGCGGTCCACGCAAAGAGAGTGGAGAGCAAACCTACGTGTGGAAAAAAAACTGATTCTCGGGAGCAGGGGACATGATTTGGTTGCTACAGAGCGGAAGGGGCGGGGGAAGATTCCGCAGTGAGCGCGCGGCCGCGGCGTGGTTTTGCCATTGGTATGCAATTGCATATAGCCGTAACGTGTGTGATTGCCTGCGGCCTGCACTGCACGCAATAGAGGCGACGCGCCATTTTTGAAAATTACCGGCACGTGATTGCCCGGGATGCTTGTTGATTTGCTTCTTTGCTTCCGACGATCGGGGGCCGTAAGTTATGCTTCTCCGAAGGGTTAGAGACGAAAGTTCCTTTTAATTTTCTCTGTAGTCTCAACTGGGATTGTCCTGATAAAGGGCCTACATCTAATATATGTGTGTAGCTTAAAGTAAGCATGCATTGAAAATAAAGAAACAGTATCGTTCAAAACAAAAAATTCAAAGGGACTTTCGTCCCCGCAACCATTCGGGTAAGCATACCTTACGGCCCCGGAGGTATTCGCCGAAATGGCTTCTTGGAAAAATTTCCCGCGCGCGCTTGTTCAAACGAATGTCTGCGGCGAACTTCCACTCAGCTACACCGATTGAAAATGCTAGCGTTACTTGGGAGCTTTTTTCAGATTTCGGGTTGGCTGACCGTACTCATACTACCGCAGGTAGGAGAAGAAGGAATGGTGGCGAGAGTATGTGGTCGTTCGCACTAGTTCAATGGAAGGAAATGGTCCGGACAGCACCGCAATGACTTCGAAGTGTGGGAATTAGAGAGCATCGTGATTCTGCCCTTTTTGAACTTTCTGATAGTGTCTACTGGTACAAATCAGGCGCAAGTTACAATGAAATGCACCAAATGCAGAATCCGATAAGTTTCATGGGTTTTCAGTTATCCGCTCAGGTGACTGATGACTGCGCAAAGCCCTTTCGAAACATTGACCTCATATGACAGCGTTTCGAACGGTATACCTAAATCTATAGGTTGTCTCATTATTACTGAATCACTTTGGGATTTCTGAATTCAATTTTTTTTCCATTTTCATTCGACGTCCTTGCTCATCCCAACATACACCTCTGTCATCTACAATGCATTGCCTATACATGGAAATTTAGTGTGATGGTGCTACACGGCGGAGGTGAATGAACTGCTAGCCTGAGAGTCTCCAGTTTTTCGTGAATATTTTCCGCAAGGAAGGAACGAACGACCTAAAAAGAAAAGCGAACTTAGTCTTGCTTCACTTTGAAATTGAATGCATCGCCATGCTGTCGACGTTGACCTTCACTCTTCACTGACCCTAGTATTATTGGGCAGCGGTTCCCTGCGCAAGGTTCCTCCCGCGTTTCACCATTATCTCGAAAAATTCGGACTTGAAAGAACTTGTTAGTACACTCCACCCAGTCCACAACTCACGTGAATATGCTGGATGATCACTGAAAGGAACTCGGGAAACCAGAGGAAACATGGCAATTTCATATCGTGTTTGGAGCTGATACGAGCTGAAAGCAAGTGAGATACAAATCTAATGTTCCTAATTCTTTACGACTCCTCGAAAATGCATGAGTTCCATCATCTCAACAAGCCGGACGCACTGTGGCAACTAGCGACTAGCTTGTCGAGATCCATTCTCAGTGGCACTAGGCAGGCCAGTAAGATTTTTAGTCGAAGGGTACTTGGTGTAAGGGTGATCTCCAAATAAAAAAGCTAACCCCGGAATAGAGTGAACCATAGGTGTACAATAGTTTGAGGTAGCGTACCCTCGCCTAGTTGCTGGCTGATACGCTATGTCGTTTGGCGTTTATAAGATCCTATTCTAAAGTGGTGAAGAATGAAGCTCAAAACTGAATAGGTTCCAGAAGAATTGATGTAATAGCCACGTAAGGCAACGAGAAAACTAATATTCAGGTAGGATAATGTGGATGCTACTTCGCAAAATATGTCTCGCGCCTTTACCATTTTTCTTGGATTTTTAATAGCAATAAATGTTAAGCGATTCACTGATTATGGGACAACCTAAAGATAGTGGTGAATGCTCAGTTACCCTTGGAGGCAACACACATCATCAGTTTGCGAAAATATAAGAGATTCGAGTGTAAAAGAATGGAAAAGCCCCAAGACTAAGCTGTTGCAGAGAGGAGGGATTCGTGGGTGAGCCAATCACAGTGTGGAGAAAGATTCAATGTATATAATCACAGCAGTCATGAAGCACTGTGTAGAAGAGGGACCATACGCGGAAACATCAAATTGAGGCTCTTAAAGGACGTGAGTTCAACTAATCCGCAAGTTGCTAGTAGTGTGTGAATGTTTGTCTTACTGCTAGTGAAAATTCTAGTGCTTAGTATTCGACTTACGAGGGGAGGTCGTTCAGGGCGTGGAGCGCTTTTTGAAAACGGTTTTTTGCATGAAGTAGGGACAGGTGCAGTGAACACAGATCCATGGTCCATTTCCGCTAAATGGCCTTCTGAATGCCAAAAAGGAGTGAAAATTATTTTGTTGGAAACTGCAGTTTTTACTTGTTAAACGTGGTGTGTTTCATCCATGGCGTCAACTATAGGCATAGTAAAAGGTCGAAGTGAACTGTGCATCGAAAATAATGTGAGGTTTAGCCAAAAATGGGTCCTTGTCATGTTACATGTTGAGGAGTGTGCTTAAGATTCATAACAGCTATCTGCAGCTTGAATGTCTGCAGCGATGGATGGCTTAGCGGCCATCCATCGCCACTACGACCTTTTACTATGCCTATAGTTGACGCCATGGATGAAACACACCACGTTTAACAAGTAAAAACTGCAGTTTCCAACAAAATAATTTTCACTCTTTTTTTGGCATTCAGAAGGCCATTTAGCGGAAATGGACCATGGATCTGTGTTCACTGCACCTGCCCCTACTTCATGCAAAAAACCGTTTTCAAAAAGCGCTCCACGCTCTGAACGACCTCCCCTCGTTAGTGAAAATATTGAAGGCCCGAATAATAATGTCAAAAAGGCTGTGTAAATCTAAGCAGTGAGAGGTTTTCAAAAGAACAGATCCAAGATCGGAGGATGAGTAAATTTTGGCAGTGAAGGGTTTCCAGGACGTATGCGTCCAAGATTGGAAAAGAGAATATCGGAAAGAATCGGTTTACGAGAGCGCAGCACACGAACACCTGCTTGAAGTGCAATAGCGCGCCCCAGCATCGAACACGCGACGCGGCCGCGCGCTTGTGGTGGAACCTTCCCCGCTCCTTTCGCTCTGTACCGGCCCTCTTCGGTTGCGCCAGAAAGCGTCTGCGCCGCCGCCGCAGAAAGCGCCTGCGTTGCGGTGTCAGCCTTGGAGCACGGCAGGTATCACTCGGACGGTGGAAGAACGGGACGCGGCGAAGAAAAAATTTTAGAGGGGAATGACTTTCTTGAGACGTACTTTTTTGACTTGTTGAGGTAGATTTTGACTGTGCCTGGGGTGCGCTTCCAGAAAACTACAAGGATTGCCTAACTCTCCGGAAAGCACTTCTGTTAGAAGTGGAGAACCCAAAATTCTAAGAAGGCGCACCTTTAAATTTGAAGGCCCATATATCTTTCGTATGCGACGTTTTGGAAATCTGTAAGAAGTTTCAGAGACTTCAAATCTTTCTCTAACAAAACAATATAAAAAGTTCAGTGATTGTCCCCAAATTTTCCCGTTCGAACATTTTTTCGTGCAAAAGCGAGTTTTTGGGCTTTCAGCGACCATAACTCACTCATTTTCATTTCTGTGATGCACTTTTTTCATGGGGTGAGAGTGCTGGATTTGCTCTTTCAGACAAGCACCAAACCCTTTTCCAAAAACCATTTTACGAGAAAATCACACGTTCGAACCTTCTGTTCCCATGGGTTTTTGAGCAGCACAGCGTGTTTTTGAGCTTTCAGCACAATTAACTTCCTTCAAAGAACTCGTTGGAGAGGGACGAAGACAGTTTTGAAGACTACGAGATTTCTGCTTTCTTATGTGTTTTAACGTTGTCTGGAAGAATCGTCTTCAGAACATTAGGTCTTGATTAGGTCTTGAAGAACTTTAATTTCAGCCCCGAGAAGTCAAACCTTTCATAGGGATGCTCAACTGTTCTTTATTCCTCAAATAAAACACAGCAATCTGCCTGAAACTGTCTCTCTTTGCATAATTAATCGAATCTAATGCGGTCCGCACAAACAATTCTTGCCCTCGGATACGCCACGCACGCGCCTGTATCTGGCATTTGGAAGCCTATTTCATCTTGCCATAAACCGCAGCTCACAGCTCAATATTACGACCCCCTTCCGACCAAAATGCGACCCCTTCGTTCTGAACCCGGTCCGTGTGGGAAGGACGGTTGATCGCTTAGCTGACGGAATTGAAGAGTTGTTCCAGGGGGCATCTTCTATGGAGCCGGTTTGGGGATTCATGCAATTGAAGCGCAGCAACGTCGGACATAGTGCTGAGCAAGTACCCGCTCCGGAAGTAAAGCAAAGGATTGCTGTGCCCAGGCTGGAAGCGCGATCACGTGGGGTTGCGCTGCTCAGAGGACGGGCGAGATAGCGGCGTTAGGGCCTGTGTTTTTGTAGCATGAGGGTGCCAAAAAACTGTACGGTAAATAAAGTCAAACGGTAATTGAGAAGGAAAGCAGAGTGTGGTCTGGAAGGACGAGTCGCCTCAAGTGAAGATTCACAACATGTTGTGGTGATGAGAATAGGATAAAGCAGGAAGACTGAGTATTCGCCGCCTGTTGAAGTGACCGGGCTTTTCTGCGTTGAGACATAAGGGAAGATGTCTCCTAGGCTAGTCACAGGGCGGGGGGTCGGCATACCGCGGTGTCGGTGTGGTAAGGTATAGTCCGGAGGCTTTCAGGAGCGACTGCGTGGAAGACGTCGAATGCTCCTACTATGCTTGCTAGCAATGCTTTGGCCCGTCGTCAGCAGGGGCTCACTACAAAATCAGTGGTAGACTAAAGCATTAGGAGAGCTATGTTTGCCGGGCTGTCCAAGTATGATGATTGTTCCTAAGACAGAATCGGGTGCGTCGATTTTTGGGCAATTTCTGCATTGTGAGATTGGGCGGCGGCGCAATATTGCTCTGATGCCCGGAGCTGTGTTTCCGCACTGAAGTCCGGTTGACGAGGGGTATGAAGCATCAGGGCCTGAGGTGGCAAGGAGTTCGAAGGTGATTTTGGTAACAGTCGGGGGGGCAGGGTTGTCTATCGTTGGAGCAGGGGACAGAGGTCGGATGTGGTCCTGTGCGAATCGGAGTGTTCGTGCCTGCGTTTGTGTGATTTTTGCAAAAGGCAGTCATGGGGAGGTGGGCCGAAGATGGGTATTGGTCACTAGCGAGTGTGGCTAGGGGGTGTGGGGGGCCCGTGTTTTGACTGCCAGGGTAGGGGGAGATGCAGACAGACCAAGCGCATCTTCGACCACTGAGAGGAGAGGCGCGTCGATAAATAAAGCTCATGGACGAATTCCGGGACAGTGACTTGTAGGCATCCTTGCTTTCTATTTGCCAATTTGTCGGGCGAATTCGGTTGTATGTTAAGCGTTGTGCAAGGATTGTAGATGCCTTTGTTAACAACGTTGGGAAACAGAGATCGTTGCAAGGAAGTGCGCCTAAGATAGCGAGTTTGGCGAGGCAAAGACGCGGAGTGAATAGTCTTACGGCGTTGCCAATGCTTGTTCGCACGGTATCGTCGAGATATTACCCGTGTGGGAAGTCGCAAAAGAAATGCCGTCGGGAGGTCCAGGGCCTATTGGCACTGGTGAACTTAGCCTAATTGAAGTTCGGTATGGTGGGCGCCGGGTCAGGGGTTTCAAGAGCTTCCTGAGACGCCGTGAGTGCAGTGCTACATCAGATCAAACACCGGGGTCATGCGGGAGCGTAAGTAGGTGGATTGTTTCTCAGGTGAGCTTAGCAAACAGCGTGGTCCGTCGGCCCCAGAGTGGAGAGAGTGTTAATGTGCCAATCAAAAAAGAACGCTGAGCTACGGGGGGATACGCAGAAACATGCGAACGCAGTGAGGAGAGTACGATTGGAACGTCCTGGGGTGTTTAAAATGTGAAAATTGCGAGGGGGGCGTGGCGGCAAGCTTCTTGTTGACGCGGGTAGGATTGTTTGCGCGTCACTGGGTCATGAGACCTTGCAGCTCAATGAGGTTTTTGATTGTTCTCGGGGGGGAGCTCTGTAGTCGCGCCTATGGACGGGTGCGAGGAAGGCGGTACGACTTGGTGCCGGGGGGCTGCTGGAAGGGCGGGCGACAAGAAAAGGGTCGCAATCTGGTCAGGTTAACCGGCCGAAAGGCCGCGCTGTCTTTGCTTGCTGGATGTGGAGAGGTTTCCCTAGGCGTATCTGTCAACTCAGCGGAACGCGCGCACCGGAATCCAAATTGAAAATCCAAGTAGGCTCAAGCAATAGAAAGAGGCAGAAGTTCAATGAGAGAGTATTCGCAATATGTTTACTTCGCATAATATTTGTTACGATTTGTACTCATTTCGCGCGCAGTTCGATTTGGTGCTATTGTTGTCTTGTTTGTTTATGGCTTGATGATTTACCGAGTGTTATAGAACTTCACAGCTTTTGCATTGCATTTACTGGGCCCCATAACAGTGAAACGTTGGTGTAAGAGGTGTGAGCGTGACCGGGCGAGGAGAAGTTGAACCACCAAGTACAAGCTTGAGATTGGAGTGCAGGGTGTGGGGAACCGCTAAGTCCAGTGGGCGAGTCGGGCGAAATCATCACTTCAATACACAGTATCACTTCGCGGTACCTCGCTCGAAAGAGCGGCTCTTGGAGTGACGGCCTTTCTTTTTCAAAGGAACCCAGCTATTTAGCAGATCGCAAATTGGAGCATACCTATGTGAGCGACTCGCGTATTATATTCCATTTCTGCTGAGGACTCTTTACGCTGCACCCTTTCCTTTTATCAGTCGCTTTTCTTTATTTTGAATCGGTTGTGGGCCACATTGAAAAAAAAATTCAAAACGTACATAAAGATATGCTCAAGTCATGAGACATAACGTAACTGGTAAGCCACCAGTAACGACGTTGTCATGCGTATTCGAAGAGGAAGAAGACTCGTTGGAAAACTCCGGTGCAGTTCCGAATAGTCTGCTGCGAAGGATTATCGGGGCGAAGAGCGCAAAATCGGTACCAAAACTCGCTGGCAGTGCCGAACAGTCCTGTCTTTGAGTAAACGAGAAGAGCATACTCGTAAAAACCCGGAAGCAGAGGCGCGATAGTGTGCTGCCAAGATGGGAGGAACAACCACAGGGCGCGGTGGAGTGCGACCAATTGGATTGAGTGCGGCGAGGAATAGGCCAGGATTAGTCCCGCGGGGGTGCCGTCGACGCGGGCCGACGTTCCTTTCCTAGGCGCAAGCTTTCGGATCCTCCGCTATGGTGCCTTCCAACGGCTGTGGACAGTGGCAGGGGGGCCAACCACTCCTGTGAAGTGACGCGTAAGGTGGTGGGCAAACACAGGAGTGGGTGTTTCAAGCAGTGAGAAGGGCCCACAAGTCGTGGGAGTGTGACAAGGTAGATGTTGTCGGCCTTGCCCTTCCTGCACCTCCCTTCCTCTCTCCACTGCTCTCAGCTGGCCACTGCGGCGACCAATCGGAAATGAACGGAAGTGGTGCTAGGGCAGGTGGTTCTATATGAGCCCTAGGAGAGTGTTAGTCCACACCCCTAATGCCTGCTACAGCCCCGGGAAGACGGTGTGTGATATGCTGAGATCCTGTCCCTAGAGCCCGCGCATTTTGGTTATCGAGGGTGTTGTTTTCGTTGGGGCCAAGTGAGCTTACCTTCGTCACCTCCCTTCATTTTGCGGTACGGACCACACTACATCACATATCGACACACACTTCACACACATCACAGTTAGCGAGGAGAGACACAGAAGCGGGGGGGGGGCGGTTGGGGGAGTGGGGAGAGGCCGACACGAGGGCAAGAGTGTTAGCGAGGCTTATAAAATGAGAGGTCATCTGTTGGTCTGTAAGGTCTAACTGTTAAATATTATAAAGAAGGAGGCGGAAATTGGTTCGAGTGCCTCTTTCACGTCGCCACTTTGATCACTCCCCATGGGGATCGTCGATAATGGGCAGGGAAGAAAATTTCTTCAATCCCGTCAAGAGTTTGACAGTGTGGTTTCCCTCGGCAGTTCAGAAACCGGGTTTTTTGAGGGAGGCCGCGGAGACGATTGTGCCAAAAGCAGAGGCAAATCGCGTCGAGCGAGGGATAAACCGCTTTTAAAAAGCAATGCGGGGCGAGTGGTCTGTGGAACGGGGCATAGTATCCCAGCAACAAAGAGTCGACAGCTTTGGCTGCTTGGTGGATGTATCGGACAGACCATGTCTCCATAAGCTTTCTCAGAGGAAAGTATGGCGCTTTCAAGTGCGTTTGTCAGAATGTCGAGAAATAGAAAGATAGAAAGCGGTTGGGCTCGGCGCGATTCAAAACGAGCACTCAGGCAGCAACTATTTGATTTTTCAAGAAGGAAGGGGGAGGCCGGTTGGAAATAATCGGGCGACAACGATACATAAGGGAAGCAAGCGTCCCAGGCTGTGGACCTTCGGTGTCTGGTTGTCTGTCTCCAGACGAACGTCCTGGAGATTCTGGTCGCGTCGTAACGACCGCTATCCGCATCCGCCGTGTACATGCCCCTTGAAAAGGTGAGAGTGTGAGCCGCCGTAGTTGCCACACACTTCTACCTCTCAAAAATGAGAGAGTGTGAGCTTGAGTGTGAGAGAGGAGCGCTCCTCTATTTGCTTGGGGTGCGAGAGTGTGAGAGTGAGGCTGAGAGAGCGGTCGCGTGAAGTGAGAGTGCCTCGCACACCGAGCCCCACTTCCATTTCAGAGTTGGAGTCTTATTCCGGGTGACCTTCGCCCCTGTGTGGTGAGAGCTCCCTATAGAGCGCCTCAGATTTCAGGTGAGGCGTGGAACGTATGACAATCATCCCTCTGTGGGAATCTGCCGGTGGTGTGGGTGGGGGCTACGGCTGAACTGACTGTACAGTAGCGAAGCCTAACCCAAGAGAACAGTCAATCTAAGAAACATGAGATTCGATGCCTTACTCGCTTGAAAAGACAGGGGGAAGATCCACTTCCTTGAAGCCGAACACGTGAACGCCAACTTAGAAAAAGGTTGGTTGCACTTGAGTGTAACAACATCTCTAACCAGCAAGAACTCAGAAAAACGAGCGAATGGTGGAATACCTATTCCAGCAGATAATCGGTTACTGCACGAAGTGCGCGATTTATTCACACAGGCTTGAGCACCAACAAATACATCTAGCGCTGGTTCACACATTAGGAGAGACGCTTTAGGCAACGAAACTAAAAATACCGAGAGTTCAATGGCCACCCTACGGATTTGGTCTCCCCCCTCTGGAGCTCTTCGAAGAACTAGTACCACAAACACCATTTTCAATTGAGCAGTATTCGCAATATTGAAAAACTTTCAATACTTGAGGCTGCTGCAAAGGTGACGCAGCAAGGACATACAAATGATTCCAAGAAGCAGGAAGCAATCTTTACCGCATCTGTGGGATAGCGCTCACTTCACTCAAAAACCGTCAGTACGAGGATCCCCCGACAATCACAATGCAAATGTCACGCAAACTGCGAGTGCCATGCGAAAAGTGCGAGAAAACTCTCGATCGCTTAGGAATAACCGTCAGCGATTTACAGCCATAACGGCTTACGTTAAGAAACAGGGAAGTCGTCATACCGAACACATAAAATAGGACGTATACTAGATTACTTCCCTTCAAACATACGAGACGAATGGCTAAGAAAGAGTTTGATTCAGGAAAAGCTGGACCATCGGCAGGCTTATTAGATAAGCCTCCTGTTGTAGTTAAACGTACAGAAACATATTAGTATCAAAAATTCAAATTAACGACGAGCACCTAATATTCCATACCAGTGCAATGACTAATGTACCGCCACCGAGTTGCATAGGCGTGTCCGGGCAACACCACAAATTTCGGGATTTTGCAATCAATGTTACGTAAAAGCTAACAAAAATCGACCGTTTAAAGAACACCAAAGCTTGCTGGAAATGCTTCACCCGCAATCATACTCACACAGTTTTGCCGCAAGCGAATTGTATTGCTGTGAGGGGCACCAAACTCCATCTTATGCATTATAAACAGAGCGCGAGACGAGCAATACAGTGGAGCAGCGAATGACCCCGACAAGAACACCATAGTCCAATCAAAGAAGGACGAAGAAACGCATATTCCAGATAATGGCACTGTACGAAATAGAAGCGTATATCTCGCACCAACGGATTTCGGGCAGCAACTTCATTCGTACAGCGGCAGCCTATACGGTCCGAGGAGTTGCCAGAGTTTTCCGCGAACGGACGATTTATGTTCAAGATACGGATTCGAGATCACCAACCCAGCGAATGGCACAATAAATTCCAATTGAGCAGCCCAGATTCGCAAGATCAATTATCCAGGAGTCTGATGCCCAGCATTCGTGTCAGATCGTCAGCTCCTCTTCCCATTCCAGAGCCGAAATCGCCAAGGAGCGTCAGGAGTTAACGTTCCGAATTCCCAAAAGACAAATTACACGGAAGCTAATGACAAAAGTAAACACAAATCCATTCATTAATAACGGAGAAGTCTCGTTTCATCGATTGTATCCAGTCAATGTTGGCCCACGATAATATTGGACATGGAAATAAACCCAGTCTTATGCCTCTTAGAGCGTCCGCTTCCGATCAGTCGTTCATTCTGAATTCACTTGCAAAAACGACTGAAGACCTGGTTCCATTCAGAAAGAAAACCACTATAATATGGTGAACACATCTTTGGTGGACGAGGCTAGAAAGGAAGCGAGTGAAAGAGTCATTAGTAACCGTCTACTAACTCCAGTGTGAACTTACATCACAGTTCAGCTCCTTGACGCCAAGACCAATTACAGAAACACCTCCTCTTCATCTTGGTGATATATCGCCACAGGACAGAGCATTTATTCAAGACAACTTCTCAAGCAGTGAGGCCCGCTGCATTATTGATGCAGCAACAGGAACTATAACTCCTGAGATACTAATTGGCATGGACTATTTCAACTCGGTCATCAGCCTTCATCAATCTGTTATTCGCCTCCCGTCAGGACTATTTATGACACCGACGTTCTTTGGTCCGGTCATATCGGGAGTCACTACCCACGACAACGACAATACAGAACAAAGGTGTTTTTATGAGCATATAGTCCAAACGTGCACATCCACTCACCCATATGACAACGACTTTCATTTCGACATATCAGATTTATGGAAACTTCCTGGAATTGGGATAGAGGAATGCTGCACAGAAGAAGAGCTCAATCAACAAATAGTAGAAAACTTTTACTCAACAGTAGAGAATCGAAATGGCCAAATATATGTAAGATTTCCTTGGAAACCTAACAAAGATTGCTTGGCTAACAATTATAACTTAGCTCTGAGCAGACTCCACCAATTATTCAAAATGAAAGAACGAAATCCAGAATGCTGGAAAGACTATTGCAACATTATTGAAGAACAACTCAAGAAAAATTTCATAGAAGCTCCGTTCGGTATGAATACAGAGTCCATTCAAGACGACGTGAATGAAGACCCGCAAACCAATATCAGGAAAAAGCTAACCCAGATACAATGCCGAACTGTCGACATACCAGTTATCAAAACGAAAGTGGAAAGCACATATGTGAGTTCATGCTTTCCTTTACTTAACGGCCAATAGGGCCCAGTTTAGATGACCAAAAGAAGATGAAAATATGAATTCATTAGTTTCTATCATTAAGCCATCTTTTTAAGAAGCCTAAAGAAAATCTACAAAAAGATCAAAAGAGGAAGAGGAAATACACATCCCCTTCACATTCTGCTGAAATCACACAAGATAGAAGTAGAGTTAAGGTACAGGATAATACAACCTCAATTCCTAGTTCAATTTCAACCATCCCTTTTAGGGCACAGTTAACTCGACGGCTCAGAACGTTGTGGCCGTCAAGAATCTGGTCGAGGACATGACCGAAGATCTGGATCACGTGCAGAGCGCCCACTACAATTTGGAAGAACTAGTTAAAAAAATGGATGAGCGCATAATGAACCGCTTTGATCACATGATGGACTTTCAAATGGAGTTCGCGCAGAAGTTGGACTATCTGAAACAAGGTCACGATGATCTCGTTCGTCAGATAGACAACATTCGTCAACAACAGCCAGTACACGTAGGTCCTTCAGCCCAACAGCCGAGTAGTTCTAAAGCTAAAGCATGCCTTTTTGTACTGGACCACATAACGCTTGGAATTGTACTGAAGTAGTAAAACTTCGTGATAGAAGTAGGATTCTCAAGCAAACTGACAAATGTGAGCGTTGTCTTCAGGATGCGAATCATTTAGTGACTTCTTGTAGAAAGAAGAATCCCTGCTATTATTGTCTTACTGCTAAGAGAGAGACAGACATGGGTGATCACCACTCTGCCTTTTGCCCTTTTAAATTTCAGTTCTGAATTCATTTCCTTCTTCATGCTAATCTAATTCATCACGTTCATTCATTTGTTTCTTATAACAACCTGGTTTGAACCCCTTTTCTTGACGTGTGCAATTGGTTTTCTTCCTTTTGTGTGATTTCAATGAACATCTTCTTACTTTACTAATTCATTCTCTTACTCATTGCCTTTTCATCCCTTATACTACTGCCCAATACATTCACTTACCGTCACATTACTTGTATTTTGGATCCCATATTGCCATTACATCATAAAATCGGTCGTTTCTTATGATAACTCCGACATTCTATCTACTGTTTTCGTTTAACCACTCCTTTTATTTCTTGCAACTGCTGTTTTTTTTTTCGTTGTATTCATTGAAACGTACTGATTTGTATGACTTCCTTGAAGTTGTCAAGTTCGTAGCCCGAATAGCTCTGTTATCGCTGAGACAGCCCATACCAACTCATCGTTTTTTTTCTTGAAAAAGTCCAATACAGCACATACAACTAACTCAATTTCTCGTTGCGGGGAGGATGCGCAAATTCATGTCTAAGCCCCTAGCGCATGCACTTTTGCGCCTCGGGAGTGTCATGAACCTTCAGTTCATGATGTTTTTCATCGTTCTCGAGCTCTGTAGTCCGCCTACGACAGAAGGGCGGTACGACTTGGTCGGCTCTGAAGGCGGCGACAAGAAAAAGGGTCGCATGCTGTACAGTAACGGCGACAACCGCCTGCCTTGCTTGCTGATGTGGAGATTTCCCTAGAGCGTATCTGTCACTAGCGGGCCCGCACGAATCCAAATTGAAATCCATGTAGCTCAAGCAATAAAAGAGTCAAAGTTCAAATCAAATTCATTCCTCATATATCCTTCACTCGCATATATTCGCATATGTTACTCGCATATATTTTTTCGATTTGTACTCATTATCCCGCGGTCGATTGGTGCTATTTTGCTTGTTTGTATTATGGCTTTATATTTACCATTTATAAACTTCACAACTTTGCATTTGCTATTTACTCCATAAACTTGGTGTAACTGAACGTTGTACCCATAAAGAACCACCAAAGTACACTTGGAAGTGATGCAACCAAGTCACCACCTGTTACTGTCGTGCTGTCCTTAATCCATCGCGGCACACTTGCACACTTTCGTGTACGACGTACTCTTCGCAGCGCTGTGCCACCATCGCACCATGGACGACCTTACAAAGGGAATTTCAGGGCGCTTTTTGCTTTTCCTTCTCACTCATTTTCCTCAACGCACTTCCAGAACAAATTTCGAGTAAAATAATACACTAATTCAACCCGACTCGTACCTCCAAGGTAGAAGTGGTCAGTGCCGTGATAAAGAAGAATCATGAGGAATGGCCCAACCCGAGAATGGCAGTTTCTTGCCCGTTTCTGCATCGATGCATTTCTAATCAGTGCCCGCCCCTACTTAACGCTAACGCGTTCTCCCTGCTAAATGCAGATCAGCGGCGGCGGGTGGTTAGCCACTGGGTGGGTGTATCGCATCGCTAGCGCCGCCGGCGACCACGCTAGGTCGTAGGGGCATATTCTTTGCTGCAAATCGGGTGCAGCACCCTCAGACGTCGACACTCTTCCCACTAGATAGGTATTCCCTTTTTCGACCTTTTATCATGGAATCCTCCTTTAAGACCATCCTCTATGCTGACAACATCCTTATAGCGGATACAAAGAAGAGCTTCAGGGCAAGGTGCAGAAAGGATGGGATGGCCGGAGGTAGGTTCCCTCTGAGTTTCAAGAAGAGCAAGCTCCTGAGTTCTGGAGAGTGATCAACTCGAATCAAATAAGAGAGTCTAGTGAAATCCTCTGCGATTAAAGCTGCTCCACAACGCTCATAAAGCAGGTGTACTGCACAGTGGTATGACCTGCGCCTGCTGGCCCCCGACCAGAAATCAAGGAAAGATGTCTCGCTCCGCTGGAATGAGTTTGCAGAAAAGGACCCGCGGCTGAAGCGACTGTTCAGGTTCACACACTAAGATGTCACGACAATCGTGCAGACTGTGCCTGTCGAGCTGAAGTGTGGTAAGAGCATTTGCGACGTCATGGATACGCGCTAAGGATACTACAAGTCACCTGATAAGAAAAGCGATGCACATCGAAGCGCAAGGAGCGACGCATAGCAGAGCCAAAGAGATGAGAGCAATCATGAAGAACGACCTCGCTGAGGTTGGCTGCGACAGCCGATGTCTTGGACAGGGCCAAACAGCGGACCCCTTGAGGCTGAAATAACGCTGGCGTGAATTACAAGAGTGTTGTATAATACACTGCGACGCATAATTGTAGTTCCACCTAAAATTTCAGTACCCGGCTGGATATCATTTTCTCACGATACGGCGCTCATTTCAGTCGGATAGTAATCAGGGTTCCTCCCAGTCATATCCTGTAGCATCCTTGAGAAATTTGTTCCTTATGAAGTCACCCCGACAAATTCCAGCGGAGCTGACACTTTGACAATTCCTGAGTCTCTTTTGCTTGGATTTCCTTTTTTACGGAAGTGACGGCGGTTCTGCTTTTGCTATAAACTAGGGAACTTGAATGGATAATAATTCCAAACTTTAATTGGGTAAAAGCAAAATGCAGCGGGGAAGCTAAGGCGGATATATTCGAAAAAATAAGGATAAAAAATTGTTGCTTTCTCAAACTGGATTTCCGTGTTAATATTCAGATTTGCGTTAATATGTGTCACAATTTATCTGTGTAGCCTTTTCCAAAAACATCCCCAGATTCAAGTTTTTGAGAAATTTGTAGGTGGAACTTACTTATGCGTCGCAGTGTATGTGGTTCTGTTTATACAAAAAACCAATACCCGTCTTACATGGCAAGGGCCTGTGTCGTCAAGATGTTCAGAGAAGGAATAAATGGATGCAATGCCTCTCCAAAGACATGCAGAACTAGGCATTCCTACCACGTCATTAGGTCTTGAAAACTCTATAATTTTTTGATACGTTGACGCTTTATTCAATACCAAATTGGTCCCCCGCCAACCGCCGGGTCTCTCCTTCTCTGAGTAAGCTCTACGTCTTGCTGTGGTATCTTCCATTGGTACACCACCTCGTGCAACATAAGGAGTTTCATATAGTAGAGGGCATCACCATAATCATGATATGACAGTAAAATGACATATCAATACTTAATACCTAACCGCACCTTAACTCCGTTGGTGATTGGTTTTTTGCCTTCCCTCCCCATCCTCCCCTTCTTCCTCCAATACAAAACATTGATAGCTCAAGTCCTGCGAGCTACCAATTCCATTAGCAGTTTGTTTATTCCAATAGCTGCCTTATCACTCATTTCATTTTGCGGACGGGCACAGAGACATGCAGACATACCTGCAGACCGATACCTTAAATTAGCGATCTATAAATTAGAAGGGTTATTTCAAACAAACTGCCTTCATTCTATACATCGCTGTAAAGTGCGTTTCTCATTGGCATTTGACAATGTAATAAGTTTTGTGCTGTAACATTGCGCTTCTTGTTGTCCCTCTCATAATCTTAAATACTGCATGGCCAGAGGGCAGACTGGCACAGTTCCCCTTTTCTAACTCAAATTAGATCGTAAGTTCTAAAGCCAAAACTGCAATTTTTCACCAATTTATTAAATTGGACTCACGCCCCGCCCGCTGGAGGCGGAGTTTCTTATGGCCAATACATTCATTCTATAGAGCGGATTTTTCCCTATCTTTAGACTGTTCTGAAGCGAAATACTGCAATTTTTACCAAGTTTTTCATTTGGACGCACGCTCCGCCCACTGGAGGCGGAGTTTCCTACAATGAATTTATTCTCCATAGAGAGCGGCTCATACTCTACCCATTCCGAACATAACCCGCCCTCCCTAGGTGATTTTTGAAGGAAGAATTATGAAAATGTGGGGGACACTTGCGAATTTTTGGGGAGCGGTCAGACAAACAAACTCTGGTTTATATATTAGTATGATTTACTTAGAGGCCGTCGTCGGTTGTGATGTTTGTTCTGCACCCGACACTTTCTCGCTTTTTGAAGGGGAGGTCACACAGAACTATTGAAGAGCCTCCTTCGAAACGGTTCGCAACTGAGTTGTGGTTTTCAGCGGACTGGAAGAGTTGCAAAGTCAAAAAAATTCATAGGTATGTGCAGCGACAAGCGGCCATTCTGAGATGTCCGTCCTTTCTCGACCTTTGTTATGAAAACGATCTTAGTTTTACTGGTGTTGCACGCTATTCGAATGAATCCTTTTAACAAGCATTCGAAGCTGCGCTAATCTTCGACAGCGACCTAGCTTCCCGGGCTCTCCAAGCTAAAACTGGTGAGGGAAGTTTATAGTGGTTAAGTTTTCATTTTCCTTTGTTCGACATAAGCTGCTGCGAGGAAGATCTGTGTCGCCAAAACTGAAGGAGCTGTTGTCTCTCAAAGCAGCACTTTTTTAAGGTTCGCCGATCTGAATCACCTGGAATTGAAGATGCAGGCCGAAACTCCTTTGTTTTGAGAACGAAGGAAACGCTATATCGACTAGATCTGGAAGTTTCTGGTCGACCTCAAAAAGCCTCAGAAAATGCCGCTCTCTGTTCCGGAGGACATTTATTGTTGCTTTTTGTACGAATTTGTGTATAAGACTTGAGTTCTCAGTTGCTGCGAAGGAAGTTTCTCCTCGATCTCATAATGACTCGAAACTTGGTCACATTTCTGCTAATAAAGGCTATAAATTGGATAGAAGCTGAATGATCTAAGAACGCGGTCACTTTTCATGATGGTAACGGTTTTAAAAAGGATATCACCCGAAGCGCATCTTGTGCCCACTCAATTCTCTTCAGAATTGACTTCTGTACTACGAAACGCAAAATTCGACATACAGTCCATATCTCGAAGTCAGATTGGGCGTGTCACCGGAAATGACGTGGCGGCTTCGCACTTGATAGAAGTTGCGCCGATGAGCTGCCTCCAGCATGCTCTGCTGACTTCTAGCGAAACATGTTAGAAACAGTTTGTCCACACAACTTCTATCAAATGCGGTGGCTACCACGTCACTTCCGGTGACACACCCAATCAGACTTCGAGATATCGACTGTATGTACATGTATGCGTCCAGAAACACTCTTGAAAAGCCCTTATCTCGCGCTCTCTAATAAGCCTCGAAAACTGGAAGAAGTTGGTTACGAGTGAAGGTATGAAGGTGATTTCAGTTCGGGGAGGGGGAGGGGGAGTGATGGGAAGAGGGCACTCCCTGTTATCTTATCCACTAGAGAGCATTCCTTCGGATTTCAACCTTTTGATAAGATAATAGGTAGACGACCAATTCAAGTGCACGTTTGATATGGACAGGTGTATGTATCGCGCACATCCTGCTCACATCCCAGGCAATTTATGGCACGTGATCGTCCACCCTGTGCTCCTACACCCTTGCGCTTAGAAAAGGATGTCCATGCCCTCGTTAAGGACCATTTCCTTGGACCACAGCAGGTCAAAATCTGAAAGCACCTTAAGAACACTTCCACACTATGCCGGTCCCTAGTATCAGTTCATTATATAAACCAGAAGTTTGGTGTGTCGGTTTGTCGGTATTTGTGTGTGCGTGTGTCGTTCTGTCCGTCCGGACCAACCGCTCACAGAACCAGGTAGTACGAAGGACAACACTCCGTGATGTTGATGTTATGATCATGATAACACCCACAGCGGCTATATGAATACCGATCGAGCGCACTCAAGATCAGTCTCATTCTATATGGTGCTGCCGTGGCAGCCGGATGAGCTGGAGGGGGGAGGTGGAGGGGATAGAGGGAAGTGAGGTGGAGGGAAGGGGGCAAGAAAGGGGAGGCTGGAAGCGAGGGGAGGGGGAGAGAAAGAGGGAGGGAAGGGGGAGAGGTGTGAGTGAAGGAACACATGGCGCTGTCATGCGCCGGAAAGGAGGGTATAAGGAGGGGGAGGTGCAGAAGGAGAGACTGAGAGAGAACGACTGCTTTATAAGGAATGCCTATATTCATGTTGGCGTATTATTTTAACTTGATGTGGTGATTGTGATAACACCCACAACGGCTACAAAAACACTGAACGAGCACACTCAGCCTCATTCTACATGGTGCTGCAGGGGCAGCCGGAGTTGGCGGGCGGTAGAGGGGAGGTGAAATCAGAAGGGGAGGGGGGAGAGAGAAAGAGGGAGGGAAGGCGGAGAGGAGAAAGGAAGGGAGAATGTGGCGCTGCCATGCGCCGGAGAGAAGGGGTATAAGAGGATATGACATATTTGTAGTGAGGTGGTTAGTGGAGGACATCATGCTGCTACCCTGTGATGCGCGCGATAGCGGGCGGAGCGAGCCTGGTTTTTAAATGAATCGGTTACGTCTCATGAAATACCCTTATCCTTATCCGTAGTATTGTAGAGCACAATACAGTGCCCTTCCCCCTCCCCCGGCCCCTCCCCGCCCGCCATACCCACCTCAAACTGGAGTTTCACTGTTACGAACACTTGAATGTTGAAAACTTGCATGCACACACAAAAAGAGAAAAAGGGGGTGATTAAACATTCGCAGCATTTTTATATATTTTGGAAAGATAACGACTAAATTTTTCAATTGTTTCTATTCCGTCTCACAACACAGTCGAATAAGGACATAATTTCTTGAAGGCAAACCCCGGGATTAGCCCGACTAGTAGGAAGGATACCGCGAGGGAAATTGTAAGACCCGTAGCTACCTAGATCACTTCAACTTGGACGCGAAAATCGCACGGTTAGGGCGCTAATCCTTACGAGCCTCCAACCATCGAACGCTTCCCACCCACCGCAAGATGTGGTGATATCAGCGTGCATTGATGTAGAGGTCAGCGTGCTCTCTCAAACGACGTTCTCTCTGTGTGTTTTGACCTCTCTGATCGCCCTGTCTTGCCCTCGTACCACATCCGACCTTTTTGAAGGTTAACACCCTAAGTTCAGCGTTCCCAAAGAGTTCTCTCGCTTCCTTCTCCACTTTGGGGTCGCTCCGCAGCTAAGCTATCACTGCGAAGCGCTCTTAGCACCAGCTTAATTCCGGAGTTTGCCTTTAACTGGAGAGATTAGAAACAACGTAAAGGAATGGTTTTCAATTCACAAATAGCTTACACTTGGAAATTCAAAAAAAATCTTGACGGGTTTCTCTCTTTGCTTACAAACATATCAAAGTGCGCAAAATGTTAAAACCTAATTCTATTCATTGAGTAAAATTCCATGTTGCCTTTATTGGCGCCCTCTGAGCGAGACAAGGCGCGCGAGTAACTTCGCATCACGTCGATGGCGATAGTAAGCATAAGGATATATAGAAAAAACATAAATAGACTATAGAAAAGAAAAGGTCGCAAAAATTTTGGATGGCACAACGGATGGTTGACCCTCGGTGTAGGACGGCGCCTTGCCCAGAAAGCTTCTAGTTTGGCACAGCTTAAGTCAGGAGCGGACCCTCTGACTTCACCTCTGTCACTCTAAGTACCGGTGTGCTTAGGTGTCACCTAACTCTTGACACACGTCGCGTAGCCTCACTATGAACCTGCTAGAGATATTTGGAAAAAAAATTCGCAGCATGGCCGACTCATCTTAGAATGTAGTTTGATAGCGCAGCGCCATAACTAAGTAAGAAAGGGATAGGGAGAGGTTTCAAGGCCAGCATCTAAAGGAATCCTTCACGGAAAAATCATGATTCTATTTCAGCCATGAATCCCTAGCTTGAGACTCATCATCCATGATAAGAATGAAGAGAACAGAAAAATTGCACTCGTTTTCGTAAAAAAAATCGAAAAACTGGAAGCGCTGCTAGGCGTTCAAAGTACCGCCGCACATCTGTCACAAATGCTGGCGACGGGAATGCTTCCACACGGTTGTTGGAGTGCCTTCACTAGGAACTCTTTCCGGCCTTTCGACTTATTGCATTCACATCTCACACTTCTACTCCATCCGGTTCTACCGATCGTTTGTTTCTCCTCTCCAAAATTGCATGCATAAACCCGATTTTTTCGCTGCTTCGCCTCATACGTAGCCACCTTTGAAGCACGTACTTTTTTCCATGCCCCGCCTTTGGCTCCGCGCCATTTATCTTCGATTGTCCATAGTGCAGTTTTGTGAGTTCGCTTCTTCGGAAACCAATCTTCATACGTGAAACTTTGTGTACTGTCTGCAGTGATCACAACTGATACATTCATGTTGAGAAAGAACGCAAGAATTTTACGCGAAGGATTCGTTAAAGAGGGTATAGAAGTACACACTCTGTCAAAGGTTCTTCGAGTATAGGTAGTGAAACTTGGTCATGCCACCTCAAATCTCTTTCTTTAAGCGACCAGCGACTATTTCGCTGCTTGGGCATACAATGTTCTAGTCGCGCACATTAGGTAGACGCGCAACTATGCTGTTTCAAATGGCATGCTTTTATAATATTACCAACCAAGTCAAGAGATGGGCTGTTCTGCTCAAGGTATGCTTGGCGCTTATAGTGTGAACGCACTCATAGTCAGATCCCAGCTGCCATCATAGCTGCCACTTTTATAATCAAAAGTCTCTAATCAAATGTCAAATCTGTGAAAAGCTGTATTAACCGGAGCTAGCGTGACTCACAGCGAGACCCCGAAACGCGACAGTACCTTACGACAAGTTCTGCATCGAAACTAAGGCAATAGAATGAGAGAAAAGGCACTGTAACCCCAAGTTGAATCGCTGCATGTAGCAGCGGTCGAAAGCAATCACCGAAATGCTTTTTAGCACATTGAAATTCTCTCTTACCCATTCCGCTTTGCATTTTTAAATGTTTCGTCATTCGATATTTTCAAATTCTAAACGGAACAGCGTACAAAGGAAACTCTCCATTTGAGCGCTAGGCCTTTTGCCGCATGTTTAATTGGAGGCAGGGCCAATTTCTCTTCAAACTATTCGAACGGAGCTGGAAATTGAAGGGATCGTGGTCGCAGGAGAGGGGCTCATTGTGACGTGTTTCCTTGACAACTTTGAATTTGAAATTGCCACGAAAGAAGCGTGAAATGGAGAGAATTAGCGGGCTTCCTGTTTCCTGAGACATATACCCCCTGCTTCCCCGCTTGATGGAGGAAAAAGTGAGAAGAGTTCTGTGTCTGCAGAGTTGAAGGCGTGTACCAGGATGAAATCACGCACGAATGCTAAGGTTTTGGTGCCAAATGGGCCGGCAGTAAAGAAAAAAGGAAGAGAATATGGTAAAAACGCTAAGGGTGAGGGCTTCACCTTCGTAATCTGCTGTGCTAAGGCGATGAGAGACTAAAAGCAGTAAGGAGAGTGTGAAGCAAGAGCGCAGCAGCTGAGAGGACGTCGGACAACAGCTCGATAAAGGAAAAGTTGCAGCCGGAGCAGCTCACTTTATAACAACCCTTGTCGAGCGAATTTCATGAGAGGGAGTGCCTCATCTGTAATTGTTCTTTAGAGGTCCACTCTACAGACCGAAGGGAAACGTTCACACAGCCTCTGCCTGGGTTGTGCCTTTGATTACTTTGAACCGCCATAATGGTAGCGACTGGAAGAGGGGTAGGCCATATTAGGGAGCGCGTAAGGCTGAAGGATGGTCAAATCGAGACCCACAGGGGGGGTAGTCACAAATTTTGTGAAAAAATGCGAACGCAACAGTTGGCCTTACAAGGGAGGTCTTTCAGGACATGACAGCGTTTTTCTAAAACGGTTTTTTGCATGTTGTGGGAGCGAACAGAGAACCGTAATCCATTTTTCCTGAACGCATCCAGAAGTGTCAAAACATTGGTGAAGAAATGGTCCCGAGTTCTATCCACGGTGATGACTAATTTTTGCAATATATTTGGCGGCCCCAGATTGCGGCCAAATGGCTCCATCGTCGAGAATGGACGTAAGTGTCGTGTTTTGCGGCATTTTGGAGGCCCCAAGATAAACTGCAAAATTTGTCATGATGGGGAATCGAACCTTGGACCATTTCTTCTCCCCTGTTTTGAGACTTCTTTGGGTGTTCAGGAAAAATGAACCATGGCTCTGTATTACTCACATGAGTGTCTACAAAAACTAGGGAGCCATTCTGAAAAAACGCTCCCTAACCTGAAAGACCCTCCTTGTTAGTTGGAGTGGATTTGCAGCGCACTAATTCGCACCAGAAGCAGTAATCAGTCATATTTTTAGCAAGCAGGAAGCTCAAGGTTGAGGGAACGATAGCTTGTGCGAGAAGAGAACTAACCAGGGAAGGCATTCAACTTCCCATGGAAGTTGTGAGCAGTTAAATTTGAACGGAGCTAAAGCGTCACATTTGGACCGTACTAACTCCCGAGTCACGTGGAGTGATGGTAGTGTCCTCCCTCCCTAGTGGGCAGGTCATGAGTTCTCTTCCCGTTGGATGCAAATCATGAGAGCACTTCCACTCAGGGTGAATAACGGTCGAGGAAATTCTTGACAGGGGGTCGTATTTGCTCCGATGAGAGTTGGGAGGGGGTCGTAATCAAAAGGGTCATCAACGGACACAACGGTGCTGCTGCCACTTGTTTGCTGTCATCATTACTTTCACAAGTGTTGTAGTTAGCCTAATGCAAATAATATCTCACACCTGTCTGGAATTAAAATTCAAATAGAAAGTGTGTGTTGCTTTGGTTCGTAGTGATCAGTGTGGCATAGGAAGGCAACGCGTCCTGCAAAAGAATCGTAGGGGAGAGCAGCGAGTATCTACTCTAGAATGATGTACATGCTTCAAGAACTCAGTGGAAGAACAGCATCTTGGTAGAAAGTTTAAAACAGGCAGATTCGCAGCCTTCTTGGCATCATCAGATCCTGCAACCGCAAGCGTTTCATTCATCAGAACGGTTGGAAAGGAAGCGATTTCAATAAAGGAATAATCAGATATCACTATGACTACAACAGTCATCCTAATTAGTTAATACTGGAAATATCTTTTGGTGTGCTTAAGGAAGTCGTACTAAGACAAACCACCTTCCCAATGACTCCAAGTGGGGTCACTGCATACAGGAACAGAATGGATCCGCGCCAGGTGCATCATTTTCAATTGACTCCATCAAACTGACGTGTATAGAAGTATTTTGAAGATGTTCAAAAAAGTCCCCTACTACGGCGAGGGAGTGAAAGAGTTTTCGAGTGGCTTCGATAATTTCCTTGACATTCCCTCGACGCCGATTTCTCACGAACTAGAAAGCGTTCGAAACAAATGGAGCACCTGTTCACCTGTTAGAAAGCGTGAATCTTCTACTTTACAACGCTTTCGTCGGATTTCCAGAGCATTGCCAATGAAGACAGCCACTGTCATCCTAAGAGTAGGAACTCGCATGTAAATTTCAATTTCCTCGACAATTACTCGACGTTTCCCACTCTCGAGAATAGGTGTGCTTGGAGAAACGATCAGCACAATTTAGAAACTAGAAGTCTTGTGCATTCAAAAGCTGCCTTCACTTTTCGAAATGGTTATCAATGAAGAAAGTTATAGTCCTTTAACGCAACAGTTCAGGGAGGGTCCGAAAATTTCAATGCCACACTACTGAGTTATACACGAGCCCTGTGAAACATATGCAGTGGAAAAAATAAACGAACTTGCCTCAGAAACTCAAAAACAGGGTGGAAGTCCCTCAAACATGGGTTTCTTTGGGATTTCCCCAATCCCGCCCCCTTGCCGGCCGTCATTGGACGCGTCGGCAGTCGTGCTCGTTTTGGGACACACGGGAAAATTGGTTGAAAAATGGAGCGCGTTTACAGCGCGGCACGTTCAGACAACTCGTCCAACGTGCGTCTTTATCCATTGCTGAGCGCGAGGGGAGTACCTGTCTAAGACCCTCCCCGACGTTTTTTTTTCCAGTTTTTCATACATTAATCGTCTGGTTTCATCTACAACTCTTATATTGGTGGTTTTTTCCCGCGAAACCGTTCCTGAACTGTTGCTTTAAAAAGGGGGTACATTTGACGATTTTTCCAACTAGCGCGCTCTAGGCACAGCGCGCGACGTGATCGCGGGTAGTTAGCGCCGCTACACTGGAGCGCGAGACTGTTCAACTGTGTAAGGGCAGTACCTCCTTCAATGTTCTACCTTCCGGCCAATGTGCCAAAGGTTAAATGTCTTCAAAGGAAAGAAGGAGAGCCTAATCTGAGCAGAATTGAATCTAGCATTTGGATCAAACCGCATTTGCGTAGCAGCGGCGCTGCGTCCCTCTCGCACATCTGAAACTAGCATTTTTTGATATGAAACCGGATGTGCAGAGGACAAAAAGGAGTCGTATCAGAGTCCATGTTTTGGAGGGGGTCGTAAAAAGGAGGGTATTTCCTCGACACGACTTTCACCCTGCTTCCACTGCTTCAGTGCGACCTTGAACGCCCGGACGCTAGCACGGTTCATGGGTTACGCTTTATTTCCAGTCAGCTTTGACTGCTCGCAACTTCCTCGGCAAGTCCATTTTGCAGCTATAGTTCCCATATTTGTAATCAGCGCGTGAACTCTGTCGATATGTCTTAGCAATACTTCAAAGTTCCACGGGATAATTGATGCCTTCCCCCGTAAGTGGGTATGAAAACGTAAATTTTTGCCGTAGTTTTGGGTGCCTTGGATGTCGGTGCCACGACTATGGTCAACCGTTCGTTAGCACTATTCGAACGAGGGGGTCGCGATTGTGATTTCGAGAAGGGGGTTCGCATGTTGGGGCTAAGTAACGTCACAGTGAGAACAGAGGTTTACAGAGGTCATAAAAGGTTTGTGTTTGCACGGGTTTCTGGTTTTATTGAAGAATTCGGTGGACTCTTAGGAAACTAGGAGAATTAGGCAAAATTCTGCCGTTTGATGATAGCACTAGGTTGTCTCATAAGTTCGTGCCACTTTTGTATCTCATGCCAAAACTACATTTAGCGATTGCTGAATATGAGCAAGTAGGCTACGAAAAGCCTACTTTGTGGAGTAACCTAAAGGGCGGTCCAAAATTATGAGGACCGCGTGCGCGCGCAGTCATATCCGCTTTTTTTTCGTATCGCTCCATTTTATCTCGTTTTCTGTGCACTATCTGAAAGGGTACAATGTCTTGTACCTGATGAGACCAAGTTTCATGAAGTTCTCAAAACTAGTGAGATATTTACTTCACTTCGAATCAGTCCTCAAATTAAACTCACTAGGGGCTCTGGCACGTTGCATCTAGCAGCAGTCTGACCTATCAGGGAAGCTCTTATGGGTATCATTTGAACTCTTTCATAAGTTTGGATCCACCACAGGTGAAAATTCGGGGACTCGAAGGTCACAGTCACCACCAGGATAATTATAAGATGCAGAAACCAGCTCTCCCCTTGTCGACCTTCTTACACCCAATATGAAAAAATTGATGAGAAAACCCTCTAGAAAACCCAGACACTCTGAAGACTCCACTCTGTAGTGGATAGAAAGCCACACAAGTGGTCTACTTGGGACTTCTTACAGGACCGAGCGCCCAGGAATAAAGCAAAAATTCTCTTAAAGGCGATTTTTCGAGTTCGTTGCTTTCGAAGAATTGTTACAATGGAAACTTCTACCTGATAGCTCGAGATTTCTGTATTTTACACCCTGGATGCAAGCGCAAATAAATGCCCCACAAGACTTTGATTCCCTGAAGAAGGCAGAGCAGTAGGCCTGGAAACATTTGGACACGCCTCCATCCCCCTTCATCTAAAGGTTCGTGCGAACGGGGCAGATGGCAGATCTCAATTCTATTCTGGAATTACTTTGAGGGAAGAGTTAGAAATACTTCCCTGAAGTTGGTTTGTTCCATCAAGCTACTATGCGTTTTTAAAGACACAATGTCTTGGTCCTCATAATTTTAGACCATCCTGTATACACGAACCATGTCCACCTTAGCTGCTTTCTTCGAACTTAAAACCGAAAACGAAGAGAGCCATGTTTTTCACACTTTGATTTATGGAATTCTGCTGAGCCACAAATCGGTCGAAGTCAGGAGTTACGTTTGCTTAGTGTATATCTCTCCGTCGTCGTTCTCCTTGAGGTATCAAAATTTTGCAAGCTTCTTCTTTCTGGAGACTACAGCCTCAAGAAAATCCTGATGTGGGAAGGCAATCGGTGTCCGCTTTGGACCTGCTGTTCTCCCCCATTGAAAACTACCCGCACGAGTTCTTCTTCTACATATGTGACCGCCACACTCAGATGTTTCAGGTATACGACTGGAAGAGGTCTGCACTTCTCTGGAAAATTATAGAGGCTTGGACAAAGAAATCCCCATGAAATGACCGGTAATCACAAGAGTGCAGCACGACTTCTCTCAACATCTTCCAACCTATTCCTTCCCTACGCGATGCTGAACAACGGCGCTACTGCTTATGAGAAGTGGTTGTTCTATGCTAACGACCTGCGGGAGCATCAGTGGCTAGATCATTCAGAGGGGGTTGAAAAACTGTCAGATACAGCAAAACGTGTTGACTCACGTATGAGGAGCAAAACTCGAAGAAGCCACCGAGAACTTCTCCACAGCTTCGGCCTTGTAGCAGCCTAGGCATCCTTTATTCAAGGCTTGAAGCTGATTAGAAAACTCCAAATACATATCATGCCCAAAATTTAATAAAGTACGTCCGTTCCGCGAGAACCGACGTGTTGCGAAAATGATACGCTCTGGATTTCGAACCTCAGTTGAGAAGTGAAATCAAATCCATCGTACAGCGGTGACCAACCTTCCTTCAAAGGCCAACTACTCATCTTGCTAAGTAATCACCTTACTGACGGAAAATACGATTCAAAAAAGGTGCTCACAGCCTTTTCCAGCTTGAAACTGCCGAACTTCTAGGAGCACGGCGTTGGCACTCTGGTGGATCGTCGGCAACAAGTCACTGATAGCAACGGTCCACATGTTGATAATGGATAGCTTTTTGTAGAGATAATGTTAACTCAAAAAAATGTTGTGGCACGAACTTTTCGGATAATAATTCCCCTCATCGTTCGACGGCTGTTTTGGAGGGAATGGGGGAAAGTAGGCGAATCTGGGTGTGTCAACTACTCTCAGAATCAAATATCATGGAAACAGCTGTGATGGTGAGGGTGATGATCGTAGGAGGGAAAGGGAGATCATATTGGGGAGCCTTTTGAGACTGATCCTGATGGTGGGGGTCGCAAAATTTTTGAAAAAGTGCGAAGTGCGGATTGACCCTGGCCACGTCGCCCCCCCCCCTACCTACACCTGAGCCTTTTTTAAAGAGAAAGAAGCAATCTGTTCGGCGAATACATGCTCGCAACTGCTACCGTATCTATGATAGGATTTTAAATGTAACTAGAATGGGAATCCCAAATGAGAAAGGAAAACGGATGTTTCATCCATTACGCCCACGTGAACGTGAGCACCACAAGCAGCACTCGCAACTGTGGATTCCTGTGCTGAATTGAGTTCTCGTTCCTATTCTGCGAACTATTCGGGCTGCCGAAAGTGGAGGCGGTTAATCAGCAAACATGGCTGTCCAGAAAGCGAAAGCGCCGCTGAACATATGGCATCAGCTCGGGAATGATTGCTCAGGAAATTAATCACTCGGGTATGACAACGTCGCGCGGCTGTGAGCCAACGCGGCTGTGAACCAGCGCGCTGGCGGCATCGCGCGTCGCGTCGCGACGTCGGCTGGCGCCCGTTCACTCCGTTGGGGGCGTGGCGTCAAGCCGGTCGTCGGGCAAGCGGCATTCCTTCACGATGTCGTCGCATGCGGTCTGGTCCGGTAACGGTCACACCATTCTCTATGCACCTTTCGCCTACAAAAATGTCGTTGGTCCCGAGCATTTCTGGAATCCAGACGCCGTCCACGCTTTCTTTGCTCGGCACTGGAGTTCATCCATATATTTAGCCCTCGGCTACGTAGTCATCATCAATGTATTGCAGCGAGTAATGGAGAATAGGAAACCGCTCAGGTAGGCGCTACCCTTCTTTTATCCTTGTCCTTTCTTTGCAGATTGAAAGGGCATAGTGCTGTACAGGTTGAGAGTATTTCTATAGACTTGGACCCTCTATTGCACTTCAAACAGGTTTACGTGCTACTGAGATTGAGGGCAAGGCTCAATATGGCTCGGGGGGGGGGGGTATCCACATGACATAGTGGAAACTGGAACATTTCAACTTCACGCTTGTCGAGTGACTGCTGTCACCTCACCTCCATCCCCTTGACTGGCTACACTCCCCCTGACTCACGTATTTCCCCTCTCCACACTGAGGTGAGTGAACATGTCGACTGCCTCCCCCCCCCCGCCCCCGAGCCCCACTGCACCGAGGGAAATAGCGCTTTTCTCTTTTTTTGCAAGAGCTGGAGCAGTAGAGATGAAATGGATGTCTTACTGGGAAGTTGTTGGTGGTCACAAATTGTTTTTCACGTGAATTGCACAATATTTCAAATTTCTTATAAGTGCGGAACAAGCTTATGCTCAAATGTCTTACTGACTTGCGCTAAGCAAAGCGTTCACTCATGTGGCTGCGAAATTTGATTATTCCTTCTTGCAGTATGAAATGGATATTGCTTTTATGGAATGGCGCGTTAGCGGTGTTCAGCATGATGGGTACATGGCGGTTTGGTCTCGAGTTTTTCAACATGCTCACGACAAGGTATTGGTTATTCTTTTGTGTTACGTATACAAGCGATGTTTGCAATTTCTCCTTCCTTGTTTTTTGTCGCATGTACTCAGGTCATCTATGGTCACTGAATATCAGAAGATTCTTCGAGCTAAAACTTCGCCGAGGAGTAGTTCACGGGTGTGGTTCATACGACAGAAAGGGGCTTGTTCGCGTTTTGCAGCGCGAAGCATTTTTCGCTGCGGTAACTCCAGGTCCTTCATGATAAGCGGTAGGCTTGAGGTTCTTGCAGCAAGAAATGTTTCGCGCTGCGAAACGCGAAGAAGTCGTTCTCTGTCTGGGCGAACCACACCTGCAATTCACGATTTACATCCCGAATACACCTCCATTTTTGGTGGCGGAGTTATCTGACGGGAGATGAGCAGAAATGGCTCCTTTTTCAAAAATGAATGTCATACTTGCGATCGGACTCGGGATAAATATCGTAAATAGGTTTTATACATCAGTCATGTCCATTACCCATAATAGGTTTATAGAAAAATGACGCGAAAACTGGTACCAAATGGGACCTGCGCCGCGAGTACGTGTCGTATGAGATCAGAGCAGTCTCCCTACAGATTCGGCAGAAAACTTTTTCTTGACGTTTTGGAGCTGGTTGAAGAGGTTGAATATTGCGCAAGCACTACTCACGTTTCATCTGTTTTGTGCTCATCTTATTTTTTTTCCTTGTGAAGTTTTTACTTGTCTGCCCTCTTTTTTGGCTCCTTTTAGAAGTCGTTGGGCGTCTGTCCTTTTTTTGACGCTGAATATCCAACACCAGTTCAGTAGGCATGTTCAACATAAGAGCATTCATCTGAGCAGTGGATTGTTGT
Source organism: Ostertagia ostertagi (assembly GCA_036418205.1). Classification (NCBI taxonomy): domain Eukaryota; kingdom Metazoa; phylum Nematoda; class Chromadorea; order Rhabditida; family Trichostrongylidae; genus Ostertagia; species Ostertagia ostertagi. Next base: position 88,196 of record MU868382.1, read on the forward strand.
TTTGCATTTTCTCCCCGCACGGACCAAAATCCCCAAAAAAAGTACTTACTGGACGTCAAGATATTGCAGACGTGATTTCTGCAATGGCATGCAGTTTTGTGAGCGCGTGTACAACACGAATGTGAAAAATTCCATGAAGACTGCCCTCGTTGCAACGAGAACTGGTTCTCCAGCCACAGTCTACCCTTCAGAAAGTACTCCGACCAGACGGGTTGCTCTAGTCTCGCTTACTGGTCACCTGTGCAAGAAAAACTGCCCAGTTTTGCTAAAAACCCTGTTAACATCGATGAAACGGTTCCCTTTTTTCAAAAGGAAGGCTCCCCCACTTCTTCCACATACAAATAGCTTGCCATGAGCTCTTCTAAACTTCGAACTTGCACAGCTGCGGGAACCTCAGGTCTATCGCTGTTCAAGAGTGGACCTATGATTCCACGGGCGTGGTTCACTAGAAGAGAAAACGACTTTTTCGCGTTTTAAAGCGTCAGTTATTTTTCGCTGCAGGAACCTTGGGTCCACTCATGATCTAAGGCTCCCGCAGTGAAATATGCTTCGCGCTGTAAAACGCGAAAAAGTCGTTTTCTCTTCTAGTGAACCAC
>MU868382.1:101094-116691 GCA_036418205.1 Ostertagia ostertagi
GGGCGGAATCGGATCATTCGCCGCTCTAGTCATACTTACTTCCTGTCCTCGTCCCCTTCCAACCGGCCAAAGGCAGTTTTGAAGGAAATCTGTGGCACAGTTGGGTATGTCACCTGATCTCAGAATAACACTCTAGCTGACAGATATGGTTGTGAAAGTGGTATAGGCAATGGTGAGGCTATTCGTGGGAAGGAACATTACCAAGGCTGGGGGGGGGAGGTCAGGTCGAAACCCCCTTAATCGAAAGCGATGAAATTTTCGAAATCGGGCACACTCCACCGTTCACCCTGGGGGATTGGGTAGTCTGGAACAATTTGGGAATATTGGTAGCAATTAATTGTCAGACGCATGTAAATCAAAGTGCATGCAAACAATTGCTTCAGTTACGGACTATGACTTGAGCAATTAGTCAAGTTATCGGGAGCCGCTTTTGGGGTCACCCATTCCAGACCACCCTTATGTAATTATTTCCGCGTGTTTATGTCTGTTTATTCAGTATCCTATAGCAGTCGTACTATAATAGCAACAGTTTATCTGTCTTGGTATACGTGATATTATTGGGTCTAAAGAGGTATTGTGGCTTTGGGACGTAGAAAATGCCCATAATTTAAGAAATGGTTCTTCGTATGACCGTGTGACGCACACCTTTCAGCACGCTGCACGCAATGTATTAATGTAAATCAGATTCTCCTGAAAAGAAGCTGTACTAGGGGAAGACTGTGTAAGATATTGATTCTAAATGTATTAATTATTCAAAATGAAAGAAACGTTCATTGGAACGTTGATGTTCTATTGACTAGAATGTTAGAATGGCCTTGCTTGGAGTTTCCTTTTCCTGAAGCATTGCAAGACTGTTCAGCGGAGTTATCTATGTCGGGGTTCTTGATAAGGTATCGTAAACTCAGTGTTGAACCGCTGAGTGTTTCTTTTGTTGGGGGACATTGTGAGGGGACATTGTGATAGTGGTGATAGACTATCGATTAGCGTGGGCTATCAATTTACGAATATCAGAAACTTATCAACTGCTTGAATCTACGACTTTCTCGCTTCACTAGAATCCTTTTTATGCTGTGGGCTGGAGGAGGCGAAAATTTGAAGTCATACCTTTGAATGGCTGTAAGCATAGTTTGCTCACATAAATTTTAGCTTGCTGGTTATTGATTTACCTACTTCAGTGTCAATCGATTTCGGTATGCGAAATTGTTGACTCAGGCGAGCGTTCTCGTCAAACATAACGCTATGTTCGCTTGACCGAAACTCTGCGATGTTGCTTCTCACAATAGAGGACGTTTCTGGGCCGATTCTCAGTCTCCCGTTGTGTAAACGATTCGAAAAAAAGAGGACAACCTATGAATTAATCCGTAAAGAAAGGGCTGGTATTGGGGGAAGGTGTACACCGATGGGACAACAGAGAAACGTTCAAAGGTACAATACACAAGAACTGCAAGAAACGAAACTGTATGAAAACATTGCCCGTTCAATTGAGGTGCATCTGGTGATACGTGATCCACGCCACTGAGATTACTGTGCAATGTTTCTTGTCTCCTTGTTATTCCTCGTTGAAACCTAGGCATTATTTGTCAAATTGTGTTTTTATTCTTTGCCTAAAGAGGTTATGATAGGGACCTTTATTTATTTTCCTCCCTTCTCGACCTTTTCGTCTACTTTGAAGGCCTTAAGATAGCATTGTTTCCTGTACCTTCGGATAGAGTGTGGTTGTGCTACCTAACAAACCATCAATCGAGTAAATTGAAATAGTCGTCACTGCCGTAGTCTGTCAGGGCTACAAAAAAAAGCTGGTAGACCTCCTTCACTATCTCGCCAGCCTCTTAGAATCCACTCAATTGAGATCGGCATATGTTCTCGTCTGGCTGGGCACGTAAATGTGTAACAGTCGACTATCAACTGGTATTTGGTCACTGTGCTAAGAGCCATGTGCAGCAGCGTTTTGAAAGCAGCAGTGTTTTTGTTTTGCACGAAAAGGTAAAAGCCCATCCCAGTGTTTCCTGCAGTTATTGAACTTTGGGTTGCTTTAGGTGGAAATATTGAAAGATGATTTTTTGTGGTTACGCTCAGAAGGATTTGAGGGATTGTGAGGTTGTACTCCAATTCTATTGTCTGAGCCGTATACGGCAACTTCTCTTACACGTAGAATATTACTGTCTTCCCGTCTCAGAATAGAAGTGTAAATTACGTCACGTGTTTTTTTTATTTTCTTCCGTACAGGACATGAGTATGACATATTTGTTTTCCCTGCTCTGATCAGTGATCATGGTTTTGTCCTGATCGAATATCTTCCAGTGATGATTGATAGATTTGCTAGTAATTAGTGCGCGACGAGTAAAACACGACTTTGTTTAACAATGCTTGTTTGGCCTTTCGGCGATTTCGTTGAATGGATCCTTCCTGTGTGTCGTAGTGACCAGCGTAAAGATCGTATGTTACGCTGCTTTCAAAAACACTCCTGTCGGCAAATTTGTACTGTTTATTGGTCTTTTCTTTTTCTTCTTTGCCACGTGATTATCGCTTTCTACCGCTACAGTGCGACATAAATCACACAAATTACACAGCAAAGAAATAAGGATGTTTTCAAATTAAAATACGAACTACATGTTAGTGGTAGTTGTTCGCTTCCTGCAGAGAAGAAAAGCTTAGCTTACAATGAGGTACGAGCGCAATATGAAAGCTCTGTTTAAAAGTGAATACATTATTAGGATGGGGAAATGTTGGTCACGAAGTTTTTTTTTAGCTTTTTTCCGCTTTTGGACCTTGATCACAGTTATTCATCAGGTGCAGAAAGAGATGTCTCGGTGCCATGAGGTACGAGCACACTAGCTAGTTCCCCTCGTGCGGCTAAACGTTACTTTCATAAACCTCTATGCTGGTCTTTCAATCAATTCCTTCATGAGTGGATGCTTATGTAGCGGTCCGTTACATACTGGGTGAGAAAATTCGGTTCCAGCAACGTAGCCCGCTTGTTTAAAGGAATCTTCCACGGAAAAAGCTCCGCCCTCATTACCACAGAAAACGATACCTTAAAGGAAAAGAGTGATCATTTTGTCTTGTGTGTAGGATTAGTATTATCGAAACTAACGCTTATGTTCCGTTCTTTTTGCTATGCTCATGAGGCTAGGGGCCTAAGGTATCGTTTTTCTGTGGTAATGGAGGCGGAGCTTTTTCCGTGGAAGATTCCTTTAATTGACAAACACGTAAATTTTCCAAGCGAATGTTATTGAGGGCGTTGACCTTCTAACAGAATGCGTTAAATGCTGCAGCAGGAATGGAGGGATGGAGGTGTCTTTTTTATTGCTGTCAATCGTAGGATCCTATAGAATCGAGGGCAATGCCTGTGTGGATGCGAATCTTTCCAGAAAGCGAAGACGAATCGGCGATTCGTTGAGTGCAGAACAGGACGCGCCTTTTTTCTCACTCACTGTCGGAAACTAAAAGACGTGACCGACCTAACTATCGCTGGCACTGCTCCAATTTTGCAAATGCTCAAAATTTCGTTTCCACGGGTTTACCTATGGTTTACTTGTCACAATGTCCCTACTCTGGATTGTCTTTATGCAGGCTTTGAAGTGCGGCAAAGTGATTATTCAATGAAACTGGGTAGCTAACATAGCAATTACCGCCGTTGAATTGCAATTCATATTTTGCTAAATCTCTATGAAACTGGGGATACTATCTCGTGTTGGGACGCGCCACGCACATTTGACCACTTGAAATCTCTGATTTGGTTGCATTTCGATTACACAATGGGTCGCAGTTAGTAGCCGATTGCAAGCCACTACTGTTACTCTTCTAGACGATATTTTTTCAAAATAGCCGACCCAGAAGGAATGGAGGATCTCGTCAGGTCGGACTTGGGTTGGGCCGAGATTTATCTTCAGTCATTTTAACAGGAACTGGAGCCTTTTGCCACTCTAACCTCTGCGTCACATTGCAGCACCGCCAAGCAGTTTTTGCAACCCCAACCGCCTTTTATGTAGTGACTATGTTTTTGAAGAGCACCTAAACTTTACTTATCGTAAAAACTCAGATTTTTTACCCCCTATAATCATCCTTCTCTTTCAATTTATCCTACGAACGGCGCCTGAGACGATTGTTATTGGTTTGTCTCACAACCGCGGAAAATTTAAGCTCCTTCCTTTTCAGACATTGTTTTTGTGTTACTAAAGAGACCGGTCCATGGAAATGTGATGGCATCAAAACCAACCACCTACTGAACTAATGCACTCTGTATTACTTTTACACACTAAATGTTCATAAAACCGTAAATGAAGCGGAAAGTCTCAATTCAGTCATCTAACTTCTGACCTTTTATTCTGCCTCTTGCATAATTGTTCTATGAGTCACCTCAAAAGGAGCGTGACGAGTAGTGTACGTAATGCGCCTGCTTGCAATTTACATTTCCACCAACTTATATTATAATTGTAAATTATGAATTCGTCTTGGAAGGAAACTGGATGAGTTGTCTTCAACCAGGGCTCCACTGTGGACCAAACTTTTAGATGAAGATTCACTACGTCATAGCGGGGAATTTCTCATGTAAATACGAAAGTTTGCTCCCATAGCGACGGAAAATTCTCGATGTCGTCAACTCTGAGTTGAGAGATCGGAAATTACACCGTTATTAGGGGGCATTCAAGTCGGTGAGTGAAAAATTGCCTATAAGGAACTGACAAATGTTGATCGAGATGTATTGAAACGAGTATCGTTAGTAATAGTAAGTGCAGAAAGAAGTCTTTTTCGAAACGTTTGTTCTAACGGCTATTTGAAAACTTACAATTCTGCCACGCTTCCCTGACCACCTCAGTATGCTCGAGCAGTTATTGTTCCAGTGATCAAAGCTATGTTATTAGGTGTGCTCAGTCGTAGAAACCAGGCTGCTGCGCACACTTGGAGTGAATGTATTGACACAAGGACGCACGGCCTTCAATCTCTTCTTGATATGTGAAGAGTGGTTTGTTCGATCACGGATAAGCTCAAGTTGATCGTAGCAAGTCTTGCGGTTGCGATATTCGGGAATAGCGACGCTGGAACCAGTTCAGCGTGTTTGTTCTTGATCGTAAAATCCGGTGGCCAATCACGAGAAAAGGTCAATGCACATCGCAAAAAAGGGAATCCCCTATCTGGAATTAACTGTTGTGTAATATTAGATTGATCGGTATCTCAATGGAAAGCTTCGCCCAGACCTAGAACGCGTGATTCATTTATATTACACGCTGCGGAAAGATCCTACGCCAATCCTGAACAATAGGAGCATAAATGCTTACGTGATGGAATAATTGTACTAACGTATTTGTGACCAGCACACTGGCTAGCTCAGATGAGCAGTTCAGCGGTCTTGCTCTTAGAGGCGAGGTCTTTGCTGCTGGTTTTTATTCAATGTTTTAACCTATTTGCCTCGAATTATAGCTGTTGAGCTGACTGCCGCAGGCCGTTGGTTTATTTGGATGAACTATTTCGTGCATTCGATCATGTACACTTATTATGCTACTGTCTCGACAGGAATCCGTCTTCCGAAGCGGATTTCCATGTGAGTATAGATGGGTAATGCTTTTGCTGCCATTCTTTGTTCATACTATCGACTCTTCAGGACCGTCACTGCCCTTCAAACCACACAAATGCTTATTGGTGTTGTTATCTCGGTTTATGTGCTATTTTTGAAACTCAATGGCGCGGTGAGTAATAAATCCATTAAAGTATTCGATCTTCTCCATTCTTTGGTTCGGTTCTTTGGTTTTGTTTTAGCTATTCAATTCGCACTAAGTTCTATTTGGAATCGGATGGCTTCTAGGAGACTGCGCGATTTCAGTTTACATCTTTTAAAGCCGGATGGTACGATATGTTGGATATTGAAGAGGTGCAGATCTGCCTACTGTAAAGGGAGGCTAGGCAAGATCGAGCAAAATGTACCAGCAAGGCCTCATCTGTGATGACCGCAGCTTTCGTGGGTAGTCGCCCCCCCCCCCTCCCCAAGGTGGCGCTCTCACCTATGACTGGGAGGGGGTTAGAGGTTGTAAACTGCGGCGAGAACGTGTAAAAAGGCAAACATGAAGTCCAGATTGTTGACATCATCTACCATAAGATCTCGTCAAGCGCGGAACTCAATCAGCAAAAAATTTTTAGCGGGTTTCGGCCCATTTCTCTTGGCTTTTTCCTTCAGCGCTGCATCGTTTGCCATCTATACTTTCATACCTAGCGATGACTTTTTTTTACATATCATTTGCCTTGGACAAACATGCAAAAAATCGCTTCGAAACCATCTCGTATTGGCGAGTAACAGCGATGGTTGTTTTGAGACAGGGATACCGGAATTGTGGATTTTTGATCAAGGTAACATTTTCGCGGAATTTACCTCACCAATGCCAGTGAATACAAAGCCTTTCTACGTGGACTTTCGATTCCTTTATCAATTGTGGGTGTTTCGTGGATAAGGTAGTATGATCAGTCGGTGTTGGTCAATCCCTCTCCCAGATACGTCATGCTTCTATACTTCCATTTAGAATTGTTGTGGCATTTGAGTGCAGTTTGCCACATACATTGAATTGTGGGGTCAGCCAATACTATTTCCATACTTCTAGACAAATTCGGTACTAGTGAATCGACTGGAGGGATGCCAGGTTTTGTTAGCTCGGCGCACAATCTAGGATTCGTCCCGGGGCTGCGCGTTTTGATGGAGCCGCCTGCCACTAAATCACCTACACCCATTTTTGTATGCTTACGTGTGAGAATCAGCACGCATATTGAACAATCAAGGCTCAAAGGATTCACCGAGAAGAATTCTCGCATTCTCCCACATGAATATGTAAGGTGTGATCATTAGAGACAGTACGAAGTTTCACACAAGAAGATTCACTAAGAGAAGCAAAATTACAATCACGTTTTATGGACGGTCGAGGGTAGGTCGAGCGGAAACAAGGGGATACGTTTAGAGAAGTACGCTTGGGCGTCAGCGTAGCAGACGACGCATTGAAATTGCACAATACAGTCAAAACCGTCGAAAGAGTAGAATTCAATAGAAAGGAGAAATGTTGTTGCCAAAAAAGATGGGAAAGGCCGAATGGGGTTTCTAGTAACAGCAAGCAACCACCCCGTGAACCAAGTGGAATTGTTCCCGTCGCCAGCGTTTGCAACCCGCAAAACATACTGGAAATTCAGCGGAATACCACCATTGCTGGCTCAGTTCAAATTTCTTGGTTCTGGCTGAGTCTTCTGGAGTTTTTTTTCCCTGTCCCATTCTTTCCATTGGCGCACTCAGTTGAGTTGCCATAAATAAATAAATGTAGAGCAGGGATTTGAGCGCGTAAGAGTCAGGGTTTTTGAATTGTACCAAAACAAACATGGCTTTTTGTTCGTTTCGTTCTTATCGTGAATAATGGGTTTAAAACCGGTGATTTATGGGTTAGATGGAATCATGATATTTCCGTGAATAATTCCCGCGAAATATATAATGGCGAAATGTACACAGAATCGATTGGAACGATTAAGCAAAACGATAGGCTCGTGAGGAATGGGTCATACTTTTACAGCAGTATTATTCGTACTCTAATTTCCGGTAGATAAGCCCGCGCCGATTCTACGTAGAAACACCTCCGCTCGTGCAGTGTAATTTTGTACACCTTAGAAACCACCGCAAATTTGCCTATAGAGGTAAGTCGATGCCCTGATCACGAAAATGACTTTCATTTTTAGCCGTGGCACCATCTGGCGCCAGTTGGCGTCACCTTATTACGATGCCTGTGTTCACCAAATTTGGTCAAACTTCCGTGTAGGGGTTATTTGACATCCTGATTACGAGTAAGACATTCATTCTCGGCGCTGGCGCTATTTGGCGCCTATTTTCTGCTTGTGTGAACTCTCTAACCAAGAAATATGTGTTGAATGACGTTAATGCCAAAAGCGAATGTCATATTCGCAATTATGGCATCAAATAGCCCCACACAGAAGTTTACATCAATTTTGGAAAACAACGGATCGTCGAGGATTTGACTGCCGAATCCGGCGCAGATGAACGCCACCGTAAAAACATGTCGTTTTCCATCATCGCCCAATGGGCATGGTTACGGTTGTCTCTAGGTGTGCACAAGTGCACTGCACCAGGAGTGGTGTTTTACGTGGTATCAAGGCGAGCTTATCTACCGGAAAATTTAGGGTATATTACTATTTTATTATATGATACTATATTATTATTATTTATTATTTGTATTTAATTCGAATATCTTTTTGACTCTGTTAATAAGTTTGTACAAAAGCTTGATTTTCATTTTTAAGGTGTGTCAGCAGTCTTTCGACAATCTTGCCATATGTTTCGCTATCTACGCGTCATTCCTCATCTTGTTTTCTAAATTCTTCAATACAGCATATCTAGTGAAGAGGGAGAAGACCGCTATAGTGAAGTCAGCTGAAAAAGTTGATTAGAAGCTCGAACATGAAGTTTGCGAGTTCTAATTGAGGGAAATGTGCAAAAAATAAGTGTTATGGTTGTTCAAGTGTTGTGTTGGTATGTAAAGAAACGGTGGGAGCGATGTTTCGCTGCTCGTGTTGTAAATCGTAATTATTGTGATCTTCAAACATCACTTAATTTACTAGATGCCGTTTATCGTTAACCTCATGTTGTCATCAGTTCTGCCGTGTTTGCATGGAAAGTGTCTTAACTGTCTGTGTTTCTGTATGGCTGAGTTGTGTCAGTATTGGAATTCGTTGTACATAGGAAATGACAACAATAAATATTTCTATTTCTGATCATGCAAGCAGTTTTCTTCGAAAGAAATTGAAACAAGGGCGGTGTAGTCGCATCTGATCTGCCTTTCCCATTGGATTTGAAGGCAAAGGTCAGGCTTAGCCTCACTGATAAGGTCTTTCGTGGTGAAAGCTGGGTCCGCAACTGTAGAGGTCGCGATAATTTAACAACTTGGAATGCCACTAAGGCGCCAAGCACCTACGAGTCATGTATTAGGTCGTAAGGAAAGTTCTGGCCGTTTTCGATAATTCAAGCTCCATGGCATTATTTCTGGCTAGGGTTTCGACGGACTGCTACGTGTTACATATCGTTAGGAAGCACGTTTCTTGCTCTATCTAATCGCACTGCAAGCTTTGCTTTAGAGGGACTACTCCCACTTATTCGAAACATTAAATGCAACATGCTCAGTTTCACCTTTGCGAAATTTTGTTGACCATAGTCATGACCGAACAACTCATCCGAAGTTCATGGGTTATTGAGAAGACTCCATTCTACAAGGGGAGTCACGATCCGGACAAAAAACGGGTCGTTTTCGTTGGAGGAAAGATTGCAGAAGAAAGGCAGATGGTCCCACGGAACCGCGATTTTTCGCAACACCCTCCTTATCGACGTTCCCGTGCTTCTTAAGCTATCCCATGTAACTTGAAACCATAAATTGAATGCGCCCAATTTGGTAGCGGTCTTCTTAATTGTTTGAAGCACATTTGATCCCATCAAAAGTTTCACGTAATTTTTACCGAAGTTCGAAATCCAGCGATCACTATCGCCAATTTCGAGGCTATCGCCATCCCTATACAAGCTCTCCAAACTATAACTTCATGGCTTATTTTTTGCAAATGCATGGCCAAACGAATAATTTATATCATAAGCTGATTCCGCTTCTTTCTGCCCTAATTCGAGGTAGAAGAAGAAAATCGTGAGGATTGGCTTGGTGAGCATGCTGCATTCAAGGCTTTCAAAAAGTGGGACCAGTCCCTATTGAGCAAAGCTTACCGCGGATTTGGATAGAGCAAGAAACGCACTTTCTAATGATATGCAACTCGCAGCAGTCTGCCGGAAAGTTTGCTAGAAATAATGTCATGAAACTTGTACTGTCGAAAACGGCCAGAACTTTCCTTACAACCTAATACATCCGCTAGGTCGGTTACCATAAATCTGCCCATCGTTCTGACAGCTGTGCTCTTTGCCAGTTCTTCGCACCCACTCCCCCTCACATAATCTACCTTACTTCGCCGTCTGCCTCATAGCCTTCCCCGCGTAGCAAGGAGGTTTGTATTGGGTTGATCCATAATTCCTGGCCGAATTTTTTCAGAATCAATTTTCTTCATGTCAAATTAGTGTCATTACGAAATAAGTTAGTATGTTGAAGGAGGCATCAGTACCTTAAACTAGGATGTTCCAGAAGGTCAAAGGGCAGTGGAATAAGTAAGTAGGGATCGAAATGGATCAACGACCAAAGCAGGCGATTATGCTTAACGATCATTTGAAGAAGAACCTTGCAAGGAGTGCAGTAAGGCAAGACCAGCGCTGTGTTTGCCTCAGTCTTTGCTACTGATCGGGCACTGGGCTATTGGCTTGAAAGCATCGGCAAAGGCGATACAAGCTGCAAAGTTTGACCTCATCCTAAGCCCCCAGTCACTTTCGATGAGGATCCATTGCGCTGTGAATCGGAAGTTCACCGGACGCTACCACCTGAGATTTGTAGCAGATACCTGGGCACAGCCGATGCACCACCGCAAGCTGTCTGAATGAAACGGGCTGTAGCAGAATGAAGTTTCGATGGGAACGGCATGCATCTCTGACCATGACCGAGAAGCAGACCTGACCATCTGCAGAAATTTCATTCTGCGCAGGCATAGCCTGGACTTTCCCTAGTCGGTCACCAGTGGAGATGAGTCATGAGTCCACTACGACAACAACACGCGGCACGCTTATGGCTATCTCGCAGCCTGAACCCACCATCTCACCCAAAACCCGACCTCTCTCGTCAGAGAATATTACCCCAATTTGTAGGATTGGTCGGGTATCCCACTTTGAGAACTGCTTCATCTTATATAGACAACCACTGCGAAGATAACCATGGAATAACTCCCGAGGTTGGCCGCAGCAGTGCGAGAGAGAACCATTCGAAACGTCTCAAAATCTCCTTCCTCCGGATGAACGCCCGACCTTACATTGCGAAGATAACTCGCCACCTTCTGAGGGAAACTGGCTCGATCGCGATACCACATCTATCGTATAGCCCTAACATTACTTCATCGCACTATCCCCTTCTCGATGCCCTGAAGCAGTACCTTCGAGAGAAAGGGGTCACTGAATACAACCACCCAAAAAACGACCTCCGAACTCTTCATCCCATAGCTCCACTCGTTTTGAGAGGAATGCATCCATTCGCTGCCTAGCAAATGAATGCATATCAGCGATTGCGACGGTGGTTATATTGTTGATCAGTTATTCTCCAGGAAAGAAAAAACTCAATGAAATGAAAGTAGCGAAATTCGGCCAGAAATTATGGTTCAGCCCAATATTTTCAGTATTTTTGACAAAAGTTATTCTTTTCCTCCACTTGAGGTCCACTTCGCATCCTTACTTTCGTATTCGAATGCGATTACCGTTTCGAATTGATCCTGACTCTCCTTCAGTATTGCTGCAGCCTCACTACTAATAAGCGAAGGGTCTCAGCTCGAAGTGGCCATTTCTGACCATAGGTCCTACACTTTCAGTGGTTCTCGACGCTCATCTCAAATGTGTTTTCGAATCAGCGAAAATGTCTCCTGGACGGAGTTCTGGAGGTGACTGCTTCTTTATGATACGCTTGCTTTTATTCTATCAAAAAAAAAACTGTTCGGTGTTGAAATTGACAGAGAAGTGTACAATGCAGTCAGAAGTTCAGGGTGTGCTGGAGGGGAGGGATTCGCCTCTAGCATCACCCTTTTTCCCTACAGTCGGGTCCATCCGTTAGTCAAAGTCCAACGAAGGGGTCGTGGTGCACAGGGATACTTAAAGATGTGTACAGGGAAACTGAATGTGTGTAGAATAATGGCTGGCTGAAATCGCAACGGAAGTGATGAAATGTTGGACACCTGCAAATAAAGCTTACAGCTCTATTAGGCTCACAGCATTGGGCGATCACAATCAAAAAGTTTGGTCGCGACAGAAGGTGGGGATACAACTTTCGAGTGCTTCTTCAACTATTAACCACAAACGAGTGCATGGCGCACCTCAGAGCAGAAGAGTACTGCAGAACTCCATACTTAACTCTTAACGTAAATGATATTGCTCTAAAGGAAAGCTAATACCTTCAGAATGGACCTGTTACTAAAAGGTGGCCACTTGGGCAGATTGACTTCTAAAAAACACGTAAAATGTAAAAAAAAACGAGCTGTGTGCCAGTGACTTCCTGCAAAGGATTTAGAAATTATTACAAAGCACACAACTATAGTTTGTAAGGGTTCTTAGATTTTCCCATAAAATTTGGGAAGGGTTTGATTGTTTAAATGTTGAAAGCTCGCTTTTCCAGGGTAGTAGCTCCGAAAACTCATGGACAATGGTCTAACGGAGGTTCTTGTCTCCATAAACCCCGAAATGAGTCCAAAACCATTAACGGAAACATTCTACAAGTTTTGCGTATTCGCAGTTCAAAATTCACGGTTTAGAGGTAATGCGACCGCGCCTGCGAAATCGCGCCGGTTCTACGCAGCCAGAAGAACCAAAACGCGCGATGTCGTCAACAGTTGAAGCTGTTCAGCTCCTAACGAAGACAGTCGTGTTGCGATTTTGTGCTTATCAGTGAACTACTGCAGGTCAAGTTCTGCTGCTTGTGTTTCAGGCTATGTGCTTTGTGGTATTTTATAGATTGCACTTACTTCCAGTAATGTTAACTTTTCCATGGCAGACACACACATGTAATAAATGTACTGTACATAATAAGTGTTGGGTTGATCGTACCGACTCTCCAAGAGGAGAGGGTGGGGTCGTAGATTTTGGAATCGGACTAACGTGACGGTTGACAGTGCTTCCGACTAACTATTTCACGAGTGTTTGCTAAGATGTTATTTCTATCCCATGAATGACCAGACACTGACATTAGGTTGATGGATGGTTTAGCGCCCACATTTTGGGGGATTTCAGATTAAAACTGTGCAAAAGAAAACTTTGACTTTTTGAGTAAGAATGAAAAAAAGTGAAATGAAAAAGTTAATGCGTGATACGGGTACGTGTGCGGTCGTTTCGAAATGACGCTCATGCTCAGACTCATTAAAAGCCATTCGATAGCTCTTTACACTAGTGACATAAGCTACCGTTGATGGCTTAGCATGGTTGGCTCACCATAAGCATACCTAATCTTAGTCGATCTTTTATACGACTCAGTCAGAAGAACAAAGCAATAGAATTTGGAACAACCCTTGAGGGTATACACCAATGCGCGTTGGAGAGCGAAAAGTATGCCCCAAAGGCCTAGCAAGGCTTTTCTCGCGTCGCTGCCTGCCCCTTCTCGCCGTCTGACTCGAGCCGTTTTGCAGAGAGGGTTAGCACTTGAAAGGGTAGCACCGATGAGGGTCGCATTACTGCGGTCCAACGAGCAAAAAAGTGCTCCCATCTTGGGTTCTGTACCCCTTCTCATGTTTTTTTTTATTTCTGCACTGATGACCACATCTACCTCAATTTCGGATGTGTTGCCTTTTCACCACCTTCGAATGATTTTCCTCGGCCAACTCAGCTCATTGAACACTCCCACATAAAGTGCAAGTTTTAGTTTTGAAATTTTGCCGTTTGAACTATTCAGTTTTACGATTATTGCAAGAATTTAATAACAGTCAATAGTGTCCTCAAAATGTATACGCAGAGAGTTCATCATGTCCGCCAGTATATGGCCAACAGGGTCTGCTCGTTCGACAGATGGCTCACCCAGGACAGCTCGCACTGCGGCACCAATTTGTGAATCCTAAAAAAACACTGCTGTAAAGGCAATGCATGAAGCTAGGACTTCTATTCTTATAATTTTATGAACGATCTAAAAATACCTCGGTCCACTCCTGTAGTTCTTTGATGGTATCTGCTGCGTATTCTTCCACTACAAGCAATGTCGAGCACATTTCGATCATCAGACCTCTAACTTCACTATCTGTGTCTTCAATAGCCTTCGGTAGAATTCGGTACACATGCTCAATATTCGTCGCCAGCGTACTGTGCAAGTATCGTATGGCGACACGACTGCAACGACACAGAGCCCTTTTCAGCAAGAAATACTCAGAAATGTCGACCCTACTCACCGAGGTTCAGCATCAGCATCCAGCAGCACAACGCTTTCGCACAAGTGCGGGAGTTCGTCTTGATGGTACTGTGCATCTAAGATTAGACATCGAAGTGCTGCCGCTCGCACATAAGGCGACGGATCGAAACGAACTAAGGGCGGTAACGGGCCTGAATTTGAGCGATGGAAGAAAAAGCAAGAAGAACACTCATCAAAACGGCTTGCTGCAAAATTGGTAAAGAAAATAGCTTGTCCAAGTTGAATGGAATTAGTGAAAAGGCAGAATGTCACCAGTGAGTACACCAAGCTTTGTTTGAGTATGCTGACCTAGAATGGTTCATGAAGAGGGTGCCGAGCAGATCTCTGACTTCATCGATCACGACGAATGGCTCTCTAGGAGGATCAACCGTCCGTTCGCACTATTCGAACGAGGGGTCGCATTTGTGATTTTGGGAAGGATGGTCGCATTTTGAAGGATATCATAGAGGTAATGGAGGTTGACGGAGGTCGTTAAGGGAAGGGGAGGGGGTGCCGTTTGGACGTTTTTTTTTGAATAATTCGGTGAGAGTTTTACGAAAGTAGGCGAATTAGGCAAATTGGTGGATTTGCTGCCTTGTCGTACGAATATGTTACGTGTATTCCTTGAAGATAAAAGTCTGGTCCATCAAATAGCCAAATTTAGGCCTCTCATAACGAACACTTAGAAGGTCGAAGAAGGGGGGACTAGGTAAGTTTTTCCTTCTTCGACCTTCGTTCTTATCGTGGAATCTCCTTTGAAGAGACAGCGGATCCCCTAAGGGTGTGGACCAGCACGCAATCGAATTCAAGGATATGCCCCGAAGATCTAGCAGGGCCTTCCTTTTGGCACAATTGGCCCGGAACACCCACCGACTATCTATTCATGCTCATGCTATCTTCACTCGCCGCAGGTTTATACGCGGCGAGTGATTAGATAGCAGAGAGAGCGTTGGCGTTGAAGAGGGCACAACGATGAGTCGCATCAATGCGGAACCAACGGGCAAGGAAGGGAACCCATTTCTCGGGTTCTGGGCCGTTCCACATGGTTGCTTCTTCATTCCTTCACTGACCACACTACCCTTATCCCCAACAAGCTGCTTTTCATCGTAAAATGCGCCTTCAAGATCACAGGACAAAGCTGATGAAAAATTCCTGCGGTATGCGATACGTTTGCCAAGCGTCCAAAGAAGCATGAAGGTTAGAGGCAATCATATTGAAAACCGTTGATACGTTTCAGATTGTCATGTTTTCTACAAATAATAATCATGCTGGAACTGATTGCTGAAAGTTAGCCCCGGTATGGGCGACGGACTTTTGGCTCGTCCGGGTTAGGCACGCGGCAAATTGCGCGGCGAGCGGCGCGGCGATCCCGACGCATCGCGGGAATTCAACACGTCAACGTGTGAAGATTGCGGATAAAATCCGCAAGGTTCTGCAATTCGAAATACATCTGAACGGCTGGAATTTTGAGGACAGCGGTGGTTGTAACAGTAGGAAGAGATAAGAAGGAACTAGCGTAGTGCTGTTACGGCAATCAGGGCGCTCATGTCTTTGGGGGAATAACTTCGTAGAGCTG
>MU868382.1:139413-150065 GCA_036418205.1 Ostertagia ostertagi
AGCTCATACCATTTGCGGCGGATGTCCCTTCACGGATCAACGAAAAATCGAATGAGACGTAAATTCCTCTTGTCCTCGGGCACCTGTAACGAAGTGTTCAATCAAATGAATTTTCCAACCTATCGGTCTTCTGAACTGCTAAAAATCTGGAGCACGCATTATAGCTTTGGGTGGATCACTTTGAACTCTTCAGAAAGATTCTCAATATTTCCATTGCCTTAAACACGCCCACACTTCCGACCAGAGGGACATACAATGGACGGAAAGTTTCGTCGCTATTCTTCGTCGTAAATATTCTCCACTACTTCTAAGGAAAACATGCCAACAAAGTACAGAGATATATCTGCATAGAGATGGATGTGATTGGAGCGTAAGAAATTAATAGGATGCAAAGGAAAGAAAAGGGAGAGGCCCTTGCTAGAATGGAACAGCTAGTATGTATGTTTAATTATCCATGTGGATTAGCCCTCTTCTCCCTCAAATGAAAGGTCCCAACGTCTGCAAACTGCACTGCAAAGGAAAAGACTATTCTAGAACTTGTACTCTATAATGTGTAGATCAACACAATCGTCACAACTACTTAATGCAAAAAAAAAACATTGAAGAGAAAGCGATTCCATACACACAAATAGAGGAGAGAAATATGCTCAAAAGCAGATTCGAATAAGAGACATAACAATACCTTCAAACTTTTCTTTTTCTGGATCTCCGCTGCACTTTCACGTTGTATTGCAATAGATCCTTTTATTTCTCGGCCATCTGAATGACGAAATACTCTTGATTGAGAGAATAGGATGCTATACTCAAGCACAAATTATTCTAATGCGAAAAATACAAAGAAGAATACCTACCGATTTCGAGACCATTTTCCGTAGCCTCTATGCACGCTCTTGCTTCTTCTGGTTTCGAGAAGTGCACAAATGCTGTGCCTTGAAAACAATTAAACAATTATTAAACAAATCATTATTATTTTTAAATAATTTGAAAAGCGAAAGAAAACAGGCTGGTAAAAAAATTATGAAAGAATAATTCCATTCTAGACTTCAACGCACTTCATACAAGCTAGAAGCGGGGTGTTCAAAAAAAGTGGCAAAACAGCTAATACTACCGATCGCGCACGCATGCCCTCCCAACCCCCCCCCCCCCGAAAAAAAAAGTTGAGGTGAAGGTTTGAAAGGAACGAAGAGGGAAGTTAGGGAAGAGGCGAACATTTGTGGTCTAAAATACGAGTGGCGATCGCACTTCGCACATGTGACGCCCTCTAACACTACCGGTCACGTCATCAGTCCGCAAACTTGAAACGTTTTACAAACTAGCCGTTTCATGATATGGCTACTACTGCCCTATTTCATCATTTCCGCTCACTTAGTACGACAATTTTTCCAGAGAATCCGATCAAGTTCGGCAATGGGTACCACGCGGATTGTGAGTGCAACTCATATTCTCTCTGAACAGAGACTTTGTGAGCGTGAACGCTTCGAGCTTCGCGGGCCGAGACCACAAATAAAGTTGACCACGGATTCGAAGCGGGAAAATGTGAATTTAAGAGCTTCCTTGAGCACTTCAATTTCCCCAGTTTTGCCTGGATACACTCCTCGATGAGTTCTACAATAAGCAGCAGGAGCGATCGCAAAAGTGAGCACACAGCTCTTTCTCTGATAAAGCGTTTTCATGCTGCTACCGTCCAGTATAAAGGCTAATATTCCGAACTAATTAGTTATAAATGCTCCACCATTTGTGTGCATTGCATAAGTCGAGGATTTCCTCATTTGTATTACATGCACACCATAGCTGAATAGCGTTAGAGACATGAGAAATTCTGAAGAAAATTTAGGATGGCATAAGCAATTGACGCGGCCCATTTTCTTCCAAAAAACAGAGCAAATTAAATCCACGCGTTAACCAAAACAAAATCAAACGATACCACTGGGTTTTCCGACACGCCGAAACGATGGTTGCTGTGCCAATTTACTAAATTTCCAACCACGTCAAAAAACTGAAAAATCGAGAGGTGACAATTAATTAAGCAATAGAAGCGCACGTCAGTCTTTGAGCTCAACCCTCTTTACCCTGCTACCACTAATCAACAATAGTATTAAAGAAGAAATACTCAACCCTTCGGATGTCCACTGTCTCGAAATTTACAGCAGATGGCCAGCTCTACCTCTCCAAACTTCTCCATCTCGGTTTTCAGCGTTTCATTCGAAGTATCAAAAGAAAGATTCCTAAAAAAATATAGTAAGGGTAATCATGACATGCAACGTGACATCAGGTTAGCCAATGCCGACGACTCCTCCATAAGGTGTGTATTTGCCTCCATCGGATTTGCAGGCCGCATTGGATAGAAATATCAGGAAATGTTCGGGAAAGAGAGCGACTCAACTAAGTTGTAGCGATCTCAGAAAGATTCATTAGATTCACTGCTCAGGAATTTATGAAATTTTGCGAAAGTAATTAACAGGAACAAAGGGAAACTCTCTGCTCTGACTCTACGACGTGATACCCCTACCCTGCGAGGCTAGCTAATGAGAGTTCAGATATGGTTCCACATAAGATAAGAAAAGAATTTAAAAAGGAGGCGAGCTGTGCCATTGTTTGATAGAGGGTGATTAAGCCCTATTAGAAGTCACATTAGCCAAATGTTGTTGACACGTGGATCATCAAACGGCAATATCACCTCAAGAAGACAACACGTTGTTCGTCTACGGCAGAATCTTTCCTTCTTGGCTTGTCTTCCTCGTCAACTTCACTGTGATCTTCTTCAACTAGGCCCATTTCCGTATGTTCTGCAGCCACATTAGACTCCTGATCACTGCTACCGTCACTTGATCCTCCATCGCTGAAAGATTTTCCTGTGCAATTGCTTGTGCCGCAATGGTGCTCAGAAAAACAGCTGCTACCTCAACACATCTTCTTCCTCCTCATTGTTGTTCAGCTGTCTACTAGCCGACGGCTGCTCATCTTTTCTCGAGGCTCTGTAACAAACAACATGTTAGGGGAGGCATGCTAATTTCGCATCAGATGGAACCTGTTACGTTAAGTGTGGTGACCTTGATATTTTTGCTTTGTCCCCTTTCGGCACATTTTCTTCCTCGAGCTTGACTTTTTTGTTTAGTTGCTCTCGTTCTGAATAATGGTGAAGAAATCAAATACGACATCTGATATTACTTCCAAAACGAGAGAGAAAGATCAATGCACAATGGATTCTACCTTCTCGAGCAGCTGTTTCGTACGTATCCTTTGGTAGAGCCCAATCTGCGGCAA
Organism: Ostertagia ostertagi; assembly: GCA_036418205.1. Lineage (NCBI taxonomy): Eukaryota > Metazoa > Nematoda > Chromadorea > Rhabditida > Trichostrongylidae > Ostertagia > Ostertagia ostertagi. The sequence goes on from MU868382.1 coordinate 142,678, forward strand.
CCATTCGACCCTGGCATAAGACACCAATAACGCACACAATGGAATAAAAGGCGATTGATGCTTTGGTTGCTACAGGTTTGTAATCGCATACTCTGCAGAATCCGCGAGAAAAGTTTTACCAATCGAGGCCACCATGCTCCGACTCTTCCCATCGAAACGTATCTATTTTTCTAACTAACATCGCAACCCTCTTGTTTCACAATTGACACATACCAAATCACTCGTGAGAAATATGCAATCGATGCCTAAGAAATATACCTCAACACTAGGCGCGTCCTTATAGCCCGGAAGCCTGCTTACAAATTAAAAAGCAAAAAATCTCACTCCTCTACGCACAGGGTAATGCATCCAGACTATTATAATCATTCGAAAAAAGGCTTGCTATTGATGGTAACTATTTTTGCGCGATTACGTTGGTTTTGATAAATGTCGTCATCATAGTTCCCATTTCTGAAAAGCTTGCAGTATGTCTGAATTCCCAGTACCACTGCAATCATTTTTGAAAGAGGCTAAATGAAAATGTCGGTGAGATCCATTACAGCTGTACGAGGAAAGAAACATACAATAAATAGAATGAAAAGAGTAGCTGTAACTGCGAGAAGGAGCTCACTTTAAATTTGTTACTATTGAAGAATTCTCGTGCCTTCTCTGCGGACTCACGAGTTTTGAACTGTATAAACGCAAATCCAGCAGCTCGCCCAGGTATCTTCTTCGATGCTGGTACAACAATATCAGTGAACGATCCAAACGCCGAGCAGGCACTCTGCATGTCTTCACGCGTTGTCTGAAGAAGTAAGTTGTAGAGAAATAGTGAACAGAACCAGAACAAAAAACATAAAAAATATGTGTAAAATATGTCGTTGTATGTCAACTATGTGTGAAGTTTGAAGACAGAAAGAATCGCGAAGTATCACTTCACACTTTTCCAAACAGAATAAAAAGTTCACTTCGCGCATCAAAGAATTTCAACCGGTGCTGCCAGCGCTGATGTTTAGGCACCCTTTTTGACAGAAGGAAAAACCAACCTTAAACGGTAGATTCCTTATAATCAATCTCCATGATTTTAGCTTAGCATCTTTATGGTACTCTTTCCTTTTGAGAGTTTTGTGCCCCTGCGATGCTTTCTCCTTCTCTTGTCCTGAATTCCACAGTTTAGAGGAAGTGAAAACTCAAAAATAATGAGCTAAATGCAAGAAAAGTCGAGCAACTTGTATTAGTACTAGATATATCCATCCCCTCATCCTCGTCGTCATCCTTGAAAACAATTCTCTTGCCCCGTGCTAGCTTAGGCTGCGAATATCCGTACTTCTCCATAGGTTGACCTGCAGTATACATCAACATTACCAATCCACACGGTCAAATGCACAAAAAGAAAGAAAATTTTAACGATATTCCAAATTGGACATGACAAATTTTCCGGTAGGAAACAGAAGACGTCGAAGAAAATTTATTAGTTAAATTAAGATTAGAATTGCAAAAATTTGTACGATTTTCGTAAAAGCGTCTGGAATCTTCACACAATTTGCTAAACATATTCCAGTGAAAGAGAAAATTCACGATTGAATCAATCAAGTAACAGAAGAGCAGATTTATACTAGGATGACATGTTCGACGCGAAACCATTTCCTGGAGACAGTAGCGTTGGCAAAGTTTGATTTCCAGATGTGTCCATTGACGACGAAAAAGCATCAATTGGCGAAGAAAGACGCTTACCTGAAATTTTCAAATAGTAGTAACAACGAAGCGAGGCCATCAACGTATCACCACAGTGTTTATACAAACCTTTACCCTGATTAGCCAAAGCTCTCAACCCAGCACATGCCAAAAATGCCTTCACAGAAACGTTCCTCTGACTATTCCCTTAGAGAAATTGCTCGCCTTGGTTACAAAACACGGTGCATAACTCAATGTGTGGAGCCTAAACCCAGCCCATGGAATGACTGGTCGATGGTTAGACCTGAACGTAGAAATGCTGCACCCAAACCCGTTGCAGAAAGACATTTGCTTTTTAATGAGTTTCGCCCGGAGACAAAGCTTCCTTTCTTGCACTCTCACTAGTGTCGATCTAACGTCCGAAGTATACATGTCTTTCCGAGAAATCTCCTCAGCAACTTTAGGAGCGTGTTTTGCGCTTCCGGTAACGTATACAGGCAGCTTTGGAACACTCAAAAATGCCCGATAAATGACGAAAAACGAGTCGCCCCTCTGAGTGAAATTGTAGCCCACCAGGCGGGCCACACTCGGTCGTCAAAGGGTTAATGAGTTTCGCCCGGAGACAAAGCTTCCTTTCTTGCACTCTCACTAGTGTCGATCTAACGTCCGAAGTATACATGTCTTTCCGAGAAATCTCCTCAGCAACTTTAGGAGCGTGTTTTGCTGGCGAACCGCAAAGGATCACTTCTAGTAGTCTCCTGGCAGATTCCTAGCTTCAACTGCTGCAAAGTGCGCAAGATCTACGGTATCTCAAGTGCGGATGAAATGGCGGAGGACCGCTGACGAAATGTGTCCATAAGATGCTCTGACGATCGAAATTCAAGGACTTTTCGCTTTTCCTCAATGGTCCTGCCGCGATGGCTAGAGCACAGACGATTAGAGAACGGGTGAATGCCCTAGGACTAAGCCTTGGAGAGGAGAGGGACCCGCGAGAGAGCGCAGAGGCGGTTTAAAGGGCTGAGTTCAAGTCGTCTGGGGACCCTATTCACACCAAATGAGTTGAAGAAGCTCGATGCGTAGAATATTGAGATTTGCACGTCCCATGTCTTCACCGATCGCTTATAAATAAAGCGTAAATCTGTCGTTTAGCCAAGAAATGACTTCGAGGCAAGCAAGAAAAACTTCAATTTTCCATTCCAAATCCGGCAGTGGGGTTGGATCGCACCTCTACTTGTGAAAAGTCGCATCATACTTTAGCTATCTGCAAGCTAGGAGAATCACTTTCGAAAGCCCTTTAGTAAAACATCCATTGAGAAGGATCTGCACGGAGCATAATTATCACAAGTAAAACAAGACCTTCCTAAACGATATGGATTGCGAAAAAATGAGACCTGCGTAAAAGTATTTTTCATGCTGGAGTTCCACATCGAGCCACATTGCCCCATGCAACAAGAAGATCAAGCACACGTTAAGCCGAATCTCCCCATTAAGAAGGGTTAAGAAGGTGATGTTTGCAATAGAAACTGCCAATTAGGTTGCAACAAGCATGGACCGAAGACAAGAAAAAAGTGGAAAGATACCATAGAAGAAGAGGAGGTAATGTTCACCTATGTAGGAGAATCTATGGGTTCAAAGGTGAAGGTTACGACTAGAATGTAGTCCATTAGACTCAAAGTAGTAGTGTTACTTGTGCCAGGATGAAGAAGAACCATGAGAAACGACCCAGAACCGGAAAGTGAGGACCCTTCTTTGCCCGCTGATTTCCGCATTGATGCGACTCTCATCGGTGCTGTCCCTTGACGCTAACGCTCTTTTCGATAAATGGCAACAGACCTGCGGCGAGAACCATGGTAGATCGCGGAGTGTCCCCACTGCAAATTGCGTTTCGGTTCGCAAGACTTTCCACTAGGTAAGTTTCACATTTTTGGACCTTCGACCTCGTCGTGAAATTCTCCTTAGAAGGGAGTGTGTCCTGTGATTTCGAAACAGTTTGAAGACTACAAAAAATGGAGAGGGGAACGACAGAGGTGGGCGAAATCCACAAAGCGGCTTGGTTGCACTACGGCGGAAAAAGTTTTAACTAGGAACTACCACCGCACTTTATATCGCTCGGTCCGCTGTGGTGCACGCGATAGCAGAACCGATTGTTATCCACCACAAAGCTAATAAGCCTTATAACTGATTCGTTGATTAGTTCGTTGAGAACATCCTTTCTGTAAATAGGAAGCAGGTCAAAAATGCGGAGGTAGCACCATATCCCCATCTCGAAAGGAAAGGGCAGAAATTGTGGAGACTTATGACTTACATCAATGCATACTCAACGCAACGGTGCATGCGAACGCGCTGGTGTCTGCGCTCACTACTATCTGTTCTCACCAGGGTAAATGTTGGTCGAGGGAGATCTTCGACAAGGGGGGGGGTCTCGTCAGGATGGGCCATGAACGTCGTACTCGTGGAAGGTCAATAACGAGGTGCAGATAGGATGGAGAGGGTGTAGCCTGGCAGAAAACTATGATATGTAAGACAAACGTGACATAAATATTCTTTGCAGATACCTTTATGAAAGGACGTATTCGAAAGCAGTACAAAGAATGAAACTGCATCTTCGCAAGAAAGGGGCCACACGCGCTGCAAAGGCATTCCCTGTACGCAAAAACGGCAGCAAGGAAGGAAAGGCCCTGGCATATAGGAGTTATGAAATGTGTCTACTACAATGCAGTTTCTGTCAACAGGTCATCATCATATAACACCTTTCAATCGATTCTGCAACTTCGAGTGGAGGTCGGATGCATGGCCTATACCAAGACAAATCGGATGATGACGATTGCCCCTTTTTTATTGCTTATGTTGGAAGAATGTATTCTAGACACATTTCGAGCGTTGCCAACGAATTACACTTGCAATGGTGAAGAAGGGAGCGGCTTTTTGAGTGGCCGAGAATCGTCCTCGATAGATCCTCGACGCAAATATCTCCTCAACTAAAAAGCTGAAAAAAGCTAAACAGACCATCAGAAAGCGCGAACCTTCCGCTTTCCAAAACTATCTTCCCTTTTCAAGGATCTTACAAAATAGAGAGATATTGCCTTTGAAGTGGCAAAAACTCGTATGAAAATTTCGGCGTCCTCGATGCTCTCGACGCAGTTCGAGGGACCCTATCTTTCCTAGTAGAAGGCTTTTAGGGCAATTTCAAAACTGTTTGGCAAGTAGAAACCTAGCTCTATCTCACTCTACCTCATCGCTGCTCAAAAGTTATGAAATGGGGAATGGAACCTTTTCATCGAGAGTGTAGATTTCGATGGTTTCGAGCGGGGTTTCGGCAAATCTGACCCACGGATAAACCGCGCTGCAACTGAATGCTTTGCTGTACATTAATGGAACTCGCTTATTCACATCAAATCAAAGTTAGAGGGGTCGTATCAAGACCCCGGACACCTCAGGGGTCACTCTGCTGCGACCACGACTCCGACATGATTTTCACTGTGGTTCTCACGCATAAGGTCTCTTCAGTCTCCCCAGCAGCCGGCAACTCCAGCCATATTACTCGCCGAGAGCTTTCATTTTCAGACGCAATAACAAGACGCGGTTCAGTTTTTCGGAGGCCTGTCCAACTGCCGATCATTCGATGTCAGGATCGGCAGCTGGATAGGCCTTCGAAAAAAAGGTAAGGAGAGAATGAAGTGAAACTTCTCAATGAACAAACTACACTGCTTACCTTCATTAGCGGGTGTGCCGAAGCTTGCACTGCTCGGATCTGACTCAACAGACGTTTTCGTAGCACCCTAGAAGATATGAGCTAGATGTAACACATAAGTGAAGCTCAAGGAGGAATTTTCAACCAGCAATGATGTTTCTGGAGTGAATACGTATCACCACTGCAGCACGAAAAAAAATCGTATTACCGGTTACGGGGCAGTGGTCAACCAGCGCGTCAGATCCAGACAGAAAAGCACAAATTTTGTGTTACTAGGACTAAGCCTTTTGAAGGAAGGAAAGAAAGCAGAGATGCTGTAATAGTGTGCATATGCGAGAGTGCCCAGAGAACACTACAAAATGCTGAATCACCAAGTCTTCCGGTTGACCGCTGCCCTTGTACGGACATTTTCAAAGAGAATCGGAAGAAATAATACTCGTCACGCTTTGCCTCATAGTTATGATGGAACATATCAATTCCCTTCTGGTGGTCAGACCAAATCGATGCCTTTCCCTTGTAAAGCAGATTGCGATTTCGGTAATTGAGTTTGAAAGGTTCGGAGCACATAGCATTTCGCACTACATACGTGATGTTCGTGCTGAGGAGTCATATTACCACGCAGACAAATTAATAGACAATCGTGATTTTGACGTAATTAAAGGAATCAAAAACGTGAAGCCACAAACCTTTTTCTGGTACGCTTCCAGCAGAACCCTCTCCATGTGATCGATGTCGTCAGCTTTTATTTCAATGGAAGTGAGTGGTCGCCGCAGCATATTGAAGAGTGGTTATGGGCGCCACGATTCCTTTACGTTAGCCTTATCTGAGATAACTTCCAAAAGGTGAATGAAGGTCGAGCCATTCATAAACACCAATCACGGGCGAGACCGTCAACCTTGAAATATATTTCCTACAGCAGGCACACCTATTCCTTTTGCAACGAATCACTTCGCAGGGTGTGGTTTACTAGGACAGGAAGCGACTTTTTCGCGTTTCGCACCGCGAAACGTATTTCGCTGCAGAACTCACTCATGATCAGCGGTGGACCTGAGGTTCCCGCAACGAAAAATGATTTCGCGTGCGAAACGCGAAAAAGTCGCTTTCTGTCCTAATGAACCACTCCCCACTTCGCAATTCCTGAATTCCTAGAGAGAGTAGACATAAGCTCAAAAGAGAAAATACTACAAGAAAAGAATTTGGGGTCTATTCTAGTTAGGGGGCGTCATGATGCAGTTTTTCCAGAAAGCTAGGGTAACTCCAAGCCAGGGGGAGTGTAGCCAGTCTAAAGGTAGCGGGTGAAAGCAGGGTGTGGTGAGTTGACAGAAGCCCGACTTTTCGTGTTTTCGCAGCGCGAAACATTCCCTCTGTGGGACTCGGGTCCCTGATGATCAGAGGTTTTCCCGGAGCGAAAATTTCCAGCCTGCAAACGCGAAAAATTCGGCTTCTGTCCATAAATCAACCCTCCACTGATGAAGCAGTCATTACTGTCGCCTAAACCTACACCCTGAAAAAATGCAGGACGAGTTTTTTGGCAAGCTGCCCACTGTTTGAATTCAGTTCGTTGCGGGACCCACGCCATTTGCCACTACCGTAATTGGTTTTGGCGCATCGTTCCTATTAGGACTGTCCATTTGAATGGTTGACATTGGTTTTTGGAATGAATGCAATGTTGTTGCATTCATTCACGGCCACGATTTTGCCGGACTCCATCAAGCACTACAGATGAGTTGGAGTAACTTCAAAATATTGGGCGGAGAATAGAATTGGATTGCTTTGCGAACCCAACAAGTATAGTGGCCCGCTCGAGATTCAGGGTTTCCAACCTCGGCGAACGTACAGCTTGATAGATCGCATACAAGTGTATGATAGTAAACACCTTAAAGAAACGACAAATGAATAGCATTAGGGTTCAAATTCTCCACTGGAGGCCACAAGTAGTGTTTGAGCTTGAAAAAAGTATACCGGCCCAAAATTCTACAAGATTTGCATAATCTAACCCATACAGGTTACCCAACCTCCAAATCACACATATTTCGTAATAACT
>MU868382.1:163346-174359 GCA_036418205.1 Ostertagia ostertagi
AATCCCTCATAACTATCTCCTCCTCTCAATACGATTCGATCCGGCACGTTCATCATCTGCATGAGGCGTTCCCGTTGCGGTATGTTTTGATTCTACAAATTGATAGTGATAAGAAAATCGATAAAATGCGTGCTTTGGTGTGGTCAGCTAACCTCGTAACCGAGACTTTTCAGTGGCTCGCCGGTGACTGAAATGTGCTCAGGTACAATCATGGCCCTAAAACATCTTTGAAAAATTAAGTCCAAGAGCACGGCCTCATACTAGATACGGGTAGCCCTACAAAAAACAAAGTTCCCGAGCGCACTGGTTACCCTTCACTGCCTACTGCCCAAAAGCCCTGCCGGCTTTTTCCAAAAATTTGCTTGTGACAGTGGGTTTGACTAGAAAGTTGAGGGTGTGGTTCGCTATGACAGAAATCGGCTTTTCGCGTTTCGCGGTGCGAACCATTTTTAGCTGCAGGAACCTCGAGTTCACTGCTGACATGAGTAGACCCGCCCCGACTGCCACAACACATCGGATCACCACATTCATTGGCAGCTTGTCGTCAGGGGTAGTTTTACCCGTAGAGGATGATAGCGCCGGCGCCTGCGCTAGCGCGCCGAGTCACCGGCGAGCCACTGAAAAGTCTCGGTTACGAGGTTAGCTGACCACACCAAAGCACGCATTTTATCGATTTTCTTATCACTATCAATTTGTAGAATCAAAACATACCGCAACGGGAACGCCTCATGCAGATGATGAACGTGCCGGATCGAATCGTATTGAGAGGAGGAGATAGTTATGAGGGATTTGAAGCGGAACCATCAGAGCTGATGGCGGACCACATTAACCACATAAACAAGGTCTGTTTAATTTGCCGTCACAAATTAAAGTGGGCAGATCCGCAGTCTGAGAGCAGATTCCCCACTTTTATTCGCTTGTGAAGAAGTAGGTGAAACTGAATACGCAACCTCGCGACAACACTAGGCGTGTGGTTTTAAGGTTGCGTTTTTGGTTACACCTACTTCTCCACAAGCACAATCTGGCTGAACTTTTCACGAAGCCATGCTCAACCTGAGTGCTTGGTTTGCACTTGGGAATAGGCTGCTTTTTAGATTCTTTTAGAATATCACTGAATAACCCTCATCAAGATTGTTTTAGAATGAACTTCAAGATTTGCCTAACACGATAACTCTAGCAGAAAGCCCTTACTTGGATAGAGAAGAAACTAATGTAATTTTTGTCTCATTTTATTTAATTGCTGGGAGCTTATTTAATTCGGAACTATTGGTTATTTTCAAACTTGATTGTTCAGGATGAACCGGTTCGTAGTGAGAACTCCATCGCAATTGAAGAAAATCCACTTCAGGAATTGAAATTAATGCGTCGTCAGATTGGTGATTTTTAATCTTTTGAATCGATTGTAGTTTCTCCTCTGACGGAGGGAATAGCATCTAAGGGAACTATTTAATGGCAGAGCGTGATCATTCGATCAGGGGCAGTGTCCCGTTTTCCGCAGGAGCGATAAACGTTACAGTCTTGTCGTTTATCGCACACCTTCCTACTTCCTTTTTATTAGGTTGAGTTACAAGTAATGTCCTCTTCCACCACCAACATTCAAAACATGTCAACTTTCTCTATAATCAAATTGATTAGATGCATTTCTTATCTCAGCTTCCTGCAACTATTCTTCATCTATCCGCAAGCGAGTTGATATCTGTTAGACAGAATTCCGCAATCTTCGACGCAAAGAATGGTCCGGCAGGGTGAATAACGGTCGAGGAAATCCTCGACAGGGGGTCGTATTTGCTCCGATGAGAGTTGGGAGGGGGTCGTAATCAAAAGGTTCATCAACGGACACAACGGTGCTGCTGCCACTTATTTGCTGTCATCATTACTTTCACAAGTGTTGTAGTTAGCCTAATGCAAATAATATCTTACACCTGTCTGGAATTAAAATTCAAATGGAAAGTGGTGTTGGTTTGGTTCGTAGTGATCAGTGTGGCATAGGAAGGCAACGCGTCCTGCAAAAGAATCGTAGGGAAAGGGCAGCGAGTATCTACTCTAGAATGATGCACATGCTTTGAAGCACTTAGTGGAGAAACACATCTTGGTGTAGATAAATCTCAAACAGCAGAGATTCGGGCCAGCCTTCTTGGCATCATCAGATAATACGCAACCGCAAGCGTGTCATTCATCAGAACGGATTGGAAAGGAAGCGACTTGAATAAAGGAATGATCAGACATCACTATGACCACAAGAGTTATCCTAATTAGTTAATACTGGAAATATCTTTTGGTGTGAATTCAGCAAGTCGTCACTAGGACAAAACACCCCCACCCACCCGCCCATTCCAATGACTCGAGTGGTCACTAGGCATGGCGCCACGAGAACGGAATCGATCTGCGCGAAAGCCACTCAGGACACCCGGCCGAGCCCAAGTGCTCATTTGCAATTTTACGTCCATCGACTAACGTATTGGCAGAAGGAGTATTTTTGAAGAGTTTCCCGAAGTTCTATACTGCGGCCGAGGCATATGAGGGATTTTTGAGTGGGCTTTTCGAAAATTATTCCTTGATATGTGGTTCTCGAACCAACCGATTTCTTGGCGAAGTACGAAGCGTTTGAAACAAAGTTGGAGATTGTTAATAAGGTGTCAATGCTCTTCTTCAGCATGATTTCCATCGATTTTTTAAAGCCTTGCCAATGAGACAGGCTACTTGTACTTCCTGAGATGGGAAATGCGCATATGTAGATTCTAATTTCAATTTTCTGACATATTCTGGAAGTCTCGGCCACTCTCGGCCGAGAGAGAGTGTGTTAGAAAAACGCTCAGAGCACAATTTAGAAATTGGAAGTCTTGTGCTTTCAAAAACTGCCTTCAATTTTTGGAACGGTTATCAATGAAGAAAGTTATAGTCCTCTAGTCTTTAAAGGAAAAAGGAGAGCCTAATCTGAGCAGAATTGAATCTAGCATTTGGATCAAGCCGCATTTGCGTGGCAGTGGCGCTGCGTCCCTCTCGCACATCTGAAACTAGCATTTTTTGATATGAAACCGGATGTGCAGAGGACAAAAAGGGGTCGTATCAGAGTCCATGTTTTGGAGGGGGGTCGTAAAGAGGCGGTTATTTCCTCGACACGATTTTCACCCTGGTCCGAGGTCCGTATTGAGGTGTTCTGATCGGCGCAGCTCTTCTTCATCGGCAGCGTACCAGAGAGATGGAGTGTTTTGTTCCCACGAGATTTCTCAGCATATCACCTTTGGACTTCCATTCGCGATACGTGGTCGTGAGTTGTCAACCAAAATAACGGCGCATCTACAGTGAGCCGCAATATTGCGAGATCCGCAGCAATTCCACACAGCTGTAAGCAGTAGATGTCTGCGCTAGCAGTGGTGCCATCGTTCGAGGGGTGTAGTGAAGTACTCCAACGAACAGAGAACAGGTCCCTCTATGGGTGGGTCTCATTTCCAGTGCTCACTTTGCTGAGCTGCGTCTAACCAGTGGGGCCACCAAGCTCACCCTCATGCTCTTCTCATGTACTCCGACGACTTCCCGAGGACTCTGAAAGCAACAACCTCATCAAAATTGTAAGGCAGTAGCGGCCAAAAATGAGATTGTGAAACCGAGTTGACTAAAATTGAAAAAAGAAGCAAAACAAATGAGTGTCAATACGCTTCGGGTCTCTCGAAATAAGGGAAGGGCACTTCCGATTGAGTTGTCTGAACTTGCCTATGTCATGGCTTCCATAATCCGCGCGTATTTATATCAGCCGCTACGTCGTAAATGGGGGATGCGTGAAGTATGCCCACTAGCCCACATTAGCCGTCATTAGCTCACCTTGTGAGACCCTAGCGCAATTGTCGTAGACTTCCGAGCTGCAACAACAGCACAGTTGTGATACTCGCGCGCTTCTTTCCTTCAACACGACTTCATTTGGGGTTGTTGCTTTGAATAGTGACACGATTTGTGATATTTCCACTCTTGTCCGCCTCAACAGGTAGACATGCTTTGAGAGAGACGGGTTTAGTGCTGGCAGAGAGTAGTACAGATGCTCTTGTTCCTGCACACGAGAGACCGTCAGAGTCCCTACACAACATATTGGTGAGAATGGCACAAACCTATTTTGGCAAGATTGAAAACGGTTTGAAGAAAACCGGACATTAGTTGTGACCCGAAATATATTAGCGCACTTTACAGGGCCGTTACTCAGGACAACTCCAGAAAAAAACCATTTGCCTTTGATGTACCCTTTACCAGACGGAGCAAAGGATCCAGTTCCTGAGAACATATTTATTTGTAGTGATCCGTGTTAAACCGGTGTCAGACTGCGAGTCCAGCGAATCGCGGGGCATAATCGGCTACTCGAGGAAGAGAACGTGTGTAAATAATGTTTATGTATAAGATCAAATTTGTGTTGAGAAAAATATGTAAACATGCAGAGAATTTTCGGGCTGGGCATCGATGATGGTACAGCGTCCCTGAACACATTTCATCACAGTCACTTACTAGTGTGAATTGTACATAGTCTATTTTTATCCTGCACCACACTTACACAGTGCTTAAATCAGATTCTAAAGAGCTCTAAATGTGATATGGTATGGTGCTGTTTCGAAATGTCATGATGATCATCATTTAGGTCGTATATCGACTAGACTTTTTCAACTGGAAGATGAGCTGGAACAGCGCCGATTTCGAGATAAGGTATGCATTTAAAGAACCAGCTTTATTTTTGACCCCTCTCTTTAACTTTTGTGTGATAGACTTCTTATGATAATTTGGAGGAAACAAGAAGGCCTGTTTTTTTTTCTTGCCACTGTGTAATTCAAAGTAATTCGATAATCCTTAAACAATTTATGGATAAAGAGCTATGTCCGATCCTCAGTAGATAAAATCCTTAATATCCTTTAAACAGTAATAGTGGAAGATTCTCTTTCAAACTTAGTCATTAGGTTGTTCGGGAACAGATGTCAGTTGTACGATGCTACGTTCTTTGCACAAATTTTGACAGCAAATTAATTCATGAAGTATTGTTGTTGTAATTATTTAGAAAGCTTATTTCACGCAATATCTTATGGTATATTTTATTAGCATTACTCGAATATTGGCGGATTTTTAGCTCGGAAATAGAAGTATCAGAACAAGGCCTTAAGCTCGGTCGAGATGCAGCAGAAATCGTTTGAAATATGAGCGAAATGTGGGGTCAAGGATGAGCGATCGAAAGAGCACTTCACAGTAGAATTTTGACTTATTTTTCTTCGTTATACTGTTTAAAAAAACTTCACAATAGCTTTCAAAAGTTCCATCGTGGCGAATTTGATCTTCAAGATGAGGAAGGTCGCAGGGCTTCCCCACTTTCTTTAGGATTTGAGGCGCGGCCGCGGCGAGCACGGACGAGTCCACAGTGCCTGCGAACTGTGCGGGTAAATTTGGAAACGCTTAACGACCACAGTTCGCGGGCACGGACTCGTTCCGCGCTCGTCGCGGCCGCGCCTCTAATCGTGAAGAAAGTGGGGGAGCTTTGGTCCACGACATCATTGTGGTGTCGAAACCCTTAAAAAAAAAAAAAAAAAAAAAAAAAAAAAAATCTGAAGGAAGCGTGAAGAAAATACCGCCGCCTGCGCAAGGGATGGGGATGGCAAGTCAAGAATTGTAAACAAAAGGTTCTCTAGGAATTGAGCAAGCAGCAATGGAATTGTCAGTGTGACGTGCCGTCGGTACTTTCTTGTGCACCCAGAACGACTCTTTTTCTGATCGTTGTAACGTGTGTTAGATGGATTGTACAAGGTCATAAATAAATAAGATGTTCGGAAATTAATTTTCGAAAGCTACTGTTTCACCTAATTTTCTCTTTTCCCTAAAAGTAGTTGGTTGCAGGCAAGGTTTCTTTATCTTCTTCATTGGCTGGAGAAAGCTATCAACCTATTAGCCGTTCGTGGCATGTCTTGGTGGGACCCAGGGTCAAGCGTGCGTTGAGGAATCCTCGACATGTCACAGAGGGGGGGGGGTCGTATTGGCCCGCTGGGGAGAGATCGGGCCCGATTGATACAGTAGGATCATCGTCGGAGGACAAACATTAAGGATCGAATCGATACCAGGCCAGAGTATTTCCAATAACAATTGATTCCGTCCACACAAAATCTTCGTGATTTAGAGGTGTCCGCTTAGCAATTCTTAGTGACTTTAGTGTTTCATCACCACACAAGTCAAAGGATCCGAAATTCGCACGTTTTCTAGGGATATTTTATCTTTCAAGTAGGTCCTCAAATCCAACGAGATGTGAAGCACACGGCGCATCCCAGAGTGGGCCCAGTTGGTTGCGCGCGCTTCAGCTACGGCTATCTTGATAACGAATCTTAATTCAGGAAGAATCAAGAGGGTTCTGAAAGAGTTCATGTTAAATTACAGAGAGGAGTACACTATTCAACAAGAAACGCAGCCTTCAGCGTCAAATTCACAAGCATGTAACCTTTAAAGTTGAGACCGCTAAACAATTTTACACTTTTTGCAGAGAGAAAAGCACGAGGATTTTGAATCTGCTCCTACTTCAGTATGTAATCGCTCCTGCAAGGAGCTATAGTCGTTGGGATAGTGCTAATGTAGCGAAAAAGTACCTTTCGGCGGTACTCGGGCAAAAATCCTCAACGTGGCCATTTTTTAAATAGTGAACGTATTTAGCAGTTTTAGTTGCCTATAGAAAGAGCAAATCTTCTAGTTTATGATGACGTATTAGCTTTCCAGATTGCATGAGTTTGAACGGAGTTATGGCTTTGGAAAGCGTAAAAACTCGCACTCATCACGAATTTTCCTCGTTAATTTTGCAAAAATCCTCAACGTGGCCATTTTGTTTATTTACTATATGTAATTATCCGTTCGGCGGCAACCGCTCTGATAGAGAAATCTTCTTTTGTATGACGTATCAACTTTTTGAATTTGACGGAAATGAAGCAAGTTATTGCTCCGGAAAGTGTAAAAACTCGTGCTCGTCTCGAATTTTCCTCGTTATTTGATCTAAATTTGTTATTTCTTATAACTTCCTGTAATTTCAGTATTAGAAAAAGCTCTTCACAAAACTCCCAAATCAGCTTTCAGATTGAAAATTCGTTAACTTTGAAGAAAGTTATAATCATTTGAATATTTGTTCAAATTTCAATAGTAAATAAGCTGCTCCACGGTCAACGCCAAAGTCCAGTCAACACACAGCTGGCGAAGGCGTTTACAAGGCTTCTGAAACGGCGCGAAGGCGGACGTGGTAATGGTAGAACGACAATCTGGTTATTACTAGAATGTGGTGGACTCCTGTTTGGAGGGAATTAAACAGAAGAATACAGTGTGTCATAGTAGCAGGCATTCTAGTGACTGTGGACGATTCTCTTGCCTCCGTTTCGTGTTGGTCCGTGCACAGGGACTCGTCGGTATTAATTGACTTTTTCACTTTTATACTTTTTAAACGAGTTTTTTTGTGGACGATGGGGTAGCAGGGCTTTTTTATGAGCAGTTTTGGTGGAGAATTAAACAACTTTTTCATAGTTCGGCTTTTAAAGAGGGTTGTTTCATGGACTTCGGCCTTCGGCAGAGGGGGGGGGGGGTCGTATTTCCGAATTTTCCTCGACGCCTCGCTTGACCCTGGCGAGCCTGTGATATCTGCATGCAAGAGACAGGGCCCCAGCTACCTGTCAGGTGCTCTAGGAAGTTCGTGCATTTTTTGCGATCTTCCCCATCTGGCCAAATTTTCTTTATAAAAAATTAAAAAAGTCCACGTAGGCTTGGAGAGAGGAAACGCTACTAGAACTTGTAACCTGGATCATGCCACTGTCGGTTCTTCGATTCAACGTTGAAAGAGAAAAGGGCCAAGTTCTTTCACGCTCTGATTCAGGAACCTCTAATTAGCCAAAAACCGATTGAAGCCGGAAGTAACATCTGCTTTGCAGTACACCTTATCATTGCCAGCCATAAGGTATCAGAATGGATGGATCTTCTTTACTCAGGTGTCCTCTGGTCACTATTCACTACACCGTGATGTTTCTGGTGCGTAGTTCATAGAGGCTCTCGCTCTTTTGCAGAATGATTGAAGTCTTGCAAAGATTCCATCGTGAATTGCTGACAGATTGACCGGAGCGATCCACGTCAGATTTTACTATAACTTGTTTCCTACTCCACGCGCCCGCACTGGTTGAGCGAAACCGCTACTGCATTTGAGGAGTACAGGTTTCATAACAATTGTACCCAGAAGCGCCAGGGACTGGATCGAACAGAGGAGAGTGAAAAGTGAACAAATTCACAGAAAGGTCATGCTCTGTCTCTTTTGGTCACTCGTTCTACGATGATACATCTATAGCGAAATCATTCTCCCTCTTACAAGTCTATTTGCGACACACCTGCAAAGACTGACGGGGAATCTCCGACAATTACCCTTAAAAATTGAAAAATTTATCCACTCCACGACAATCGAGTCCACACGTTTCGAAAAAGAGGCGGCTTCTAGTTTACCGAAGCCTAGCTGAAGAATCCTACCGTGTACTACGTGCAGCAGTTATCAGCCTTCTTTCGGATGACGTCTGCCCTTCTTGTTCAGCCATCATCTGAGGACAAAAAATACGATTTCATTTCAAAGTATCGTATTTAAATTGAACCAACCTATAACCCAGTAGAAAAGCTGATTTCAGGCCTGCTAACTTTATGCAAGTCTAGCACATTGAAGAAAACTCTTAAAGTCGTAAGGAATTCTTTCCCAATTCGGACATTTTCCTACATTTTCCTTCGAATTCATCAGATTTTCGCCCACATTAGTAACACTTTTTCTAGCAGATGTCTTTGCGGCTCCTCCTGTAGTGATTCTGTGATGTTTGAATCAGGGACCGACCTGGCTATACCATTGAAAGCACCACATAACGACGAAACCATTCATGCATGTGAGGGTACGATGATTTTAGCAGTTGCTCTACTGAAGAACGGAGTCAATGTCGTGCATGCCTACGGATACATAACTCCATAGAAACTAACATCCCATGTCTGCCTTTGTTACTGCCACTCTCCTGAAACGTGGTCCCACCTTTCCAAGGGAACCTTACTACCTTCGATGCGTTTGCAGCTGGAGCTTTAAGAGCAAAACGTGCTCCTTGTGGGTGCCGTACATAACTAGCACCCTCATTGCCAAACATCATAAAAACATTCTCGTCGTTCAAGGTGATGTTGGAACGCTGCAAGAACCTCCATCCAGGCTTGACCTGGTACCGTCTACTTATACATAGTAGTCACTTCACAGCGCGCACTTATCATAGGCTTCGAGAAGTGATGCATGCCTAGTATACAGGGGTGGCCAAAAAAAGAGACACTTTGCCCATGGCGCACATCATCAAACTTTTCGTCGCACAGGGAGCCGATGTTAATGAAAGTTTTACGGCGGAATATTCCTTAGGTGTTTCTCCGTAACACAAGCAGGCCCTACCTCAACGAGGCTTACCGTAATTGCTCCGTCCTGAAGCTGCTACATAATTTCTTCAATGGATTAACTGTTGAATAGCTTCCAGAGACATTAGCTGTGACTATGCAAAACCGCTTTTGACCAGCGTTTCAGGGACGTCGTAATGGTCTATGGTACCTCGACGACCTCGTTGAGCTCGTACCGTGAACCATGTTTCCGTGGGAAAATCTTCTGATGTCGTCGGTGTAGAAGGCTGTCATGTAACTTTTAGATAGATTAGAATGTGCTCTTCAATACTGAGTTGGGGCAGTCGATTTGATTTCAGCAAAGTGTGATTAATGCTGTCTGAAATGTGGAGTGAAGTGTCTCTTTTTTGGCCACCCCCGTATAGATAGATTCTAGGAGTTATGTATCCGCAGGCAGTCGTACGACACTTACTTTCTCTCAGGAGAGTAACGACCCAAAGCATGGGCCCCTCACATGCAAGGGTGGTTTCGACAGTGTGATGTACTTCCGATGGAGTAGCTATGCTAGTCTCCTGAATCAACGTCATAGAACCATTGAAGGAGGAGCTGTCAAGACGTGGTATCGAAGAAAGGGATCTGAATATGGGCGAAAATGGCGAAAATTGTTCCTATTCGAAGAGAAATGGAAGAAGACGCCCCAGTGGAGGGTTCGTTAATGACACCATATGTAGATCCGGTTTCATCTATCAAAGAATTTAGGGAGTTTCCGGCAATGCGCTAGACATGCTTAATGTTGTCGGCTGTATAGTTGGTTGTTCTATCGGGCATCTTATTTTATTAGATTAAACTGACTATGTGATTTTTCGCTTGTTTTCAGTAAATGGAGAAATCTGTAGGGTTTTTGCCCTAGTTTGAGCTGGTGATGATATTTTTATGGGTTAGAAAACGTTTAATAAGTAACTGATGCAAATTTGAAGATTCACTGGTTTTTATTAAGGCTCAAAGAACCGGTGGTCACTTGATTTTTGGCCGATACTGTATGTTATAAAAAATTGCAAAAATTGCAAAAATGGTTCCAGTACCAGCGTCAGGCCCAGGTTGACAGGCCGGCTGATGAAGACCCCCGTCACAACAAATATGTCTAAAGTCGAAAAAGGAATCAGTGATAAAGCTAGGACGCTGAAGGAGAGAGGTTCTGGATCTGGCAGTCTGCAGCACGTTCTTCGCGAAAAGGGAGACTCAGAAGGTAACCTACAGCAGTGGAGGGAGACAGACGGAAATCGACCATGTGCTGGTAAGAAGATCATCCCTCAAAACTGTGAAGGATATCAAAGTTCTACCCGGCGAAGATCTGGCTCCCCAGCACAGGCCCCTCCTGGCAGACATTGCCATAGACCTCCCCAAGAAGACAAGGGTAAGAACCGAGAGGAGAATCCGGTGGTGGAAGCTGCACCAAGCGGAGAAGGATGACCTCAGGCGAAAGATAATGGAAGTCGGTCTCCCAGATCCTAACGGGCCAATACAGCGGACTTGGGGCAACGCGGCTGAGACCATCCTGCGATGTGCCAAGGAGGTACTGGGCGAGACGCGAGGTGGATTCAGAGGAGACAAGGCAGCGTGGTTCTGGAACGAGGAGGTCCAGCG
>MU868382.1:175332-200656 GCA_036418205.1 Ostertagia ostertagi
GTTCGACCGTCTACCGCGAGCAGTACTATGGAGATCGCTCAGGAACGAAACGTGCCAGAACACCTGATCTCGCTGGTGAAGGACATGTACGAAGGAGCCAAGGCAGCTATACGCACCCCACACGGCCTAACGAAGGAGGTAAACATCACGGTTGGGGTGCACAAGGGTCAGCTCTGAGCCCGTTCCTCTTCCTCCTAACACTAGATACCATGGTGAAGGGCCTCATGGAAGGACCACTGAAGACCATCCTCTACGCTGACGACATCGCCTGATAGCGGATAGCAGAGAGGAACTTCAAGCCAAGGTGCAGAAATGGCAGAAAGTCCTGGCAGAAGGTGGGCTCCGGCTGAATGTCAAGAAGACCAAGTTCCTGAGCTCCGAAGAGGTGCAGAGCCGATCGTGGACGGCCATGGTGAGACCATCGAAAGAGTGGAGGACTTCCGCTACCTTGGGAGCGATCTGGCAGCCGACGGTGGTGTGGATCAGGCGGTGAAGGCTCGGGTCAACGCTGCATGGATGAAATGGAGGGAGTCCACTGGAATCCTCTGCGATCGAAGGTGCTCCAGAACGCTCAAAGGGAAGGTGTACCGAACAGTAGTAGGCCTGCGATGCTATACGGCAGCGAGTGCTGGCCCCTGAACAAGAACCACGAAAGGCAGCTTCACTCCGCTGAGATGAGGATGCTGAGATGGGCCTGCGGCTGGACGCGGCTGGACAGGGTCAGAAACGAGGATGTCAGAGGTCATGCAGACTGCCCCTGTCCAGCTGAAGGTACGAGAACAGCGTCTGCGATGGTATGGGCACGTGCTAAGGAGGCCACAGGATCATCCGATAAGAAAGCGATGGACTTCGAAGTGCAAGGCAAGCGACCGCGAGGAGCCCCAAAGAAGAGGTGGAGAGACGTGATCAAGAAGGATCCTAAGTGAAGTCATGGCCACAGCAGAGGACGCCCTGGACAGAGCAAAGTGGCGACGACTGACAAAGACAGCGGACCCTGCGACTGCGCGGGACTAACGCTAGGGAGAAGAAGACTGTATGTTATAAAACGGTCGAAAATCGAGAACATGCTTCTAAAAATTTCTTTGTAGACTCGGCTGTTTGAAAGGATGCGGCTGTTTCCCCATGCTGCGAAGCAGATAATTTATGGTGGAAATTTGGAAAGTTCTCGAGAAAGTTTGGCCGATTAACACGTTGACGACATCGCATGTTTTGGCATTTTGCACCTCGTGGGACAGGAGCGATTTTGCGACCGCGCCGTCCTCACCTTACTTACGCTTATTTTTTGTTAAAAATGCACAATAACTTGAATTTCATAGGACTATTTCGGCAAGGACGATCGCACAAAGGTTAAGTATATAAGTAGCAAAAGGTTTTCGTTTAGAAGAGCGCATAATAACCACGAAGAAGTAAAAAAATCACTTTCGCTGCGAATGAAATTAAAAGCATTTATATCTAAGTACTCCCATCAAATCAAATATATTGAAACTCACAGAGTTTTGTTTCAACTAACTCTAAAATCTTTCATAAGAATATTGACGGCAGTGAAAGTATTATTAAGAAAGAATCGGAACGAAAGTTTTGTGCGTTCGGAAAATCTTTGCTTAATCAAAAGATACTTGACCACTCTAGCTGCCAAGCGGTTTATAGTCATGCTAATGTATTATCTATAGAATGAATACAAGAAACCCGAGAGGAAGGAGCGCAAGCACGATAAAAGTGAGTAGCATAGACTTGACGCGCTTGCGCGTCAGAATGTCCGATGCGGTGCGAAATTCTTGACGCGCATGCGCGTCAGCTTGTCGTCAACGTGTTAAGCGATGTGTCAGCTGACCTTCATAATTTAACCCTTTCCGGACCGCGCACTTTTGCCGTGGCGGGCGCGTGTGGCCGGCGCCTTTTTATGCTCACCGCCGCGTGCTGCGCGGCGAAATAAATATAATATATTTGACCTGTATTTCCATCAACACCATTATTTTGTCCCGTTTTTGTATTTGTCATGTCTAAAGGTATCTATGTGGTGAATTTGACAGAAAACTTTTGCATAAAAAACATGATAGGGCCATAAAAAGGGAGGCAGGAATGAAAATTGTTCAAAATAAGTTGTAATGGGAAAAAAGGGACCAGAAATGTCCGAAACGTTTGGATGCAATAGCATCAGATACGACGTGCACGTGATGGCATAAATTCTGTTGTATGAAGTGTTTTCAAATGATTTATAACTGTTTTCCCTTAGCTCGAAGTGGAAATCCATTTAATTTTTGGTTATTTTAGGAACTAGTTTGAGATTGAAGACTAGGTTTTTCCATACGTACGACATGAGTATGTTACATAGATATGTAACAACATAAAACATTTTGTCGAAAAACCGAATCCTCGGAAAAATCAGCCCTGACACCCCATGGGTGTCAGGCGGCCACAGGGAGCAAATTGGGCCTGACACCCATGGGTGTCAGGCGGTCCGGAAAGGGTTAAAAATGAGGCCGACGCATGGTTTCACGTTTTTGGTAGCGGGGACTAGCGGGATTTTGCGATACCGACGTCTCATCCCACGTCCGCGGATTTTGTGTTTTGAAGATGGCAAAAAAAGAATGTGACAAAATAATTGCGCCACTGCTCAATGCGCTAAGGTTACAGATGCACAGAATCAGGTTTCCGAGCAAAACGACGTGGCAATGAAGACATAAGGCTTATCAATTTTTGCTGCATTGAGCTTCATAAACATTTTTGCTTGGATTGTTTTAGTAAAATCACGTATCTTTGCCCATCATAAAGCTTTGTGTTGCTTTGCTACTCGTTTCATTTATTTTACTCATGGTAAAAGAAAGAACTAAGAGCGAACCGAACCAAAAGTTTCGTAGGGTTAAGAAAAACTTTTTAAAACGAAGTACATATAAGCTCATTGGGACCCTATTGTCTATAATTATCCTTTGGCCCTGGCAATCGTTGATATAAAGGATCCATATAATTTATGGTATGATCAAATGGCATGTGATTACTAAGTGGTACGCCATAAGGGCCGTCATCGCGTAAACGAAACGAGCCCCGTCTCTCGTAGCAAATGGGCGTTAATATGTTGATGAAAAGTGATAGCTTTCTTTTAGGGCGAGATTTGCCGCTACAGTTTGATCCAGTCAAATAAAATATGCTCCTAGAGTGAGGAATAAGTTTACGGATTGGATTTCGGTGAAAAATACTGATTGCAGTGGAAAAGCAAGGTAATGATCGATGAATGTTGCAGCTTTCCTTTGCGGCTCTCCTTGGTATGGCAGCCGCTCTGCTGATGGCGTTGTTGAGAAGGTGACGTATCCGTTACGTTGTTGAGGAGCACGTGATCCTAACTATGGACCTCCTGATTCACTCACACATTGATTGTTCAGCTGTATCATTTTCTTAGTTCTACCTTAACATCTAGTCAATTCTATCAAGGGTGCTAGTTGCTTTTCCCGATTTCCTCCTTCCTGGTGTGTGAGATGTTTTATGATGTACCTTTTTTCCATGTATTAGTAGCTAATATTTCAATGATATTTCTCAGTAGATTTTACAGTGAAGTAGAGCAGTTGATGTGCTCATAACTTATTCGAGTTTGTTTCTCGATCTGAATTGTACTTTCTGTGAGTTTGGGTCATGAAGATATGCATTGATGATAGAAGATGTTCGCAACTTAGCGTGTGTTAGCATATCACTAGATTTTTTTGAAAAGTCTTAGTATCCCTACTATATATAATGCGCTATGTCTGTCTGTCCGTCTGTCACGAAATTCGGTATCAAGCGAACAACAACCTACAGGGTCCAGGTCAAGTTTGGGATGGGTGGACCATATCTCGAGAAGTAAGAAACATACATCCAGGGTCAACCCTGCGTTGCGCAAAGAACAACGAGGGGGTCGTATTCAGCCGACCGAAAAGGGAGGGGGTCGTATCCACAGACGGGCTGCAAGACGGCTTGAAAAGTGCAGTGTCCGGGAGTGCACTTTCAGCCTAATGTTCTCCAGGAGCTCTGCACGCTGTCGGAGAGTCACACAGACATGAGCTCCATGGGAGCATTAAAGCATGCAGAGCATACTTCCTCTGTCAGCGGCCGTAAGCAGACAAACTTTCCTGAAGAGAATTTCGATGCTTTCAAATAAAATCTAAGCGAAACAAAGTGTAGCGAATTTGCTGAATTGAGTTCTAGAGACGCCGTAGGAAAATTGAGGCAGAAGAAAGAATTTCAGGAAAATTTCACAGTTGTTATGAAGTACTCTTCGAGTGGATTCCAACAATCTTTACCGCTTCTCATCACATTAATTTTAAAGGAAGTTATGGGCCTTTGAAGACTGCATAGTCGCGGTCCAGGAAAATCAAGGTGGAATAAACGGAACAACGGGACTATTTTTTGAGCGAGTGATTATTTCAAGAAGTTTTAGCACTTATTCGAAAGCTCTAATCCTCTAGTTTCTAATTAGCCTTAGACATCTGCAAAATGTTGAGTATGAAGAAAGTTATTAACGTTTGAATGTCGAAAACTCGCGCCTTCTCAAAAATCGGACCCCAAACCCCCAAACGGAACAACGGGACTATTTTTTGAAAAAATGATCGCTGGAAAATTTTCAGGTGCTTGTTCGAAAGCTCTAATCTTCTAGTTTCTAATTAGCCTTAGACATTTGCAAAAAGTTGATTATGAAGAAAGTTATGAATGTTTGAATGTCAAAAACTCGCGTGTGCACAGAAAACGGAACAACGGGACGAAAATCCTGGTGGGTTTCTGAAAGTAGAAATCTTTACGATTAAAATGATGTATTGGTTTACGCAAAAATTTGGAAATTCCTTCTATTTAATGAATAAAACTTCATTTGCCTCGATTCCCTCCTCTGAGCGAGACAAAGCGCGCGGATTGACCACGGTCCACCACTTCTCCATGTTGGTGACTGCCATCATTGATGAGCATTGATGAGCATTAAATTATGTGAAAGACATGATAGTTAATATGGGGGGTCGTACCGATACCCTCCGAAAAGGAAGGGGGTCGTAAAAATTTTGGAATTTGCGCAACGCAGGGTTGACCCTGCATACATCAGCGAAGCGGAGCACCGCCCACAGTGGGTGGCGTGCATCTAAATGAGTGGTACTGACCATGATTTCAAATTCAGTCACAAAACAGCCTCGAGACTGGGACAAAAGTGGGTATAGGTGTGCGTTGGTAAGCCAGATCGAACTGAGGAGACCCACCCTCGGTGGGCGGGGCGTTCTCTAAAAAAGCGGTGCTCAATGAAAATATTCATAACTCGGTTAGGAGAAAGAAAAGAAATTAGTGCAGGGGAGCAATGTCTAAGGTATTTCCAGCATACATGATGTGAACGGAGGCCCGCCCACAATGGGCGGAGCGTGCTCGTAAGACGACGTTTCCTACAAGAGCTCATAAATCGGCTCCGAGATGACTTAGAGACCGGAAAACAGTGGATAGAGGTTAGGAGAGGAGGAGAAGCTAAATGTCAACGCTGGGCGTGGCACACCCAAAGTGGGCGGAGTTTGCCACCACTCTCATAACTCGGTTCCTAGAAGTCCCGGCGACCGGGAAAAATGTGGATAAGGGTTGCGGAGGGAATGGGGTTAATGCTATTGGTGGGCTAAGCATGCACCAAAGTGGGCGGAGTTTGCGACGAAAATTCATAACTCGGTTCCAAGAAGTCCCGGAGGCCGGGAAAAAGGTGGATAGAGGTGGGTGGAGGAGTGGAGGCCAACTGTCATTGGTGGGCGGGGCTGACCAAAGTGGGCGGAGTTTGCGACGAAAATTCATAACTCGGTTCCAAGAAGTCCTGGAGACCGGGAAAAGTGGATTGAGTTTGTCAACGGAAGGGAGGTCAACCGCTATTGGTGGGTGGAGCGTGCGTTGAAGTAGGCGGTGTTTGTCACGTGATATTACAGAGGTTGAAGAGAGCCCAGAGGCTGGGAAAGTGGATAAAGGTTGGCGAAGGAATGGGGCCAAATGCTATTTGTGGGCGCCAAGGATTTGCGGAGTTTCCCACGGTGAACTATAAAAATATCAATGGCCCTGTTTCCTATCAATGCAGTCCCGTGTGCACGCGAATGCGTGCGCCGCTAAACTGGTTTATCTATAAAAAGAGAATTCTTGAAAGAAAAAAAGGGTGCGCTGTTTTGCAAATGTCCGCGTTCATCAAGGATCACTTTGACTTGTGAGTTTACCATCTTCATTCATTGCTCTGAATATAAGTACAGGTTAATATTTTTGTCAGAATTCAGTGTTCTGTAATGGAGTGCGCGATGTGGATCGTAATGCAGAGTCCGTTAAAAAAGAATTCTCTGGAAGGGATGAGAATAGGAATAAATTCGGAATTGCTTACGCTTCGCCTTACATGTGGTAGTGAATATACCTTTCGGACCCACTCCTTTCGTTGTGCGTCTGAAGGGAGGGGTGGGCCGTCGGGAACGTTGATGAAGAACGCTGTGAGTGAAATGTTGTAGTGCGGATGTTTTTTACCGTTATTTGCTTCAGCTGTGTGATCCATATTAGGGAGCAGAGTCTCTTACGGATTGACAGTCATCAGAAGTGATAGTCATCTGGTGGAGAAATGTTCCAAGTCTAGGAAGCAAGTTAGACAGAAATGGGAAAGCCCTAAAGGGCGGACATACATGGAAATAAGCTACGTTTTTAGCAACCGACGTTGGAGTCTATTTGACATCTGCTGTAACCATCATTTGAGACTGGCTCGATTTATCGTCTAGTACGCACAAAGCCTCTAGAGAAAGTATGTGAGCGTGACCCACATCCTTCGTTCAGTAGCTAAGAGTATGTTACTAGGTCGCTATGCAGATTCGAGCTCACAATTGGGGGCTTGCCTGATGACGCCAACGGAGATTACGAACGCCTGTTGCGAAAGGGCTTGCTAGCGTGTGCAGACCTCTCTCAAAGCCTCTTTGATCTCCATTTGTCGAGGCAGTGAAACACTTTCTTGCGTCACGCCTCCATCGGCGGAAACGAGTTGAAAGGCGGGTGAAGCCATTCTGCACTAAGCTTACCTAAAGAGTCAGCGTGAGTGCATGGACAATCCAAGCAGTTACCCAGCTCGTCGAGTGGAACCACAAACGGCTTCCCTTGGTTCCTGATTTGTAGATTATAAGGAGGCATCCGGCTCAGCTGAGGTCAACGCTGTTCTTAATGCCCTTATGCAAGCCGCAGTTCTCCCTCCATGTATCCATCGCGATATCTCCAAAATTGTTCAGGCTCACCACAACATGCTATGTCTAACCGTGATTGGCAATACAAAGAATACCTCATTAACGGGAAAAGAATCAATAACCTCCGCTACGCTGATGGTATAGCTTTAGTCTTCACTGAAGCAGTGGAAATGGAGATGACCAACACACATAATGTGGCAGGTCTGAAGATTGGCTTGGAAATAACGTCTAAAATCAAAATGATAGTGAGTTAGTGAAGTGAATGGGAGGAATAAAATTGGCAGGAAAGCCCTACAAAGAGCGGAATCTTACATTTATTTGGGAGGTGAACTGGACATGGCAAACAACATCATTTCTGAAATGAAGCGCTGAAAAAGCGCAGCATAGGCAGCTTTCAGATCGATTCATTGAGTAATAGATCAAGTGAACGACCAACACTAAGGGCTTCTTCATCACTGCCTCAGTACATGTTGCCAGCAGTGTGCTACGCAAGTGCAGCCTGGCTTAAGAACGGGACTGTCGCCAAGACCATGCAAACTGCTCACCGTGTATCGAAAGGTGTTTTCTGAAGACTAGCTAAAGACAGCAATGGCAGCAAATATACGAAGCTCTGAACTGAACGATCACGCTGAAAGATCCGCTTCTATACATGGCACAGTTGAAGCATCGATGGGCCGGTCATTTACTTCGCCGCACTGATGACAGATGGAGTCTACGCGTGACGGAGTGGCTCCCAAGGAACAAAACGAGACCTCTAGACGACCGTCAACTCTCTGGGCCGACTCGTTTAAAAATTTTGTAGTTACTACATTCAAAAAATTTACAAAATTATGGTGACACAGCGAGGGAGTGGCAGCAGCACCGCTGTGCCCCATTGTTTATCCTTGCGTTTACAACCCCCTCCACTGACTTCGAAGCAGAAACGATCCCCTGTCAAGGATTTTCCGGACCGTTGTTCACGGTGGTTGAAATCCTTGCCCGCCGCACTATCCACTAACCACTTGGAACTACACGAGTGTGATGCCGACGCTCACGGAACCATAACGCTTTCTTCAGCATATGGCCAGGACAACCGCATTATGTTGTCCAAACGTCGTGTTATTTTCAATGTACGGTTAGAGAATCTCTCGATATGACGCTAGTCAGCGCTGTAAACGATGTAAGCCACAATAAAGCAGTGAGAATGGCAGTTCTTCAAGAAGTTTTCTTCACTCATTTTTTGGTATTCGGAGGGCTGTTTGGGAGAAAAGAGCTAGAGTTCTATGTTCCATGCACTAGCCTCCGTACTGTGCTAAAAATCATTTCGAGAACGCTGAGCGTGTCCTGAAGACCTTCCTGGTTTCTATTTATTAGTGAAAACAAGATGTAAAAGAAAAATGAGCCGCACCAAAAAATCTGCGTGGTTCAGAATGTCATTGCTAATTTCTAGCAAACCTGGCCATTCTGAGAGTGACTATTTCGTCGTGGGATTAAGGTTCCTTCTGCTGTATAAGTACAAAAAAAGAAATAAATCGCGGATGCGCGTAAAAAGGATGTAAAGGGTGCAGGGCACACATTGTACGTCCCACGTGGTCCTACGTGGTCTTCGAGGTGCGGGACGTATTTGACCTGCGCTGTCGTCAACCTGTTGGTATGGGATTAATTAAGTCCGTATATTATAACACTACGAGATAAGAAAGTGAAACTGTAAACAACGAGCACGGGCATTAATTTTCTGCTTTATTCACAGAGTGTCACATTCTTTTGTTGAAGTAGATCACAAAAATGATGGTATAGCATATTCAAGGTCTTTATGTGATAATTGTAAGTAAGTTATAGAAATCGTGCACGGAAGCAGCATGCTTGAATCCCCTTCACAGTTCATTGAGCTGATGGCCTTTCACCAGGCTAAATACGAAAGGACCGAAAAACACGTGCATTGCTGAAAAATCTGGAAAACACATGAATCTTTCATTCATTCGTATTCCCAACGATTTACTAATGTTGGCAGTAGGACAGTTTATATTTGTTTCCAGAAGTGTTTTCACTAGGAACCCTATTCGGCCTATTCACCTATGCCAGGTACCTTTCAATCTCCTATTGCATACTGACCTATCGTGTTTACATTTCTTTTCCAAACGACGCATTACGTAAGAGGCCGCCCCACCCCACACTTCTTTCAATTCGTCCCCTTATCTTCACCTAGGTGTCCGCCTGTGTACACAACCAATGTCTTCACATGGATTGTTACTTCTAAGCTGAATTTCCATACAAGGGACATTGCAACTAATCATCACACACGACGCATTCATGCGATGGAGGAATACAACAAGCTTCCGTGCACGATTTGTTCAAAAGCCGAGATCCTCATTACAAAAAGTTTGAGAGCGATTTATATTTCCACCGTCCATTCTGGACGCAGTAATCGACCATATTGGATATCCGTCAGTGTGTGGAATAGCCTAAAAATACCAAGTAGAATATATCGTTATCACTTGTATACGCTACAGAGCAGACATCGGTGTGAAGCTATGAGAAACTAATGGGAGACGTGCGGTTTCTCCCCTGGGGTCGCCGCCGCGCCGTCGCACGCGGCAATCGACGCGGCGAAGGCTATGTGGTGGTTGGATGTGGCGGTGTGGCGGGTCGCTCGGCCCATCGCTGGCATTTTGCCAGGTACGATCGATAGACTGCTATTATCAGAATGCCAATAAATTAGTGAGGATTACAAAGTCCGGTGAGTGACCGCAACCGTAACACGTGACTGGTTGGCGCGCAACGTCACGTGTCATCGATTAGAATTCGACGTGCCCTTTTGTCGTTTTTCCGCGCACTCTACGGCGACAGAATGGTCCGTGCTGGTATATAGGAGGAGTATGGCAGTTGGTCGAACTTGCCGGCAAGTAGGTTTGGCGGCACCCCGGGGCTAACCTCCCTTGCCCTGCGCGCGAAGCGCGCGCAGCCGCTTGCCTCGCCGCGCAAGCGGCGAGGCGAGTGCTGCGTGTATTTTTGGATAGTCGCCCAAGGGCGGCTGTGGTGGTTGGGGGTATTGTGCACTCGCCAGCGAGGCATTATACCCTCTCACGTTGGTGCTGAAACGTGTGGGTACACAGCAGTAGTGTAGCTGCGCGCTCCAGTGCCAACGTGGATTACGGTAGCGGTCACTCATCGGACTGTTAAAACCGGCTTGTATGCCAATAGGGGATTGATTAGCGGTAGAAACATATGGTTTTAGCCCTCTTCCACTCTTTTGGCTGTTGGAGTGGAAAGTTCGTTAATTTTATCGATTCGTTACTGCCGAATGAGCAACTTAGGCGCTGTTTGAGTGACCTGTTTAATTTGACTGACCCCCTTCTCCCCAATGGCGTGAAAGAGAGTAGATCATGCAGTATGGCGATATGTTACACATGGCGCCCATACTAGTTGACGCTACTAATTTCTTAACTGAATTTCTGGAGCTCTTGTCCATGGGGGACATCCAAAGTGAAAGAGCCTTACTGTGCTTGGGACTAAGCCACCTCGTCACTTGACAATCAAATGTGAAGGGCTGCAACGGTGGACAACAGCATGGACGAGTAAAAACCTCCACATCGCGAAATCGCCGCACACGCGACGAGTGCGATCGCCGCGTGCGACGGTGAGCTGACCCCAGGAGGAGAAACGCTACGCACCCATAGGGTCAGAGAAGGAGAGGAGGTTAATTTAATGGTGAGCGTAGCCAACATAAAGTGGATGAGTTTAGCTATCAAGACTATGACTCGGTTTTAAGAAGTCCCGGAGACCGGGAAAAAGGTGAATAGAGGTGAACATGGGAAGTTTAGGAAGTTCACCTTGAAAAACGTTTCCCCCACATTTCCTGAACCTGATTTTCTAGATATAGCACGTTTTTATTCGAATACATGTGTCAAGTATGAATGGGTTGTGATTTTGAATTCATTAGTTTAATACCTTTTTCCTCACTATCCAAGACTTATCGGGACCGAAGTAAGCGAACTTGTAAGAAACGCTGTGTACATCAGGGCACACTCCGCCCACGTCATGTATGCTGGGAACACCTTAGACATTGCTTCCCTGCACCAATTTTTTCTGCTCTGTAAGCATTTCTCCCAACCGAGTTATGAATTTTTTCATATGCTTTTTTCTACTACTTTTGTTAAGAACGCCCCCACCCCTCTCCCCAACGGTGGTGGATCTCCATTTTCACGCCTCATCAGTTACAATTTATCGTAGTCAGAAGCCATTCTCAAAGCCTTCAAAGAGAAAACCTTACTTGGCCATAAGTGATTTCTTCATGTCTATTTGCGGAAAGCGAATACTTTCTTCTTTGCCGTCAATCTTGTACAAAATCTCGCCGATCGGAGAAACAACCACTGCAGTGCCGGATCCGAAGAACTCGTACACCTAAAATAAGGCTACGTTTAGTTGTAGTAAGCTGCATGTAATGCCATTTTTCTCCATGTGAAAATTTATACTGAATTTCTGAATTTTTACATCACTTTTTATATCATTCGAAAGAGAAACGCCTGCTTTACGAAACCTTCAGTTTCACTTCTATTAGGTTGTAAGGAAAGTTCTGGCCGTTTCGGACCCTGAAGTTCAAATGCGCATATCTCGACTCAAACGCAACGTTTTCGATCGCAATAAAAACCTGCTGTTCTTGCGAACATTCCTTGTGTTTGATCATTCCGCTCACTAGAAGTACTGTAGTTCTAGAGGCGATGAACTAGGCGAAGGTCGTTTTATCATCACGTCAGATTTCGTAGCATTTCTCCTTTAGGGTGCTATCCAGACCTTTGAAAAAGCGGCGGTGAATAGGTAAGAGGACTAGGGAGTGGGATGTTTAGGGTATAGTTCAGTACCTCAGCTAGTTCGTTTTTTGCAGGGTCGGTTCTGCGGTCGACGGTTGAGGTGCATCTCGGCAAACAATCGGGCCATTTCTGGCAGCCCTTGCTGGGCATATGTGCCAAGGTTTCAGGGTATTTTGGCACCTTGCAAATGATACTGTCTTACTATGATAGTTCCGCCTGTGCTCGGGGAGTTGCGCCTGCTGTAGACCGCGTAAAAGGCAGAACAACCTTCTCCTCGTGCATTTCACCTTTGCAAATTTTTGTTGACCCTAGTCTTGATCGAACTTCTCAGCCGAAGACTATAGGTTATTGAGAAGAATCTATTCTACATTGCAACTCACAACACGAACAGAAACCGATCGTTTTCTTTGGATGAAAGATTGCAGAAGAAGGGCAGACGGCCCTACGGAATCGCAACTTTTCGCAACCCCTAGTTATTGACTTTTCCGTGCTTTTTAAGCCATCCCAAGAATCTTGAAACCATAAATCAAATACACACAATTCAGTAGCGGTCTTCTAAACTGTTTTAAGCACATTTGGTTCTATCAAATGTTTCAGTTGATTTTTACCGAAATTCCACATCCAACGGTCACCCTCGCCAACTTCGAGGATATCGGCCGTCCCTACATAGGCTTTCCAAACTATCGCTTCATGGCTTATTTTTCGCAAGTGCATGACCAAACGAATAATTCATATCATGGATTTATTCCACTCCTTTCTGCCCTTATTCGAGGTAGAAGAAGAAAATCGTGAGGATTCGCTTGGTGAGCATGTTCCATTCAAGGCCTTAACAAAGTGGGAGTAGTCCATCTAGAGCAAAGTTTACATCGTATTTGGATAGAGCAGGAAACACGCTTTTTAGCGATATGCAACTCGTAGCAATACTGCCGAAAATTTAACCAGAAATAATGAACTATCGAAAACAGCCAGAACTTTCCTTACAATCTAATAAATTCGTGTTTAGCATGATAAATACCAGGCTTGCAAAATGGGAGGCCTTTTTGACGAAAATAAGCCATAACAGCAATTAGGTCTAACTCTGTCTTGGAAGAGATCAAATGACTATTTCCCCTGTACTCGGTTACGACCTCTTCTGAGCATCGATATCGAGGTTGCTTACAACTGTGTCGCTTTCTTTCTAATGGTTTTTCCGCCGCCAACTGATCGCAACTAGCTGTCTGTTGCATCAGATACAAAAAGTAGGTTACGCCGAGGTGTTCGTAAACTTGATTACGATATCCAGAAAGTGCGACTAAGCATAACACTAGGCACGCAGGGCCCATGATTTGTTTTTTTAATTTTTTTTAAATTTTTTAATTTTTTTTCAAAGGAAATAGTATTGGAGTGATTTGGTATGTTGGTGAGCAAGACACCTTAACCTATGGTTAAAATTTGGCTATTCACAATGAATACAAAAAATGATGACCGAATAGAGCAGGTCTTCTAGACGGAATATCAGTTCTGGTAGAAACGCTTCTTGCAATGAGAAAGTACGAGTGTATGGGGATTAATTCTCTAGGTGGAAAAAAGTTTGAGCTGTGGATGCAAAATTCAAGCCCAAATCAAGTTTGCAACGAATGGAGGAAGAGCTGAAGAGTTTTGTAGAACGGATAATGCTCTTTTAGATGGTCGAAATACTAGACTAGCTGAAGCTATGGCAAATAATGTTATTTGCAAGCGCGCCTTATAGCGACTAGCCTGAGGATTTGGAAAGATTCTTTGGCCGCCAGACTGTTTCAGAATTGGTGCGCGTTTATTGGTATATGGCGAGCTGTGGGAAATGACTGCTCATCACTAGCACTATAATAACTTGGTCAGTATCCACTCAGATTCGAGAGTTAGTAAAGTGCTGCTTAATACAGAGACGCTCATGCCCAGTTCCATGAAGTTCCTTTGACGGCGCGCGGTAGCCAGTAGAGCTAAGGCAGTATTAGTATTACAGAGGGACTTCAAATTATATAGCGCTGTCCACATGAGCAGTTACAATTTCGCTTTAGATGCGACATTTTTCCTCTAAGGTCATGACGATGAGAGAGCCATAGTGGGAGTAACTGAGCTAGTCCACAGCTGGTGAAGTCGTCGAGAAGCTTCATTAATTATCACTTCCTTATCCACGTCGGTAGGCACAATCGACTCACAGCATGACTGCCAGTTTGATTCCGAATAATTACTCTGGCATAAGACACTATTGAGGAGAGTATCGCTTACCCTATTTTCCTTGACTGCCTTTCGGAGCTCATCCATTGTAAAATCACGCTCTGTCACTTTGATGTTGCCCATTTCACGTGCCAGCTGGATCACGGAATGGCGTGTAACTCCAGGTAAAATGAGACCTGCAGAAGGATGACGAGGATATGAATATCTGTGACATACTACATATGAGTTACGTCATGGAAAATGCCTGTAAAATCGGATAGTCAGCCTTGCGAATCGATTCTAGGTCGCAAAATCTATCCTTCTTGCGGCCTCTGATAAATTCATCAACATACATTCTACTGGTCGCAGGAATCGCGACGTTGCTTAGTTGTTGTTTGCCCTCCCCTTTCTAGCATTACGATTAAGAGGTGAGAGCCTTATCGTATTTGTTATATATGAGTTCAAAGAAGAGCGAGGTATCTGCCGAATCCGGACCGTTCGGTCAGCTTATTTCGCGGCGACTCGCTCAACTAGCTTGTTGCTACCCAAGGTGGACTAGCGCGGCACACAACAAATAAACCAAACGTGCAACTATGGTGCTGAGGTTGCAAAGGGGCAGAGGTGGACTTGTTTCTGATTTGCTTATTGATGGGCACGGCGACCAATGGCTAGGCGTCATTCACAAGAGCAGCTTATTAGACGAAACACTGCCAAGGCGGCGAAAGAACTCACTCCTCGCTGACTGAGTCGACGATTCTGTGGACATAACACCGCCCGCACTTTAATCCAGCTTTCAAAATTATGAACACCATTGAAAGACGGCTGTTTCTTATTGAAACTTCTCAAATCTTACAGGTGACAGGGCTTTGTAGAGGCCGTCATACAAGGCCCTCAATCCTTTGACAACACTGGTACCAAAACAGGTCTAAGCGACGTGAAGTCAAAAAAACTTCAGAATACGAACCCCCCCCCAGAGCAACGGGGTTGCCATGCACACCTCTTCTTTACGCATAGTCGATCCTGACGAGATATGATTATTCTTGGAGCAACTGATCTTTTAAAGGAACACGTTACGTTTTAGGGAAATGGGACACGTGTTCCAATGCCTTCTTCTGGGTGCACGAATCGTTAATTTAGAAGAAGATTTGCAAGTTTTCCAACAGTTTAAATGAAATTTTTAAAATGCCAGACTTTCTACAAATGCATTACTTCTGAAACATAACATATGTCTGGAAACCAAAAAATTACATTAATTCAGAGGTGTAAACTTTGTTTGATGAGTAGGTCATAATTTGCCGCTGTGAGAATTTTTGCCTGAGTATCGCTGAGTTTCGTTGCGTTATCGCTCCTTAAAGGCAAAAGTCAGGCTCGTGTTTCGGCATTATGGCACCTGATATTGAGTTTAGAGATGGGAGGTGGAACGATAGTGAAGAAAAAACGAAAAAAAAACTGTCGACAACACCTAAATAGAAACCCATTCCTTCTAGCAGTGAAGGAGATTTGCTCGGGGGAGAGTCACGTCCAAACGAGTTTTCTGGATATGCCAGCCGTTCCATCGGTTGATACGGCAATCAACTCAGCTGATCTCACACGTTAGGCCAGCCACGCACCACATCCACATCTGTGCTGCCGGAAATTCTCGCAGCACGGCAGCACACAATTGCAAGGCCCTAGCGCCTTTGCCGCGCACTTCCTTGTCGCGACAGCGTCACACCCCCTCTGCTTGGAGACCCCACTTTCGCACCCTATAAAGGACTTCCTCATGTTCCCTAATCCTGACTCGTGGCTTTAAGCAAATATCTCCCTTCATCGACATTTTTGTGCAAATATGAATATGAGATTCTCAAGCTTTCCTTTTTCTAATAAGTGGAATGTACTGTATGATTCAAAATTAAATGGTCATATGTTGATGAAGTTACGTTGAAAATTGCATTTCAGATAGTATAATTATTCCCTCCAGTCATTCTTACCAATTCCTTCCGAACTCCTTTTGATGTCTCGCCACCTTACATTTCCGTTCACGGGACAGGAATCGAAGTGCATCCGCCCGATGCACACAACATCTGGTGCGAAACGTGGTTCCCATCCACTTTCAAACAGGCTACCACAGTTTTGATCATTGCTGACTCTGGCACTTACGACCCCTGCCCAGTGGACCTAATACGACCCTCTCACCGAGAAGTCCTCGATGCACGCTGTACCCTGTAACAAATTGCACGTTGCGCACTCGAAACATTGCTCCCGTCCCATGCTGCCAAAAACAAAAAACGGCCTGTAGTCAAGGTTTTAACAAAGCAACTAATTTCATCGCCGAAACGTATTACCCTGACGCCGAAATACAATCGCTTGCCTCAGTGGGTTCTGTACTGAAACAGAGACTACCACAATCAAAGCGTAGTGCACCTGGAGTGCGCGAGTAGCGTGACGCTCATGTTATATGACGGAGAATCAATTATAATGACCAATAACAAATGTCTGTATTATTCGTGTTCACAACAGTCATGCTTGGAACTAGGATAATAATGCATTGTTGAATGAGTGTGGCGGACCATTTTTTATAGAATTTTTGACTTTTTTCTGGCACTGGTTCTTTTTCTTCTTCTTCAAGCAAGTTGAAAGAAAGTCATTTTTTTAGAGGTCTCCCTTTCACTCACCACTCTCTAACGACGCCGTAATCAATTCATCTTCGCCTTGTTCGTTTTTCCAATGCAAAAAGACATTCATGGCACCAGCTTCCGTCACCTGAAAACAATTTGATCGGAAGAATTGGCAATCATCTTCTTTTTCATGCACTTCGACGAAGCGTATCACTGAGTGAACCATCAAGGGTTCCTTTTTCATCATGGAGGATACCTCTAAGGCAACGTTCAGAGTTGGCGAACGTACATGCGACTAGGCGATTGGATCACAAGTCTACAGGGAAATGGATGCGTATCGATTAGGCGATTAGGCGATGGCTCAATTTGCGTAGCAACAAATCAACGCATCCTTCTGTGCTTCTGTGCTCGAGCGAATGGTATAATGTGGTGATACATATGTCTATCACCAGGAGTCGAAAGGTTATTTTTGTTGCTCACAAATACAGACTGGTTCTAATTTGTCCTTGACTCGTCAGAAAATGCTTTTGATAGTTGCTAGGAGAAAATTTGCTGAGTTCGCAGCTAATTGCCGCAGTCTACATTTACCCGCAGGTGTATGATTCTACTTATCGAGATCATAAGTTATTTTAATTTGGAAACACCCATCAGAACGATATAACCGCTTTATGCTCTCCTCACAAAAGCAATAATAGTTTTGATCGACATCGACCGAAAGACTACAACGACATTCACTCAAAACTACCTGGGATGGTAGTAAAGCCCCCGGAAGAGCCAGCCTATAGGTGGCCACAAGGTCACGTTGACCTCGCCTTCGTCCGCTCCCAAAAAGCATTGAGGAAGGGGTCAAACGCAGCATAACTCAGGCAGAGAGCAAAGTCTAGGCCACACGATTAAAGGACGAATTCACGATAAGATCGAAGGTCGGAGAAGGAGGAAATGGCCTAGTTGAGATACAGGCGCACCTCCTAAGGGTGCGCAATCGTCAGCGAAAGATTTGACCTCGCGCTCCTAGCTTGGAGCGGTTGGCAGGTGTTCGTCCACCGACCGTCTAATCACTCGCCGCAGGTCTGCGTGGCGAGTGATTAGATAGCAAAGAGGAGGTAGTGTTGGAAGAGGGTACAAAGATGAGAGTCGCATCAATGCTCAAATCAACGGGCAAGGAAGGGTCCATTTCTCGGGTCTTCTGGGCCATTTTCCTCAGTTTTTTTCTTCTGTTCGTGGCATCGCTGGCCCATGCTGCTAAACTACAACTAATTTTAGAATGGGTTGCTTTTCCATCGTGTTGATCGTCTTTAAAGGACGAATTCACGATGAAAAAGCAACCCATTTCAAATTAACCTAGGGATGGTGAGTGGTACACGAAAGAAGGAAGAACCATGAGAAACGGCCCAGAACCCGAGAAATGGTACCCCTTCCTTGCCCGTTGATTCGAGCATTGATGCGACTCTTATCGCTGTGCCCTCCTCAACATCACGCTCTCTCTGCTGTCTGATCACTCGCCACGTATAGACCTGCGGCGAGTGATCAGCTGGTCGGTAGGCGGAGATCGCCGGACCCGCCAACTTTGAGGCATAATAGGTCGCCGAGGTCAAATTTTTCGATGCGACTTGCGCATTAATTTTTTTTTTCGATTTGCGCCAGATCAGTTTCGCCCTCACACTAGCAGGTCCGTGCTTGCTCAAGTAGGGTAAATTACTCCATCCTCGACTCTCCAAATCTAATGTTAATTCGTCCTTCAAGTGCCAATCAACAAGATGGCATTGAATCCTGAGCGCGAACCCGGCTGAGAAAAGAGGAAGTGCATAGGGATTGAAGAGACGCAGAGCGTTGAACGCGAATAAACGTCCCTCTGACACATTAGTCGCGTTCTACCACGACCACCCGCGTTTCTGCAATGACTGTGGACTTCTCCTTTTGGCCATCATACGTTGGACGCAGTGCGACCCTCTGCATCTCTGCCATCCCTACTGATTCGCTAAAAGCGCATAGCGACTGGCAGAATGAGAGTCGGTAGTAGGCGGTGAGGGTGCAGACGGCGAGAGCGTTGCCGAAGCTATCGATAATATTGGTAACTACCTGCCGATGAAGTGATCACTGTTTTATGTCGCTTTCCAGTATTTATTGTGTTATACTCGATATCGGTGAGTTGGGGTGGGCGTGTCACCGGAAGTGACGTGCACTTGATAGAAACTATGTGGATAAGCTGCTTCCAACATACATCGCTGGCTATCAGCAAAGCATGCTGGCAACAGCTTATCCACGCACTTCTATCAAGTGCACGTCACTTCCGGTGACACACCCACCCCAACTTTCGGATATCGACTGTAGCTCATTCCTAGGACACACCACTCTGGCTCATTCCCTAGCACAGACACGACGAATGGCGCGCGTTTGCGTTCAGGTTGGCACTGCAATCGGACCGGGATAACCCTTAGTATAATGTTTTGCACCTTCATAGGTTATTCGATTTCTCTACAGCTCCTTCCCGTAAAGCAAAGTGGGCTTTGTATGTGCAGTGGCGGCGGCCACGCTAATGAGTTCTTTAACTACAAGGTTAAAGTCCATGAGCGATACAAGCTCCTGACAATGCAAGGATATTCGCTGTTCCGAACAGGGTCGACTCGCGTTCTCGCCTTACATATTCGCCGTTAATGCCGAAGATCACCACGTTTAATCCAGTTACTAGCCGCTCTATTCGTTTTCAGCTGCAAAAGGAAATTCCCATTGGGATTCCGCTATCGAACCCACATGTATCCATTTGCGATTCTAAGCACAAATCTTTCTTGAGTCACAATAGAAGTGTATGCCGACAACATCCTTCTAGCAGCTGCTAGCAGGGAGGAACTACAGGATCGAATTCGGACCTGGTGCGATCCGTAGCCGGCGACATACGGTCTCCGCTCAATATCAAAAAGATCGAATACTGACGGTTCAAGATGCGGGCACTATCCAAGTCATTGGCAAGGAAATTACCCGAAAACCGTCTGCTTTAGGTATTTGGGGTCCCGCTTACAAGCCAATGGAGGTCTCGACGACGAGATAGGATAGGCACGGCATGGATACGATGGAGAGAGGTCACCGGAGTGCTTTGCGATAAACGTATGCCAATTCGCCTCAAGTCGGAGGTATATCGAACCATGGTCCGCGTTCTGCCGCATTATATGGATCTGAATGTTGGCCGATTACAAAAGGCGCTGAGCGTTGACTTCACGCTATGGAGATGCGGATGCTCCGGTGGTCGCTGGGATCTCACGACTAGACCACGTTTGCAAACGAAGTGATTCGACGGCACATGGGTGTTGCGCCTATTACACAGAAAATGCGAGAGAGACGACTGCAGTGGTACGGCCACGTCATGCGAGCTGCACCTAATACTGTCGCTGCCACTGTATATCGCTTCGAAGTCGACGGCAAACGACCTCGTGGGAGACCAAGCAGCGATGGCAAGGACACGATCAACGAGGACATGAAATCGCACAACTGCGCCGCGAAGATGCCCTGGAATCGAACAAAATGGCGCTCTTCGATCCGAACAACGGACCCTGCATCCAGCGGGACAACGTTAAGAAGAAGAAGAAGAATAGAAGTGTAAGTGCTTTAAATAGAGGTTTTAGCGAGAACCACTCACTGTTCACACTTTCCCCTTACTATAATGTTCCTATTGCGTTTTCACCTATATGAGGTCTTTTGTGTTGAGACTAATAGAATGAAACACTGGCATAATGAGCAGATTATATAGTGGGGTAATAAGCAGTGAATTGTATTCACTAACATAGTGGTTCTCTCCTGTTAGCCACAGGACTTGGTGGCAACCTTCTGCTTCTGCTTCTGCAGCAACACTCAGTGTAGGAGCATAGTTACAGCCCATCTTGAAAGCACCAACACCGCCTTTGGCTGCACGCACGAACTTCGCGTCGGCAAGCAACTTGATCGGCTGAAAACACATAGCAAATACACGCTGTTTCTGTTCAAAATTCGAATCTGTCTCTTACAGCTGACATACCGAAAAGCCGCCTGTAAAGTAGGCTCCGACTGGCCCTGTGATCACGAATAGTTTTGCTTTATTCGAATACTGCACTCCCAAAGATGTCTCTGTTCCAATTAACGTTGGGCGTATGTAGAGAGAAGCTCCTTTTTCTTTGGGCACCCAAGCTTGGTCAACACGTACCTGAAATATTAGCAGTTCTACCGAAAAAACTCTATGGATGGCTCAGTCCAACATATCTGCAAACTTACCAAATCTTTTATACATTTCAATAGCTCGTCACCGTCGAATACCGGTAGAGCTGCGCGTCTGGCCGTTCGTATCATACGCTCCATATTGAGCTGTGGGCGAAACAGTCGAATGCGGTCGTCGTCACCGCGATATGCCTTCAATCCCTCGAATAGCTCTGTGGCGTAGTGAAAGACCTGGAATTAAGAGGCGGCTCTTTGTTAGTCATGTAATTATAATGGATTTGGTGCAAAAGTCCTGCGACACAATCACGAATGGATCGTTGTTCGTTCTGTTCTAGAGCACACAGCACTTTACCACGCAGGTTGATAGGCGCCGTGTGTTTGTGCTATGAACTACGCCGTTACTGCCGAAAAAACGATTTGCTTCTTCACTTCCCAGGAGAGGGGGGGGGGACGGGGAAGTGGTGTAGTGGTAAGTGGCGCGCTTACCACGCGAGCGGTCCGGGGATCAATGGGTCGTGAGTCGCCCGGGCCAACCAAGCCTTCCATCCCTCCGGGGTCGGTTAATTGGTACCAGACTTGTCTGGGAGGATAAAACACTGACTTGTACATCGGCTGGCCCCGCAAGTCATTGTATAGGCCACATCGCATTCAAACGCCACTACGAATGTACAAATGGAAGTAGAATGCGTGCCGCATCCCAAAACGGGATTGATCAACGGCAAATGCTTTACCCTTTACCTTTTATCTCCACACGTGGCAGCGCGCACGCTCAGCTCTCCAGCATTAGAACTGCATTCAGGAAGGCTCTCGTCAGCGATGTGACTGCCAGCTGTAGCCTTCTTCGCTTCAAGGCTGGAGATGCGGGACTCATTGAAAGCTTTTCGATCTGGACTGCTGGGTACACAAATGACGAGTGTCTTTTGATGAAGCTATGAAAATCCAACTTTTCTCTGCTTGCCGCCTCGGTATGTCAGCTGTAAGTTTGTTGAATTCTTGTGCCTTGCGTGTGGTGGAACATTTATTTCAACGGCCTAAGGTCGAGTAAACCGTCATTCTCAGAAGCCGACGGTTTCGCCTTTCGAGGAAGTCGAGAAGTCCGCTGCCACACAAGAGCGGTACTCATCATCAGTAGCGAGTTGTTCGTCAGAAATCCATCTCGCTTCGTCTGAAAGCGGTAGCCGCCCGTCAATCGTTGAAGTTCCTCCTACGCTGCAAGACGACCGGCGTGCTGCCTCGCTTCATAACAAATACGAAGGCAAGAGAATCGGGAGTCTGTCATCGGCCGATCAGCAGAGCAGCTTCAATGCGACCAATCTGACGTCGTTCAACACTTCATGACAGCTTTCAAAGATACCTGAACTCATGGTAAAGCCCTCCGAAGTCAAGCAAACTGTTGGGCGGATTTCGATGCATTCAAAACGTGACCAATATCAGCAGCTAGCACTTTTGGTATTGTTAGCTACCTTTCCACGGATAATGTTCTCTGTTCAGGTTCTGTACATTTTCGTTTATTTTCGAGTTCAATATGATGTCTTAAAATGAAGTAGAACCCAAGAAAGCCTTCTCTTTTTTTCAAGATTTGGTCTTCCTTTTAACTCGAGGTCTTCATGTCGATGGTAGCCACTGACTTTACCTATTTTGTGCCCTTCGCGCTGAACCAGCTCTTCCGTAATTTAATGTTCGAGAAATTGGAGACTTAAAGGCCCAAGTCAGGCTCAGTGGACCAAACCAATCCCTTTTGTCGTCTTTGTGCATGGCTACGCACCCACAGAGACGTTACCATGCTCAGAATCCCAAACGGCGCCGTAATAAGGCCCCAGGGCACGTACTAAGCGCTATCGCCGCCTGGCCCCGCTACGACCGCCCACCTCGGGAAGTGGTGCGTGGCTGGCATAACGTGTGAAATCAGCTAGGTTGATTGCCGTATCAACCGATAGAACGACTGACATCTCCAGAAAACTTGTTTGTACGTGCCTCTTTCCCAAGCCAGCCTCCTTCACTGCTAGTGGGAAAGAGGGTTTTGTTAACGGCCTTGTCGACGGTTTTTCTCAGTTTTTTCTCCACTGTCGTTCCACTTCGCATCTCTATACTCAGTTTCAATCGCCATAATACCCCCTTATTGAGCCCGACTTTTGCCTTTAAGGTCACAGATAAAAGTTTTAGACGTTCCAAATGTTTACATACACACAGGTCTTCGAGAGGGGAGGGGACGTATCAAAGCCACCAAAACGGGCGGGTGGGGGTACAAAAACCTCAAAAAAGTACCAACACTGTAGTTGACTCTGCTCCCGCATCATCTTAGCCAAACACTCGCAACTCGGACTCATTCCCATCGCGCCACCCTCTCCCCCGTCTGGCACTCGTTGTCGCACACTCAGTACTCCTCTTATCCACGTTACTCTTTCGCATCGCAGTGCTTTCTAATTCCTGGTTGGACACATATACACACATACAGACTCACAGACATACTTAGCTGCTTATATTCATTTAGAAAAATGTTCACCCTCCCCTTTCACTCAAATGCCGCCCAATGAAGTTTTCGAGATCTGAATCTGCCAAACTTGGCCAGATCCAAAAAATAAACAAACCATGACAATAATTAGAAAAGGACGAATTTGTTACAGTTCTGACATCGGTTCAACATGACGGTTGGTCCTACATACGCTATGGATTCATCTCTCATTTCATGAAGTGAACAAACCAGCCCGTTCGGCGTTTCCCGCTGGGGCCGTATGCTGAATGTTGGGGAGGGGATGGGGTCCCCGACGGTCGACGGACTACTTCAACTCGGTCCTTAAACCGCCTCAATTTGATGCTTACCTCAGAACTAAGCCTTAAAGAGAGGACGGACCGCAGGTCCCCCTCTCTCCAAGGCTTAGTCCTGGGGTAAGCAAACCAGCCCTTTGGCGGAGCTGCTGGACCAGCTGCACCACTTCGTCATCACTCTCCTACCGTACCGACCGAGTTCAAGTAGTCCGTCGACCTCGGGGACCCCATCCCCTCCCCAACATTCAGCATACGGCCCCAGCAGAAACGCCAAAAGGGCTGGTTTGCTTACCTCTCATTTCATTGGCTGCTATGTCCGGTAGAATCAGTGCGAGTCAACCGATATTTGTCGAAGGTAAGTTTACGTAGGACATCAGAAGCGTGAGATGGACTTTAAAAATATCCGAGATGTTCAAACATTGGGGATCACAGTCGCGGTAAGGACGTTATGTTGAGGAATGCTTATGTAAATACTTCGCTGAAAACCGCAACGTCATCCACTGGGAGGAGGTCCCTCAGCCGGAGGTGATGGTATCTGAAGAAAAAATGTTACCTTGCAAGCAGGATCGAGAGAAAAGTTTTCGTAAGGTCGAATTGTGGGCTTCGTCCAGCCACTGTCGCTGCTCCAATCGACGTCAAGCATATGATCCGCGAAGAGGCAACCAAAACCAAGGGACCCAGGCTAAAACGGAATTGCAATAGAGATGAACGAAAGCTGAAGAATGAAGAACTAAGCACTGTCTCCAAAGAAAACTCGCTATAAATCGACGCTTTCAAAACTATACGTGGTACCGTGAAAGATCCGAGATCCAAGAAATTGTTTTTCTATCAGTAATATACTCAAGGGTTAGTACCTGCTTTGGAAGCGACCTGCGCTTCTCTGGCTCCAGTTCTGTAACTCGGAGATCATTGTGATAGAAAGTCTGCACTTTGCCGCTTGCTGCCGAACTGAAACATCTCATTTATCCATGTGTCAGCATATGTGCTTCACTTGCTGAAGATGAGCGTCTGTTCATCACAAGAAATAGGGAATTAAAGTCACAAATGTCCAGTTCTAGCCTTTTTCCTAGAAACCATAAGGAATCTATCTGTACAGTGCGTTTCAAAAGTATGTGCACACCCTCAAAATTCACGTTTGAAAGGGAACCATGAGGTTTCGTGCTATGAAATCCTTCTCAATCGATTTCTCGTAGTCGATAACCTATCAATGGAAGCAAAGCAGATAATATCGCCTCACTTTCGGAAAAAAAATTTGGATGAAATTTTTTTCTTTGTTTCAAAAGTATGTGCACACTTGAAGAAGATCAGATTTTGGCGCCGAATTTTCCACCGATTTCAATCCGACTTTGCTGTTTTCATTTCGTCATCATGTCAATTCGCGCCATACTTCTTCCTGAAGATGAGCAAGCTCAGATCAAGGTTCTGCATGATAATGAACGTTCCAATCTAGAAATCGCACGATAACTTGGTCGTTCTCCTTAATGCATTGGAAGATTCATCTGGCACCCTGATAATTATACTCAGCACACACTCCGCTCCATCCACGATCCTTGACTGCTCAGAACAACAAAAGAGTAGCCCACATCCTGTCGAATTCTTCATTGTCTGTCCGAGCTCAGGTGGGTTTGCCAACCTTGAAAAC
>MU868382.1:212573-229815 GCA_036418205.1 Ostertagia ostertagi
GGATACGTGGAAAGAAAATGCGCTTCAGAGCGGCCATGAATCAGACAACGCATTGGAGAATCGGGTTAAAGCGTTCGAATTCGGACAAGTAAGATAAAATGATGATAGAATAGGATGCAGTAAAAAGAGAAATGTTATTCCAAAAAGGAAAAGAACGAAAAGAGTTCCTAGCGAAGACACTCTCATCGTCAGATCCAAGTGAGATTGTTTTTTCGCCAACATTTGTGACACGTTTCCGAATTGTTTATGAAGACAAACAACATTTTTCGTTCGTTTTGTTTCTATCGTATATGATG
The DNA here is from genome assembly GCA_036418205.1 of Ostertagia ostertagi. Lineage (NCBI taxonomy): Eukaryota > Metazoa > Nematoda > Chromadorea > Rhabditida > Trichostrongylidae > Ostertagia > Ostertagia ostertagi. Next base: position 212,870 of record MU868382.1, read on the forward strand.
GGTCTCAAGCCAGTGAGTTTTAAGATAGAATCACGATTTTTTCCATGGACGATTCATTCGTGTGTTATCATGCCCTTCATTGACAGAGATCATTCCTGGAGACTTTCAAGATGTGATTCTTCAAAGAGAATCACATTTCTTGAGTAGGATTCCTGGTTTCCTCCTGACATGACACATTGGCGCCGTGTTTCAGAAGCTTTCATAATTTGTTTTATGAAGTTCAATTGGTGTGATGAAACATATGTGAAGATCAAAGCATATTCATTCAACTTTAGTTTTAACACATCGTATAAGACATCCGAATCGAATCTTTAAACAAAACTCGTTTGAAGTTCATGTTAAATAAAGACCATTGAGTTCTGAAATGAAAACAATATGTATCAGAGTTAGGTCTGATTAAGATCAAGATATTTGTGAACAAATGAGGCTCTAGAAACTTTGGGTACCCCCCAGGAGGCCCGTCGCGCGGCAAGAAGGCAAGTCAGCGGACGAGTCGCACTATAGGGATTTCGCGTCAAGTTAAATAGAATGTCCCATTGCACGTCCTACATCGCACATCACGCGCTGCAACTCGTCCGCCGACTCTGCCTTCTTGCCGCGCGACGGGCCTCCTGGGGGTACCCAGAAACTTTCTCTCGAACGACTTGAAAAACTCGGTTTCCGGAAGTTTTTGTGCGCGCAAACTGCATGGAGCCAACACTAACAGGCAACAGTGGATAATCCTACGCTAAGTAATGCTAACGTTTCATCTCCATTACAGAAAAACTCCCTCAGAAATGTGTTTTGGACATCCGCGGTGCAAACATGTGATGTAGTTTGTGAACCAAACCGAAAAATTGTCCTGGCAGTGTCGAATGAATAGCCAAGCTTTAGCCTTTCTAAGAGAACCTAGCTGAAGTAAGTACCGTCACATGGGACTAGAAAGTGATAGGAGGTGCCATCGAAGTCATTTACCCGTCTCAGCAGTACATGGTCTTCGGATGAATATCTCAGCCATCTCAACCTTATATTCTTCAGCAGTTTAAGATGGTGTCCAGCTTAAGCTGGTCTACAGTAATTGCCTCAGTTGGCCTGAAGCTGCTACCTGATTTCTTCATTCGACTAGCTAGAGGTCAGATTTCTAAAAGTGCAGCTCTGGCCTGTCCCCTGCCAAAAAATAACGTTGAAAAGTTCGTTGAGCTCGAAACGAGTACCATGCTCCTGTGGCAAATTCTTCCGATGTCCTCCATGTACAGGGGCGGGGGTGTGCAAAAAAAGAGTCACTTCCCTCCACATTCAAAACGGAATTAATTACACGTTGCGAAACCAAACCAAATGAGCCCAACTGCATATTAAAGAGCACATTCTAATCTATCAAAAAGTTACATAACAGCCTTCTACACCGACGACATCAGAAGATTTTCCCACGGAAACATGGTTCACGGTACGAGCTCAACGAGGTCGTCGAGGTACCATAGACCATTACGACGTCCCTGAAACGCTGGTCAAAAGCGGTTTTGCACAGTCACAGCTAGTGTCTCTGGAAGCTATTCACCAGTTAATCAAGAAATTATGTAGCAGCTTCAGGCGGAGCGATTACGGTAAGCCTCGTTGAGCTCGACGGTGACGGCAGATGACGTCATATTCTGAAGACGGTGGGGGCAGTGAAGGAGGGCCTGCTTCTGCTTATGGGGGACACCTAAGGAATATTCTGCCGTAAAACATTCATCAACAACGGCATCCTGTGCGATGAAAACGTTGATGATGTGCACCATGGGTGAAGTGACTTTTTTGGCTCCCCTCTCCCCCCCCCCCCTGTAGAAGGCTGGATGCTGTTCGACAGATTCGGGTGTGTTCTTCATCTCCACTCAGAAGATCTCGGTTCGGAAGCGAAGCGTAATTAATTAGTTTTGAGTGGAGAGGCAGACGCTTTTTATTGCCTTCCCCAGTAGCTTCATTTTGCAAGAGCACTCCCAAAGGAATGAAATCACAGTCAAAAAATCAACCATCGAAATTTCCAGTTGTCACAGCATGTGGAATTGGGAGAAAATGGTATAGATGGTTCTTACCAAGGGTATCAAATGCTCAACCAAATCATGGCAGAGACCTCTGTTTTGTCTAGTTCTGTGATTGGATGACATATTTGTTTCGCGTGGAGAAAAAACGCTGACATACAACGTCCGACACTGTTATGTCACTGTGGAGGCGAACTTGCTCTTGGCGGATTTTGAACGGGAATACGAGAAGCGCGTGGCGTATTACAGAGATCGATCAATGCTGGCGGCTATACCCTTTGAACTTTTATTTTGATAGCGCACTGTTGATTACAGTTTTTGTTTCTTGTGACGAGAATAGGACCTGAGGGTTGTGAGGATTTGAAAGAACTTGCAGACTGTGCTGCAGCGACAGGGGTGGTCACTATGTAACGAAATTGAAGCTGCTGTGGCTGTGATCGGCAAGGGTGCAGCTTACATCGGCTGCGAAACTGGGTTCCAAACTCGCCTTTGTTTCATTTTATTATTCTGCTCGAGCAGGTCGAGATACCGCATCCGTTGGTTCAAAGTTAGTGTAATCATCCTGAATCATGGTTTTCTTTACCTTCGTTCCAGAAACATGATATGAGTAGCGACTCTAAAACTTACATCACAGGGAAGGGGCGCTACAAATTGTGATGCAGCAGTAGAAGGGCTTTTAGTTTTCGCTTTGATCACAGAATGTTTTCCCCCGCTACGATTCTTTTCTTTCTTGGTTCTAACAATTGAAGTTTTTCTTTTCTCGTTTTCTTTCGTTGCCGGCAGCTGTACTTTTTTCCGATAGGAAAGCTTCATCATACTTTGCTGTCCGAAGTTGAACCTGTCGCGTTGAACGTCGCTGAATTTTCTTGCAGTCCTCACATCTTCAGGTGTTCTGGCTTTGCGTTTTGGGGATTCTAACAGACTTAAACTCCTTCGTTTTGTTTTTGTGTCATGGTCTTGATCCTTACACTTTTTCAAGTATGCCTGCTCATCTGACATCTGCGTCTTGTCACACTGAAACAAAGTCGACTTGATGCATAAATTTCTTACTGATCCTCTGATTCTGCATTTTTTTCAGCACGATTTTTTCTACATCATGTTGCGGACGTAGAAGCAGATATACCGACCGATAGACATGCTGAGAGATGGATCATGAATCATAAAGGTTTACTCGGCATCGAGAGTTGGGGTAGGCGTGTCACCGGAAGTGACGTGCACTTGATAGAAGCTATGTGGATAAGCTGCTTCCAACATACATCGCTGGATATCAGCAAAGCATGCTGGCAACAGCTTATCCACGCAACTTCTATCAAGTGCACGTCACTTCCGGTGACACGCCTACCCCAACTTTCGGATATCGACTGGGCGGCTTCACGAATAACTTAATTGCTAGAGGCAGAGCTCACGCAGTCCGAGTGGCACTATCAATGAAGTGAAAAAAAGAACGAAGTTTGACCTTATAGTGAAAAAACACCAATACACTGCGGTGCACAATAGATTGCACCCAATTGAAAATTTAGTTTTTGAAAGAAGCCGAAACTTTTATTGATTCTGCTGTTGATATGTTTCCTGGGAAGTAGATTAATATTGACACAATATTCAGTTAGATACAGTGTCTTTGAAAATTTTTAGAGTGAAATATTGATTTTTTGGCGGTGCACAATAGATTGGACGACTTGAGATATTCAATTTTTCCGACGTTTCTTTCCTGCTTTTTAAGTTTGCATGTACTCACGTATTATGTGAAGTATACGCGTTTCACAAACGAAGACTGGATTCGAACTGAAGCGTTACTTCTCCTTGGCAAGGGTGATCTCCAAATCCCTAAGGAACCCAATATTCCTAGGAGTACAGTTGCAACTGTGATCAAGAATCATTCCAAACTGTTCTGAAGAACAAGGTGGTACGGAAACCAACACTTCCTGAGCGCGGCAGGCGTCGTTTGATTAATTTGGCATCGAGTTCCAAAAAATGGCTATGAATTGATTGCCAATTGCGAGTTAGAAATGGGCCGTGACTCGCATTTTGAAAATATCGGACCACATAGTTCGACAATAAATAAAGCCAACACTACGCCTGACTCAATATCATCGACATAAGCGGCTCCCTCTTGCGAGGAGTGATATTAACAGAGATTGGGCAGCGGAGTGTTCTGGGCACATTTCCAGCTTTATGTAAAATTTAAATTTCTCATTTTGCATCTTACTTCTTCCCCAGGCAATTTCTTTCGATGACATTTTGTTTAACGGAGATGGGTGGTGTTAACGGCACTCGAAGTGGCGCTCTTGCAGAAGTGAATCCACTACTGGTGTCTCGAAGCAACATCGGCGGCTTCTCCTCAATGGTTTGGTGGGCATTCCTCTAGTGATGGTAGCCTTGAGATTCATTTTGATTCTTGTGAATGAGAAGCCAGAACTATCAGTCACTCCTCAACAACACGTTGGTACCATTCGTTTCTTGAGACTTCAACAAGCACTTCATCTTCGTGCAAAAGAACGCTTCGAACCACACTTCGTGAAGCACTCTGTCCCACTTTCAATCTAATACAACCCATTATTTTCATGGCCGGCATGTAATCCTGATACAAACCCTATCGGGAATACATAAGGTATATTAGCGCATAAGATCTACGCAAATGGGAAAGCGCAGTCGCTGAGAAATGCCATTACAAAAGTAGAAAACTCTACCGCCTCTGCTGCTTAAAATGTTAATTCACATCTTAAATATTAGGTCGCAACGAAAGTCCTGGCGCATTTTTTCAAAGTCCTCACAAACGGCTGCGCATTAACCTGGAGGGAAAATTTTTAACCATATACAGGAGTGGTGATATTCCTTCATATTCTCGAGTCTCACCTCCTGCACGCTTTTTGGAGCCTGGAAAATGCCATACGTTTCTACCCATGTACCCCACTGACTTCTTTGCGAATTTTGTCTGGGCCCCACAGCGAGCGAAGCCTGCCGCAAAATATGCTCTGTAGGAAGTAGAGGGAGTGGTAAGTGAAAAAACCTGCCAACTTTGGTTCAGAAGGTTCCGCGAAGGAAACTACAACCTCGAAGATGGACGCCCAACGAAAGTTAATTTCGAACGTTTGGAGCTGTTACTTCAAGACTTTCCGCATGCAAGCGCCAAGGAGCTGGCAAAGGAGATGCAGTGCTTCAACATGGCCACAGGTCGTGTTCACCACAAGCTGGAAAAAGTTAAGAAACTTGGTCGATTGATCCCTCATGAGCTGACAGAGCATTGCAAGGAAAGAGGTATCGGGGTGTGCAGAGGTTTTCTTGCAAGAAGTTGCCGTTTCGACTGGCTGGATAATGTAATTACTGGAGATGAAAGGTGGGAGCTCTACGTCCGTCATGCCAGAGAAAGACAGTGGATGGGTGCGAATCAGAAGCCAGAGCCTGTTCCAAAGCAGGAGGTTCATCCCAAGAAAGTTCCTCTGTCAGTTTGGTGGAGTGTTCGGGGAACACATCATTACGAGATGCCAGACAATACCACCGTCGACGCTGAGGTGTACTGCTCACAACCACGAAGGCTCGCGGCTGAATTCGCGAAACGTCGCCCGAAGCTGGACGAAGTCCCTCTTCTTCATGACAACGCGCGACCACATGCTGGAAGGGTAACCCAGGACACATTGGCGGAACTTGGATCTGCGGTTTTACCCCATCCTCCATATTCGCCAGGTCTTGCGCCTACGGATTACCACCCGCTCCTTTTCCTGGCTCACTTCGCAAAGGGTAAAAAGTACGACAACTGTCAACAGTTGAAAGCGGACATGGGCACTTCTTCGACTCGAAACCTGCCGAATTTTGAAGGTGGGGCACTTGTTCCCTTGTAGACCGATGGCGGCCTGTTGTAGGTACTTGTGGGAATTATTATTCGGAATAAAGTTCAATTCAAAGAAAAATATGAGCTTTTGAAATCGAGGGTCGAATCCGCCATTACTTTCGTTGCGACCTTAGTTCCAAGGTTACTGAGAAGAAGGGACGTTACCTCATTGTTAGACGGAGTAGACTTTACGTGTTGTTTTTTGATTACAATACATATCGTCCAATCTATTATGCACCGGCTCAAAAAGTGAAAAATTGTTGTCACAAACTTTGAAAAAAGTCGTAATGTCAAATAAATACCACAGATATTATTCTTTTGTCTATTCCTAAACTATAGTGTAGGCGGAAGCAATAAAAGTTCCAAGCTCTCTCGAAAGTTAAGTTTTGTATGGGGTGCAATCTATTGTGCACCGCGGTGTAGCAAGAAACGTAAAAGTTATAGGACTTGTTGTTTTTTAGAAGACGTAACAGAAAATAATAAGTTCTAATCTTCTGAATGTAAAGTTCTAGTAAAAGCAAAAGGTTCTCCAGTCGTACAGAAAGGAGCCAGAGAGCTTTTGCTGCTCATCGTAGGTAATTCGTAACCTACGAGAAATTCGCGGCAAATCTCTTCTGAATCTGGTTATTCCTATTCATCTGCTCTTATGGCTACCACACCGCGCCGCTTCATCTTCTGTTCCATTCAAGAGATCACGTTTGGACCTGTCCCCACAATCGGATCTCCACGATAATGGTTTGATGCAGTTATTCAGTGACGATAGTCTGCCGTCATACGTCAGGTTGATTTTGGAAGTGCTACTTGATACTAAGAAGGAGATTGCTGAGTTAGCTCGTCAATGTCGAGATACAGTCGCTGAGAATAATAGGCTTAGAGAAGAAAATGAGTCCTTGAAAAATCAACTTAGTTCTTTTATGTCTGTCAATTCTTCTCGCCCTGCCCAATCCAGCATCGACGCCGGTCAATTGGTATCCACGAGCCCCTCGCCAGTGGCGGATCCCGATCTACCTCGTTCGATAGTGATCGCTGGAATGATGGAGAATCGATCGCCAAACTCGGTCGATCGGGCGAATTATGATTACCATTGCACGTGTTCTATTCTCAATCACTTAGGTATCGAATGTCTTCCATCCACGGTATATCGTATGGGAGCCCCCCACCCCAACAGACCTCGATTGCTCAAGTTGTGCTACCCACTTCTAGGTTCCAGAGACTGGCTGTACAGCGCGCCCCGCACCTGCGGTCCTTTTCTCAGAGGAGTATTTTCCTTCGCCCCTCCTTAACTAAAGAAGAAAGGGAAAGCAGGCGTAAGGAGCGTATGGCCGGCCACTCTCCACGCGGTTCTGATCCTATAAGTTCCTTGGTTCCTCCGAGTGTTGTAGTTTCAAATATTCGTTATACAGTGCCTCAATCATCGCACGCGTTGAACCTCTGACTTTTCTTCGGCCTAGGAAATTCGGAGTCTCCTGTATGATGTCAAATGTAAGGTCTTCCCTAAAAACTCTAAATTTGTTGTTGCCATGTTACTTCAAAATAATTACGACCTAGTTTTCCTCTCGGAATCTTGGTTATGCTCCGGTACCGAAATGTCCTCCCTGTTAGGTGTTGCTAGTTCCCAATTTGATCACGTTAGGTGTGATCGTACACGTAAAAAAGGCGGTGGGGTTCTTCTTCTTATAAGACACTCTATTCCGTACAATCTTGTGTTCAAGGAATCAGTTGCAGGCGCATATGAAATCGTGGTTGTAGATACCTATTTTGGGTCCCATGCAATCCGGTTTATAGTGATTTATAGGACTCCTTCCTGTAGTGTCCAGGGTTCCTCTTTGCTCCTCAAAGCCGTAAGTGACTTTTGCTCCTATAATGGTCCTACCCTCGTTCTCGGTGATTTCAACCTTCCAGGTGTTTCTTGGGATGAAGACTGGTCGGACAAGTCTTCATCCAAGGATTTCGTCGAGACCTTTCGATCTCACAAGTTCACACAGTTAGTCCGCGGCCCTACCAGAGGCAAATCTTGTCTTGACCTTGTCTTCTGCAATTCTCCCCAATTAGTCAACCAAACTAAAATCTTGCCACCCATAGGAACTAGTGATCATGCTACCGTTGCGTTTCGAACTTAACGTCTCAAGTTCTAGGCCTGCAGTTTCCGAATTCAGAGACTTCAAAAACGCTGACATGAAAATCATCGATGACTACCTCTCTAAAATCGATTGGATTGGCTCCCTTGGTTCAGTTTACTCCGTTAATGACAAATATGAAATACTTCTAGCTATACTGAATGACGTCATCGACCGATTCGTCCCCATCGTAAAACCACAAGCGGGTTACCTCGTTTACCATCATCTACCTATCTAGTTCGTATGGTTGCGCGTTGCATTCCTAAACTATAGTGTAGGCGGAAGCAATAAAAGTTCCAAGCTCTCTCGAAAGTTAAGTTTTGTATGGGGTGAATCTATTGTGCACCGCGGTGTAGCAAGAAACGTAAAAGTTATAGGACTTGTTGTTTTTTAGAAGACGTAACAGAAAATAATAAGTTCTAATCTTCTGAATGTAAAGTTCTAGTAAAAGCAAAAGGTCTCCAGTCGTACAGAAAGGAGCCAGAGAGCTTTTGCTGCTCATCGTAGGTAATTCGTAACCTACGTTTGCATATTCACTGGATTGCCTTAAATGTTGTTCCTTTCGTAGATATTTCGAGTACAAATCAGCCTGCTGATATCGGAAAAAGGAGCTGTCCCTGTGCAACACTGGAACGCCAACTTTCGGGCAGCACTCACACTCACAAGTGCGGAACCTGAAGAAGTCATCGGGTACCTGCTTCACCTCATCCTCGTCTCAAAATTTTCATTGCAAGAACCGCTGGGAGCGGATGAAGAGGCAATGAAAAGGGAGGAAGGGGTCAAAGCTGTAGGAAGTCAGGAGGAGCACGAAGCGGCGCTATTGCGCTAGCTCAGCTTGTAAACTTTGCCGTGTCAAGTTGCAGTGGAGATTGAGCTTCCGGTCAAAATTGCTAGACGACCTAGCCGATTCTTGCTTTTACAGTCACTTCCAACGCTTCCTAAGTGGAACAAAGTCGAAACCGTGATTTAGCTCAGAGGTAAACCCAAGTAGAGATCGAGAGAAAAATGCCATATAATGATATGTAATATTATGAATCGAGTCGCGAATCCTGGAGCGAATGCTGGGTACTTCCTTCTTGCAGTCAGTTATTTTGCGGCATTGCAGGTGAGGCGTATACATTCACTAGCTTCCAAAATGAAACTCGAGCGCGCGGTGCAGACTGACAAGGAATGGTCGATTGGTCGGTCCGGCCGTTTGTAATGAGGTGTAGTTTGATGCACGCGTCTTGCGACGCTGAGCTTTCCCCACCACCCCACACAACCCACCCCGCCCCCCCCCCCCCCACCCCCACACACCACCGCGCCCCCACCCCCCCCACACCTCACACACCCACACAACAATCTAGTTTTCGGTTTTTGCTGAGACGATTCTCTGAACGAAGTTATGAGGGATTCTTCTCACTGCGGCTATCTCACTGTGGCGACCTCTACACCCCCCCCCATCCCACTTATCACACATAAGAAGAATCGCGGAGCATTTCGCGGTTCTTTCAAGGTTGCTCATACGAGCCCAGAAAGCGCTATACTGCGTTATTTTGTTATCGTTCTGTTCGTTCGTTCTGTTTTTACGCGAGCCAAGTGGGATAGGGGGATGTAGAGGGCACCACAGTGAGATAGCCACAGTGAGAAGAATCCCTCGTAACTTCGTTCAGAGAATCGTTCGGCAAAAACCGAAAACGGATTTGAGCTCAGCGTCGCAAGACGCGTGCATCGGACTACACCTCATTACAAATGGCCGGACCGACCAAATGACCATTCCTTGTGAGTTGTCTCGAAAACTTTAAATATCCATACCGTATAACCTGGCGAGCCAATTTCACTGCTGTTTCAAGCTTCTAGAGCTCGGCTCTGAGCTGACTTATAACAGAGACACGAAAAAACTGCGAATTTGCTATGTTCGCCAGAATTTTCAAATTATAGGACGATAACGTAACTCGAACTGCACAGCAATGAGAGTAACTCGATGAACCCTTCGCGTTCCAGAATTCAGTCTTCTGAACGCGAGTCTAACAGCACACTCTGTGAAAACATACCGGTAATTCGTGCTTGGTTGTTAGCTGTGTTTGTTCATGCTCTAAAACACATGTTTCAGTATGAAAGAATTTCCAATATCTGCGATGTGATTCTATAGGCACACTAGTTTTCTTTACTTTGGCTACAATTATTGTCGCACACATGTTAAATTGTGCAGAATTATCAGTGCGTCCATAATTTTTGAGAACTTTGGTGTTTTTCGATTTAATTACTTATCTTATTTCTCTGATGTATTTATTCAGCATAGTATACATCACCATTATTACCAACATATCGCCAATGCGAGGGTGGGTATTCAGTGTCTCTCTTGTAGAATTTCATAGAGTTCTGATCGAAGAAATATTGGATGTCGATTTTGACATGGTGATTCAAGTGAGATTTCTTCTCCAGAAGGTGATTGAGAGAGGAGAGCGGATAGTCGTTCGTTGACGCAGGATTAGTGCTACAAGGCGGAGCTAAAAGAACTGACCGCCCGAGAGTCTCCAATTTTTATGAATTTTCTTAGCAAGGTGGACTCGAACGACCTCAGAAAAAATAGGTCTTCCTTTGCTTTCAAGTTGAAGGCGTTGCCATCAAGCTGTCAACGATTCTCTGACACTGGTATTAGTTGGTGCCGGTTCCAGCGCAAAGCCCCTCTCGTATTCCGCCAACGACTCAGGAAGTTCGAATTCAGAGGGAGTTGGGCTTTTGCTGTCAGAACTCCCGAATCGTTTAAGCTAAGCTACTGCGGCTTGTGGATTTGTTAGCACACTGCAGCCTGTCGGATAGGCGAGCTCGCGTGCTAGGTCGCAGGATATCTTCAAAAACGTCAATATTTATCAGAAGATTTTTACATAACCAGCTGCCACTGCAGCACCATGTGGAATGAACGGAAGTGTGCTAAGCAGGTGTTTATATAGCCCTGAGAGTGTTATCACAACTATCCTGCTACAAAACATTGATATCTCAAATCCTGTAAGCTACCCGATTTGTTAGCGGTTTGTTTATCCCATGAGCTTCCTTCTCACTCACTTCATTTTGCGGACGGACACACATACATACACACACACACACACACACACTCACACACACACATACAGATACACAAACCGACACACAAAGTTAGCGCTTTATATAATAGAAGGATATACGGAGGGGGGGGGGCAAAAAAAGAGTCACTTTCATTCACATTCAAAACAGAATTAATTACACTTTGCCAAAACCAAACCGAATGAGCTCAATTGCATATTGAAGAGCACATTCTATTCTATCAAAAAATTACATAGGGGCTTTCTACACCGACGACATCAGAAGATTTTCCCACGGAAACATGGTGCACGGTACGAGCTCAACGAGGTCGTCGAGAAACCATAGACGATTACGACGTCTCTGAAACGCTGGTCAAAAGCCATTTGCATAGTCAGAGCTAGTGTCCCTAAGAAGCCATTCACCAGTTATCCGATTGAAGAAATTATGTAGCAGCTTCAGAATGGAGCGATTATGGTAGGCCTCCTTGAGCTCGACGGTGATGACAGATGACGTCATATTCTGAAGACGGTGAAGGCAGCGAAGGTGGGCCTGATTCTGCTTATGGGGGACATCTAAGGAATATTTCGCCGTATAACTCCCAATAACAGCGGCATCCTTTGCGACGAAAAGTTTGATGATGTGCGCCATGGGCAAAGTGACTCTTTTTTTGCCCCCCCCCCTGTATGTAGAGTGTCTCAAAATGTAGACCAACCTAATACTTTGCTTTGGTATACCGGGGTCTTACAACAAGGGAGCTCGACGCACTCAGTCGCGTGGCTACATCACAAACAGCCGTGACGCCTTGTAGAAACTTGCATTTCACATGCTCTTGATTATGTTCCTCAACAGTTTGGCTCAGTTTTGGAGTGTGGCGGAATATAATAATATCAAAATGGGTGCCAATATGTTTAGTAGAGAATAGAACTGCTCACTATCGGAACGCTACGATACATCTGTATCTCACCACTGCCTTCAATCCTGATCTTTATGCGGTTGGGCCCAAACCACCCGAGCAAGTGAAAAATAATGCATGGTTTGAAGAAAGTATGCCGGTTTGAAGGTTCCTTGACGTACATCGCTCATCGCATGAATTAAATCTGGGACGGTAGTGAAGTCTCCTAAACAGCCAGTCTATAGTTGGCCAATAGGTCACGTTGACCTCGCCTTCGTCCGCACCCAAAAAGCATTGAGAAAGGGGGAAATTGGGTTGACCTCCCGCAGAGGGCAAGGCCTAGGCCCTTGCCTAGACGGCGAACCCGGCAGAGAAAGGAGAAAGTGCATGGAGATTGCAGAGACGCAGAGGGTCATGTAGAGGGCGACTAAAATGTACCCCTGAGTACATTTTAGTCGCCGTCTATCTGCGTCTCTTCAATCCCCATGCACTTTCCCCCTTTCTCTGCACGTCATGCATTGGTCGCATTGAGCGTCTCTGCGTCCCTGCCATGCGCAGAGCGCAGGGAAGAAAGGGGTTCGTGGAAGGTGTTGAGTGTGGGCAGCAAGAAAGCCACTGGAGCTATCGATAATATTGATAACTTTCTGCCAATAAGGTGATCAGCTGTCCCCTGCAGTGTTCCACTTATTGATCGTGTTATAGCTCCTTCCTTGGTCCTGGGAGCATTTCACCCTGTACAATCATCTAGGCCATGATCCCAGTTCAAACACGTCGATTGGCGCAGTGGGTTCGTTCCTTGTTGACATTGGATCGCTCGCGGGATCAATTCTCCATGATACTCGATGTTTTGCAACCCTCATAGGTTACTACCTTGCTTTCTACAATTCTTTCAAAGTAACCAGCAATGCTTTGTGGTGCAGTGGCAAACGTCGCGCTCATGGGCGCTGCATTACATGGTTCAAGTCCATGGCGGGCCAATCTTTTGAGGTCCTTTGAACTTGATTGAATAGCGTTTATTATCAACCAGCAATAGAAGGTGATACAGGGATCCCTCGGGTGGTGATGGGGGGGGGGTCGTAAAAGTTTCGAAAAAGTGCGAATGCAAAGATTGCTCTCTTCTAGGCAAGTCGGAGGAAAAGCCTACTCGACCGTGAGAAGTCTCACCTTTCCTTTCCTTTCCTTTCGGATCTGGTTCGACTACTGCATGCCTGGCCGTTAGCTCCTGCAAAGAGAAATCCAGTTGATTAGTCAAATAAAGCTTCTTGAATGAGGAAAACTAACCGTCTTTACGTGTTGGATGGCAGTGCAAATACCAGGGTCGGGCAGAGCTGCAGGCAAACGCGACCCCTTACTACCAGTCGATCCCATAAGTTAGCTCACTAGTACGTGCCCCTTATCACAATACAGCAATGATTCTCGATTATTTTGTCAAAAACATCCTTCGAAATAAATACCGACCAGTAACATTTTTTGTTGCCTCTGCGTGCAAACATGTGTGCTTTGAATTGCAGAGGTGTGGGGATGTGATCGTTGGTGCTGGTCTGGTAGGAGGGTACATTGACGCAGAGATCCATAGCATTGAAACATAACAGACTTTTTGGGTCAAGATCGAAGTGAGTGGAACATCAAGAAGCACAACAAATGAACGAACCATAAGCGAAGGCCCCGTTCACGGTGGACGAGGCATGCACCAAAGTGAGCAGTGTCACGACAAAAATCCTTTTACGGTAGTAGGATAGCGTAGGAAAGAAACTGGGAGGCTGCTGGGAGGTGTTAGACACCCAGCAGGGGTGTCTAGAGGCAGTCTGATTGAGTGGTACTTTCTAAAGAATTTCATAACCTGCTTATAAGGTGGAGAAGAGCAGAAAAATGGTAGAGTTGAGCAGTGTCTAATGTGGGCAAAAAAACTTGAACTAAGCGGAAGATGGCCTCATACGGGCGGGGCAGAGAAGAGCTTTCCGACAGGCAGTGTGAAAATTGCATAAAGACTCCCTAAACAACGGAACACAATCTGCGTTAGCCTCATGACATTGGTCTGAAACCTTACAATACATCCCACTTTTTCAGAAAACAGAATGAACGCTGATTCAAAACGTAGTTCAATTTTTGCACAAAGTTGTTTACATAAGAATGACGATACGATCCTTCAGACGAGCTCCTGGATAAAATAGTTGTGAAAAGGGACGTTCTGTAATTAAGCTGGAGGTGGGGAGTGGTCTAAAAGAAAAAAAAACAAAAACCCCGATTATGTCCCGAATGGGAGCCTCCCCTATTTCAGTAGAATTACACATTGAGATAGAGAAGGGACATTATGGACAATTTTCACGAGCTCAGCTCCAGCAGCTTCAGCGCCAGTGACATCGAAAAAATGGAATCGCTGTCATAACTGGCCCGCACTTCTCAACTAGCTCCACATGACAACCGACAGCGGAGGAAGGAGCTCACGAACAAAGGAGTGGATTGTGGGTCGAGCCGGAAAAGGGGTGCGACATCAGCGCTCGTCTGCCACTGTGGGATTGAACAGGTGAGCCTAATGGTATCATGGTAATGGTGCCTTTGAAGGTGGAACATAGAAAAGAAACATACCGGTGCTTTACTCAAAAAATCCTCAACGGACCCTACTGGCGCAACGCGCCTGTAGGGGGAAAGGAGGCTGTTTGTAGGAAGTCCACGAAGGCTCACAATAAGCGTAACTGGAAGGGATGAATACTCGAGCGAATGAGAATTGCTTACGCACCTAGAATTCTCTCTTCCCGTCCAAGGCTTAGTCCTAAAACTAATCATTTGTGACGCAGTGTTGCGGGCTACCCTCCCCTCACTCCCACCCCCTCCCCCCGGAACACATGGAACACATTGCGCCGAATTATTTTCGCCGAAGAATTTTGATATTCCGAGCGCCTCACTCTCTTTCAATCTAACGCTTCTGCGGGAAGTTATGATTACTCGAAGTGTGAAAACTCGCTTATCCTGAAAGTTTTCATCTTTCCCTTCTTCTTCTCTTCAAGCGGGGCCATTTTTATGTGAATTCAACGAGAACTAGTCATCATTTGAAATTTCAGATATTTCAGGTCACAGAGCCCTATTCCTTTTTGGATGTAGTAAGGTTTCGGGACAGCGGTCAACCAGCGCGTGAGAGTCCAGACAGAAAAGCACATACTTCGTCTTTTCTGTGACTAAGCCTTTTGAAGGAAGGAAAGAAAGCAGAGATGCTGTAATAGTGTGCATATGCGAGAGTGCCCAGAGAACACTACAAAATGCTGAATCACCAAGCCTTCCGGTTGACCGCTGCCCTTGGACGGTGTAGTAGTGCAGAGCAGCTGTAGTCGGATTCGAAAGTTCCACAACTCTATGCTTGACTCTGATATCACTAGGTCACAGACATTATATAATTCACCAATACTTTTTCCGAAACCTGAATTCCTTTTTCCCACATCTCAAAAAAGAGGTTGGTGATTTTTGACATAATTGTTCAGAAAAAGTAAGGATTGCAACTAATAGCAAGACGTTTTTTACCCGCAAGCCAGCGTCGCAAGACATGAGACCTTCTTAATCATCGAGACTGTGGTTATGAGCTCATAACACTTGTTAAGGTCTTATATTCTACTGATAAACTGAGCGTGAATTGAACAACAGGAGCTCACTACTTCAGGAGTCCTCGGTGCTTGCGAAGCGGTTGGTCCACTTGTCTTCAAGGTTAGTTAATGTTCCCTCGTCACTGTATGCGTTCTGCAAAACATCTTTATCATGGAGAGAAGTAAAAGAAATTATTTCGGAATCAAAGGTAGGGGAAGGAGAGGCAACGTGCTTAAAAAGAAAACTTTTTGGTATAAACATTCAGAAAAAGGGAGGGGAGGAGGTGAGGTGGGAAGAGAGTAATGAAGTGAGAGAGGATAGCGGCTGATTTTCGCGGAGTTTGATGTAACAGAGCGCGCGCTGTCGTTGGCACAATACTAAAGATGAAGAACCTTCATGAATTAGGAGGGACAGAACCAAAAGGAAGGTTATCAATAGCGTCTACGGCGCTCATGTCCTTAAGAAGGGGAGACATCCAAATGGGTAAGCCAATTACTGTGCTTGGACTGAGCCTCAGGAGAAGAAGGGATGCATGTGAGCAATTTGCGTTCTCCCTGACGTTTCTCCCCTATGCTGGCTTAGTCCTAGTCTCACCCCATCGGCCCTGTTTTGAATGTCTCCCTCCCGAAGATATGAGCGCCGCTCCTCTAGAACAGTTAGGCCGATGTCATAGTTTGCGAATCGAGCGATTCGCTAGCGAATCGCTGGATCCGAGCGTTGCGCCAGCGAATCGAACGTTGCACCAGCGAATCGAACGATGTACCAGCGAGTCGAACTATGTACCAGCGACTCAATAGTGGCGGGACCCAACGTTCAAAGGAAGCCCGCTACTTTCGAAACAGTGTCACGTGACAGTGGACCCTTTTCAAAGTGGCGGGACTTGCTCGATTCGCAAACTATGACATTGGCCTTGAAGGGATCCTCCGTGAGGAAGATAATCCTTCCAATCTCCTGCCTTCATCTGCTACGGCGAGCGAGACCTCCTGTGCTTTTGTCACGAAGTGCATGACAGGTGCGAAGCCACGTGTAGATCTCTGTAAAGTTACGTTAAACCCGTTCACCGGTCACTCTTTAAATACATCCGCACGTGTTGACCATCCAACGCCAGCAGTTGTGACAGTTTTACGGGGGGAGTTCGGAACTTCTCGCCTCCCTGTTTTTAAGGGCTACTATCGGAACTAACGCTATTTGTGAATCTTTTTTGCATTTCTCGTGTAGCAATAGGGGCTACAGTATGAATTTCCAAGTGAGGATGCGGTAAAGGTTTCCGATGTGCGACTCCTTGGCAACAAGATCGAATTCGCGGGGGAAAAATATCGATAATGAAGTTTTAGATGGCGAGTTGACCGCTAGTAGAGAAAAAAAGGAAAACGCTGGTGAATTTGTTAGACAGGGGCTTCCCTTCTTTCCCTTAAAATAAGGGAAAGAAGGGGCGGTCGGACGAGTTGTCTGAATGGGCTTGCTGGCTCGTGCCAGCAAGAAATGCGACTGCAGTCGCATTT
>MU868382.1:274229-291887 GCA_036418205.1 Ostertagia ostertagi
GCAAGTACTGAAGCTTACTGCGTCCATTCCCTGTTCTTTCGTTGGAGGTTTTCGACAATCGGTAGTTGGATGTTCTTTGTCTCATCAATTTCGGATTTTATTCTGACAAGCAGCTCCTACAAATGGCAGATTGACATGTTTTTGTTCCACGAAAAGTGACAACGTAGAAAGGCTTGTGTGTAGCTATGTTAATGAGTTTAGCAATATAGTCTCAAGAAATAAAGAAGCTTCTGACTCATATCCTTTCACCAATTTAGCATTTTCATATCCGCAGGCATCACATGGGACTGCAGTGGTATGAAAAAAGGGCCATCGATACTTTATAATGTTTCCAAAATCACATCGGTCGCTCCACCCACAAATAGCATTTGACATCCCTTCCTTCACCAACCCTTTCCTTCCCTGCCCACTTTTTTCCGGCTTCTGGGAATTCTCCTAAGCGAACTATGAGGAGTTGCTATAAACATTGCTCACTTGAGGACACGGTCCACGCAGTGTGAGTAGGTTGCTTCGCTAACTCGAACACTAACACTGTACTC
Organism: Ostertagia ostertagi; assembly: GCA_036418205.1. Taxonomy (NCBI): domain Eukaryota; kingdom Metazoa; phylum Nematoda; class Chromadorea; order Rhabditida; family Trichostrongylidae; genus Ostertagia; species Ostertagia ostertagi. Next base: position 274,769 of record MU868382.1, read on the forward strand.
TTGTACCCATTTTTCCCTGCTGTATAACGAACTCGAAACTTTTGACCCACCACTGAGGCGTAGCGTCACCCAACTGATATGTGTTTTGTACTTTTTGGCCTATGCCCCAGTCATCTTCACCATTTCTGGTGCAGGTGGTTCCACAGGTAATATTCAGGTAATACCGAATCTCGTGACATACAGGCACGCACAGATGGGCTCAATTCTCTACATACAGTACGCATGAAAAGTATGTGGACACCCCAAAATTCTTCCTTCTCTGGGAAACTGGTCTTCTGCACCATGAGATCGACACCACTCTATTTCTCGGATGCGGAAATAATAGATTTTCTCATTTCTCACCGTTTTACATGCAGCTTTGAATTGTTCTCTGCTTTCCCTGTATCAAAAGTATGTGGACACTTTCGAAAAACAGAAATATCTTAGAATCAAAACTGGTAGGCCTACCAAAGATTCTGATAAGTTCAAACATTTTGTTCGGCATGTTCTGAACCAGGCTCCCGATACCTGTTTCGTCGAACTCTTCCCAAGCAGCTAATTTCAGCAACTTGTTAGGTCACTTGGGGTACTACTTTTTCTTTAATAGCGCAGAAGCAGTGAACCACTATCCCCTACGTTTTCAATAACGATGTGGTCTGAGGAATACGCCAGCCAATCCAGCACCCCGGAACCCTCGCGTTTGCCTCTTTCCCAAATGGAATACGTGTAGGGGACCCCTCTTGGGCTTGCTGCAAAACAAGTGATACTGGCTTCTCGAAAAAGGTATAAGCCGGGATTCAAGCACCTCATTATAATCCTGATTGTCTACCTGACATGTGGCAAGCCAATCTCCAATTTTCGCTCCTTTTGAAACCACCCCAGACAATTGATGAGCCTCCTTCCGAAATGTCTCTTTGAGCACATATGCGGTCACGACGAAGGTCCCTCCATTAGCAACGAGATCCACCCGAATAGCCAAAGATAAGCTTTTTCTCACCAGTCGAGGTTGTCTAGGGGAAATTTTCCACAGGCGTCTTTTATTCTTATCTTATAGTTTTCACAAAAGCGCTGTCTGTTCGGGTTCAACGTCTCATGTTGTGATTTTATTTTTGAACGGGAATTCCAGCCTTGCCAATCTGTGCTGCGCATCCATACACGAAGCTTCTCATCTTTTCTCGTTTCGTGTGCTCACTGGATTGGATGGAACACCGAGTGGTATTTTTTACAAGAGGGAAGTCATTTAACACATTGACGACAACGCGAGTTTTGGCTTTTTTGGCCACGTGGGACCGCGGCGATTTTGCGGGCGCGCTCGCCTCAGGTCGTTCAAGCAGATTTTGAGTGATAAATACACAACTAATGATCAATTCAAAACCAAATCAGTAAATTGTAATGAGCACAACCTACCAGGGGTACAGTAGTGGAATTTCGATCGAAAGACATGGAATAACAATGAAAAAGCGAAATTTGTCAGAACTAGCTGCAATGGACCTCAAAAGCAATTTTACGTTGATTATTTCAAAAACACACATATTGTCATCCCTAAGGTTCCTTATCTACTTCTACTACTATTTAAATCTTCACATTAATAAAAAGAAAAAGTAAACGAAAAATTTATTGAAATGAAGATTTCGTATGGTTCAGAAATCCTCCTCTAAATTAAAGTATACGTGACCATTCCAAGGGCCACTATGTTTGTAGCTACGTCAAGGTCTCTTCCATGGAATGAATACAAGAAACTTCTAAAAGAATCAGGCGTGCGCGAAAAAAATGAGTGTAATGGGTGCGGGGGATATATATCCCGCACGGTCCGACATGGCCTGCAATGCGCGGGATATATAATATCAATAACTATATGATATATATATATATATATTTATAGAGTATATGATTATATAATTATATATATCCCCGCGTTCATTTCAATGTGTTAAAGCGCGAACGCGGATAGCAGACCAAAGAATTTGAGAGATACAGGCAATGCGGTGTGTGGTTTCTAACAAGAAACATATAAGAGCGGTCCTATCACATCAGTGTTGGAGCCTACATCAGGTATTTCAGGACTCTTTCCCTACAAACGAGAACGCTCGACCGCAATTGGAAGACCCAGCAACATGAGGACCCCATATCTTTGCTTGTCCTCTTTAGAAAAAATGCCACTTGTGAAGAGGAATAATACCAGAATAGTTACATGGCGAAGAATGAAAGCAAAAATAGGCTTAGAGAAAGTTCTGAGCAGAAGTTGATCTGCTCTTCAATGGGTGTCTACATACTTTTGATTAAAGAAAAAAATCCATCAAAAAATTAGTTCTAAACTAAACGACCATCTTTACTCAAAATAGTCCAGTAGTAACTATCGAACAAGGGGTGTGAATTAGTGAAGGTTCCATGGCAGAAAACGTCCTTTAGCTGTCTCCTAGGAACCGATCATAGCGGAGTGTCCACATCTTTTGGTACGCACTGTATATTAATATTATATAGAAATCTTTTTCTACAAACTGTCCCCTCTCCCTAACGATACACAAGTGTGACCAGCACCACTCACGTCCAAGATAACGTCTAGGAGCAATTGCTGGTACCTCTGGTCGGAAGTTATCATCTGAAAATTAGTTTCGGCATGTTAACAGAAATGGAATCAAGAAAAGGTGGAATTCAGAAGTCACTCACATCAAATAGCTCCGGCAAAGAAAGATATCCGTCCTTTTGAGCTGAAAATGGTTGGAGGAAGTAGCAGGACGTCGGCCAGTTGACTTCGACGTCTCCGGGAACAATGAAAAAAAGCCGTGGTGACATCAGTGATAGCTTCCCATCGGAACTGCGGGCCTTTAAAAGTTGGAGAATTTAATTTGGAAAGAAAAATTAGGGATTGAGGAACAGATCGAAATTTGATCGTTGTGCTCTGCCACCGTACAACATCCCTTTTTGCTGGCACAAAATTTACTCGTGTGATGATAAATTATTATGATTCAACTTCAGAGCTGATAGCATGCTAAAAGTTGATGATGGGTGCTTCATAGTGCAGTGGCAAGAGGTACGCTTATGAATAGTTGCATTACAAGGCTTCATGTCCATGGCGATGCAAGTTTTGCTTGCAATGCGAGGATATTCGCTGCTCCGGGCAGGGTCATCACGCGGTCTCGCATTTCGTTTCGTCGTTAAACATTGATTACCACCTTTTACTCCCAGCCAGGGTCAGCCCTACGTTGGTACAAGTACCATCGGGGGGATCGTAGTTTGCTGAGTTTGTGGGGTGGGGACTCGGAGCTGTTAGGGGGGCGAAATTAAATGTGATGAGATGAGACCGCGCTGGAGACCCCCCCCCCCTAGAAAATGTGGCAGTGGGAATATAGGTAAAATAGAGGGAAGATTTGGAAAAGTAAAAGGGAATATAGGAAATTATTGCGGTTTTATGCACGGTAGGTATATACCCCCCGCTTGACGGTGGTTTTTGAGAAAAAAAAACTGTGGGGAAGGGGGGTATGCAAATCTTTCAGTGATAGGAGGGGTTGTGAAAATTTTCAAAAAAGTCCAAAGCGATAGGACCCGCCCTTCGCCTCTCCAGCCTTACGAGGAACTGCACTACCATCCCTGATGCCTGGCTGCTCCATCGGCGAGCCACTACAGTTGCGCTTCTTCGACAAACTGCGATCGTCTTCTTTTTCCCTAGATTTCTTTGAGTGCTTCCACTCCGAAGACCACCCGCGGTCCGCCACCTAAGTTTGCCTTGGTTCATATCAGTTTTGTGAAAGAGAATGGAAATTGGATGTAAGCCCAACTCATATATAATTTTCTCTTCCAACCAGTCTACCTCTCATGCGGACACTATTTTTCGCCTTTGCTAGACATATGTGTGATCATGCTCCACCTCTAAAAACAAACACCTTGCAGAATATCTGTGTGCGTATCAGATATCAAATTATCATCAGGGTCGAGTTCAGGCGTAACCACAATAATAGCACTGGGATAGTTCACGTCTTTCCAAAGTCGCAACATGATTCTCGCACAGTTTATGTATTCCTTCTTTTGAATACATGAGTCACTTTCCGTGTAGCAAAGTTTGAGCATTCGAGGTCATTATAGCCATGTTAGTTGCTATTCAGGCGAGATGTGCGAGCGAGGGCAGCACATTGTTGATGCTTTCAAAACGGCCGGGTGCAGGTAGTCTAGTAGACCCCAGATAGACTGTGACAAAAGGTCAACGATCTCCTACCGTGAAAGGACAGAGCGTAGACGATAAGAGACGATAAAGAAAAGTAATACTGTCTACATAAAATACCGCCACTAACTTTTGAAATTTCTCCGCTGAGCGACGGATTTGCAGCGTCGCAAAGCGTCGCCCCTTCATAACTCCCCCCAAAGCGGGTCAAATGATTGGTGCTCTACACCATTGGACTCGTCTCTCTGTGGCGAGTCTAACCATGTGGAAAACTACGGTACTCGCCGTAAAAAATCGAAAAAAAAACGCGAAAAACGCGAATTCGCGTTTTTTTCGTTTTTTCGTTATAACTCGCTTCAGAATTAAGATTTTCGAAATCTGAAAAAAGCATTGATTTCAGCTCGTCGAGTTCTATAAGAATGTGTTTTTAAACTTTTGGAAAGCCCCACTTCAGATTGCGCCATGCACTCGAGCTTTGGCTCGAGAAAAAATTGTTTGAATGTGGTGCGCATATAATCCCGCTTATGCATCATGATCGTTCTTCAGAGAGATGGGTCTCAGCAGTTGCCCCAGAACGCGCCGCGTATTCAACATCGTCCATTGTATTGTGAATGGATCGATTGCTTTTTTCCAGATTTCATGGTCCCTATTCCACAGCGGCGCGTTAAATGACTTAACACGTAGTCCCTGCGCTCAACATCTCCTCCTCTCGTGTTCAAATGGAAATCATAGATCAATTTCGGCGATTTGGGCGCGCGGCCGCTTGGACAGTAGCCTGTCTGACGTGAAATTTTTCAACGTATGTTTGAGCGAAGGTTTTTCCGAAATCTGAGGAGGTAGCGGGGAAATTTCTTCTTAGTTGTAGAGTACGCTTACTTGTGTGTAGGAATAAGATCACACACTTGCTTGCAGATGACCGCTCCCTGCGTGCTGTGGCCATGAACATGCCTCCTCGTCATGCCCTAGCCTATTTGGTGAAATTTTCCAATGTTTGAGCGAAGGTTTTTCCGAAATCTGAGGAGGTAGCGGGGAAATCTCTTCACTGTTGTAGAGTAAGAATAAAGCTTTGACTTGCCGTGTGTAGGAATAATATGAATATGCTTGCTTGTAGACGAGCGCTTCCGCCGTGATGTGGCTGTGAAAATGCCTCCTCGTCATGCCCTTGTGAAAAGATCAGATGTTTTTGCATTTCCAGATGAACTCGCAGAGCTGAAATGTGCCCCGTTAGATTCCCCGTAGAAAATGCTATCGAATGATATGCATTACTCCCCCCAGTTGAAACTTTGGTTTTTCACCGTTTTCAGCCTTCCCCTATTGCCGATTGGGCATCATTATTCCACTATTACTGCCCCAAAATCTCAAAGTTTCATTTTTCGTCGAAACTTTGTCTATTGGGGTAATTCGATGCCCTGATTACGAATATGACATTCATTTTTATGCTGGCGCCATTTGGCGCCAGTTTGGCGCCAATTTGGCGCCACGGTTGTTTTCAAACCAAATCCGCTGAAAACTTGTGTATAGGGGTTATTGGGGGTCCTGATCACGAACATAACATCCAGTTTTAGCGCCACAAACAACACTTCACAGTCAGAGCGTGCCCTTAGGCACTTTTCCCAGGGCGCCGACTGTCAGACCGTGGGAAAGGTCATCGAATCGGAGACTTTCCCACGACAGGTCGCAACCAGTCCTGTAACTGCAGGTGATCCAATTCAAGCTTCCTGTACACGTCCTTCAAGGTTAAGTCCAGTACTCTTCTTGATGAGTGAGTCGCTCAAGAGTAGCAAAAGCCATAATTATTCTCCGTTGTCGAAAACGTGAGATATGCTTCTGGCTCAGCTTACAGTTTTCCTCGGTCTGGCTCCTCCCTGTCGTGGGAAAGTCTCCGATTCGATGACCTTTCCCACGGTCTGACAGTCGGCGCCCTGGGAAAAGTGCCTAAGAGCACGCTCTGACTGTGAAGTGTTGTTTGTGGCGCTAAAACTGGATGTTATGTTCGTGATCAGGACCCCAAATAACCCCTATACACAAGTTTTCAGCGGATTTGGTGAAAACAGCCGTGGCGCCAAATTGGCGCCAATGGCGCCAAATGACACCAGCATCAAAAATGAATGTCATATTCGTAATCAGGGCATCGAATTACCCCAATAGACAAAGTTTCGACGAAAAATGAAACTTTGAGATTTTGGGGCAGTAATCGTGGGATGCCCAATCGGCAATAGGGGAAGGCTGAAAACGGTGAAAAACCAAAGTTTCAACTGGGGAAGTAATGCATATCATTCGATAGCATTTTTCACGGGGAATCTAACGGGGCACATTTCAGGTCTGCGAGTTCATCTGGAAATGCAAAAAATCTGATCTTTCCACAAGGGCATGACGAGGAGGCATTTTCACAGCCACAGCACGGCGGAAGCGCTCGTCTACAAGCAAGTATGTCATCTTATTTCTACACACAAAGCGTACTCTACAACAGTGAAGAGATTTCCCCGCTACCTCCTCAGATTTCGGAAAAACCTTCGCTCAAACATTGGAAAATTTCACCAACTCGACGAGCTGAAATCAATGCTTTTTTCAGATTTCGAAAATCTTAATTCTGAAGCGAGTTATAACGAAAAAACGAAAAAAAACGCGAATTCGCGTTTTTCGCGTGTTTTTTTCGATTTTTTACGGCGAGTACCGTAGTTTTCCACATGGTTAGACTCGCCACAGAGAGACGAGTCCAATGGTGTAGAGCACCAATCATTTGACCCGCTTTGGGGGGAGTTATGAAGGGGCGACGCTTTGCGACGCTGCAAATCCGTCGCTCAGCGGAGAAATTTCAAAAGTTAGTGGCGGTATTGTATGTCCTTGTTTAGGTTGTCGGAAAATTTTTGCGCAATCACTTCTACATGTTGTGGAATCTTTGAATCGTTTTGAATTCGTTTCGTAACTGTGAGATTTATGTGAAAGATGGTCAGCTTTCTTCTAAGAGCATTTCTGCTGCAGCCTTTCACAGCAAGTTTAGCTTAAAAACTTGTCTTCCATTGAAAGCATATTCGACGTCTCCCGCTTTCACAAGCACAGATTGGAAACGGTGCGGCAGGAGCTCAGGTGCTGCGAACCTCCAGACTTCCTCACAGCATGACAATTTTTAGTTGCCAATGTGCAGCGACTTGCGATCACCACAAATCTGGTTGCCCCGTTACGCCCTGAATGATGAGTGTATTCTGGGGCTGTTTAGAAGAAATTCCAACGCACAGGAACCAGCAGAATTTTTCAGTGTTATCAGAGCACAGCAGTCGTTCCTCAGTGTTGCCTCGAAAAGAAGTGAGATTGTGACAAAACGATATTTTGCGATCCGACTGACCACCACCTTCAGAGCCAGAGAAATTTTCCACGATCATTTTGATTTATCCTCTATCTCTCGTTCAACCGAATACTTTGTTGCTGTTAGAAAAAAGTTGCGGTTTCTTCACGAAAATCGCACCTGGTAGAACCGCTAGCTAAGATGAGACAATCTGCTCCCCTGGTGTGTTAAAAAGGCCTGGCAGCAACAGACTACCATCGGCTCGTTGTTGACGAACCGACTGAAAGAGGGGAGACGTGCGCTTCTCCTCCTGGGTTCAGATCACCGCAGTTGCGCGATCATTGAAGCTCAAAGTTAAGCATTGGGTTTAGACTTAGGTTAAGGTTCATAGCCCATGATTTTTCATTTTTCATTTTTTCATTTTTCTACACATTGGCTTATGCCTAAGCCTATGATTGGGCCTAGGCTTAGTCCTAAGCTTGCTCGAGCGAATGAACGGCGTCTCAATTTTAGGTGACCTGACCCCAGGAGGAGAAACGCTACGCACCCCTAAAAGAGTGATAGTCCGATGATGGACATACTCGAGAGGACTTCTTCAAATTTCATCTCAGCTCAGGATTTCTGAACAAACGCATCCGCAAGTTACCTAGTGAACGACAACATGTTGATAATAATGGAAGCTCATATATTAACCAGATTAGTCCCCCGTCAACCGCCGGGACCTTCCTTTCCTGCGCAAGCTTTCTATCCTCCGCTATGGTCCCTTCCTCCTGTGACACCAACACCTCCTGGAAGTGACGCGTATGCAACACAATGGTGTTTCATACAGTAGAAGGGACACAATCATGATATGACGGTAGATTTTTCGCTTCCCTTCCTCATCCTCCCTTCCTCTCTCCACTGCCCTCCAGCTGCCACTGCAGCACCATGTGGAATGAACGGAAGTGTGCTAAGCAGGGACGGTAGCAAACCTTCATTAATTCAGACTTAACGTGTCGAGATTAGCTCAGACCAAAGTCAGTTTAGATAACTGGTTCAGAGCGCTTCTCAACACATTAAGTCTTGTTTAACCTACAGTTAGATCATAACCAAAAAAACCAATTTGACTTGAAGTTAGACAGTTAACTTGTAAACCTAATTCCTAACTAATCAGAGAAAAAAAATACTGTGGGGTTAAAGAGACGCAGAGGCCACGTTGATCCTTCACTAAAAAGTACTCCGAAGCACTTTTTACTGGAGGGTCATACGTGTCAGACGTGGTGACTGCGCCTCCTCAATCCCGTGCTCTTTTTTCTTCTCTGACCAGCTCAACCTGTTAGGAATCAAAGAATGCAGCTGCGATCCATAATCTTCAGGTACTTTTGCAACCTTTTTTTTCTTATTTATTCGTTTCCTGATATTTTGTCGTCTGAAATCTAAAGTAGGAAGCTCTTGCTTGATCTGGGCTGGATCGCACTCTCCATTCTTTATTCTTTGCTTAGAATCTCCGATCGTTACTTCTGATTGCGAGTTAAGGGTACTTTGCTACCGTCCCAGGTGTTATATAGCCCTAAAGAGTGTTATTCAACAACTAACTCCTGGACTACAAAAATCCCGCTACAAAACATTGATATCTCAAATCCTGTAAGCTACCCGATTTGTTAGCGGTTTGTTTATCCCATGAGCTTCCTTCTCACTCACTTCATTTTGCGGACGGACACACATACATACATACACACACACACGCACACACACACACATACAGATACACAAACCGACACACAAAGTTAGCGCTTTATAAAATAGAAGGATATCGGCTGTGCTGAGGAAGAAAATAAAATTGGAAAAAAAAGGTAAAATGCGTGAAGACTTTTTGACAAAACAATCATAAGAGCAGCACGTCGGCTTGGACAAGAATGGATTTGTAATTCGATTAATCCACTTTGAGTAACTTACAGCAAAGGAGTTGATGATATCTAACACCTCCTGCATCGCTGAAGAAGCGCTGTTCTTCAGTTCGGGCGTTCGGCTGTCGATCCCGAGGTCAACTTCGTCGAACAACCGGAAAATATCCAACATTTTTTTGTGATTGCCAAATGAGAGCACTTCTTAGTAGTTTTCAAATATTTTCACACGATGGCCCGGCTTGGAGTCATCATGCTCGAACTCAAAAGCGTGGATATGCTTAGGGCTTCACAAGCAATAAACGATGCTAATGAAATCACTAACACGTTTGAGGCACTTATTTTCTCTATTATCGTTATCAGCCTTTACTTTTGTAACCACGTTTCATCTCAAATTGTATTCAATGAACCCTAGGCTTCGTGCCACTAGGTTTTCATTGATGAACAGACAGGGACACTCGCAAAGGGCATACTTATTTGAAGAGAATATTTCCTTAGTACTCTTAACCTCAAAATAGAAGTGTAGGCGAAGGGTTGAAATTTAGTTGGTAAGTGGAGTGGGCAAGGCTCATTTCTGTTCTAATACTAAGGCTTATTGGAGACTGCGTTCCACGAAACCGGAACAAAAACAAGTAAGTCGCGAATGATAGTAGATTTGCTTCAGAGATTGATGTGACTTTCTAAAGATCCGAAACCAGAAGTGGAAAGGAAATAAGCGCGAGAAATTGTACAACAGAAGATTTAGGAGCAGGGTCAAGCGTGCGTTGAGGAATCCTCGACATGTCACAGGGGGGGGGGTCGTATTGGCCCGCTGGGAGGAAGAGATCGGGCCCGATTGATGCAGTAGGATCATCGTCGGAGGACAAACATCAAGGATCGAATCGATGCCAGGCCAGAGGATTTCCAATAACAATTATTCCGCCCACACAAAATCTTTCGTGATTCAGAGGTGTCCGGTAATTCTTAGTTACTTCAGTGTTTTATCACCACACAAGTTAAAGAATCCGAAATTCGCACGTTTTCCAAGGGATATTTTATCTTTCAAGTGAGTCCTCGAATCTGAAGGGATGTGAAGCACACGGCGCATCCCAGAGTGGGCCCAGTTGGTTGCGCGCGCTTCAACTACGGCTCTCTGGAGAAAGAATCTCAATTCAGGAAAAATCAAGAGGATTCTGAAAGGGTCGGAATTACTGAGAGGATCACTTTTATCTGTCCTCATCAGCCGTAATCCTTTCTGTCTCCCCAAACATGTTCCCGTCCCAACCTGCACATCACTTCATGGAACCAACGCCCGACTGCGCGTTATGAATTTCGTGAAATGCTAGCGCCCCTTATCAGCTCTTATCAGTCGCTATCTCTTTTTCGACCTCCAACAAATATGTACCCTCCTACTTCGCAGACAGTCGTGTTGCCGGAACCAACCAGCCTGGGTCTCGCTGCTGCTTGGGACACGCGCCATGAAATTTGTGACACACACGGACCCTCTAAAGACAGACATAGCCGCTTCATATATATTAGTATAGTGGAATACTTGGAAAAACGTGAAGTTCGGGATTCGAGTACTTCCAAGAATGATTTTTGGCATGGGAACGACCCTAGTTCGGTGATCATTTGTAATGTCCAGAGAGACGTCACGAGGTGGGTTTTCGAATGCTGGCTTGAATCTGCATTCAAAATTTTAGGAAGATACTCATGAAGCGTAACAAGACAAGTGATTTCGGCTGGAACACTGAAGGTATTTTTGCCGCTCAGCCGAAACATATTTTTCCACATTGGATCATCCTCCTGTGTGCATAGCTGCCTGTATAAGAGCTTACGAAGAAAATGCTAACCATACAAAATCTGGACATCCGTTTATCCATGTTTGCCGATGATACAAATACATAGGTAAGGCCTTTCGTCACTTTCATGAGAAACGAGCATGGAATTCGTGCTAAGGGAGCCAGACTGACTTCAGGAGAGATGTGTTATCACGAAGAAATGCTGGACGCAGATCCGAGAGACAGGGGTGAGAGACGGGGGGGGGATGTATGAGACACACCTCTTTATGGATCTTTGGATGACACGGACTCTTGAAGGAATAGCAGTACACTATGTCGTCTTAGTCAGAAACACATAGAAATTGGAGTTTGAAGAGACTTTGTGCTCAATCTCTCGAGAAAAAATTATTTACCTTCGGTTATGCTCGTTCATTTGGGTGAAGAACTCATTGCACTTGTCGACCCTTCGGAAGTGATCGTGAATACGGCGAAGTTTGTCCAAGTGTGAGGTCGCTTTTGAACCCACTGGAAACACTTTTGCACCATTAACAAATACTCGGCTCACATCTGGACTATCTGATAAACTCACAAAGCAGTTTCCTCAAATACGTCGACAAGATTTCTTTCACATCCAGTGCAGGTCGTGATAAAGGAGGATCTGAAATAGGATTGAGGATAAATTTCAAGAAGTCTCTCCTTTTGCTGAGCGATAGCTTTTGTGGATTCGCTGGAAAACAGAAATCACACAAATTACCTTTTGCCAAACTGGTATCGTATGCGAATGCCGCACCAGAGCTCTGCAAACTCATCCCGGGGTTCTTTCCCATTGCAGTGAGCAGTTTTTCCTCCGCTGCTCTTCTGTACCGTGTCGGCCTGCGTATTCGATTCAAACGCCTTCTTTTGAATGTCTTGTAGTAAAACATCGAGTGCTGATTAGCATCTACGGTTACGGAGCCTGTGCTGTACAAGTGCTCATTCAGATGTTCTTTGCTGGAGGGCGACAGAATGGACGTCGGCGTTGTTCGCAAACTATTGCTGAGACGTTCTCGTTCCGCATCTCGTGCATCGAAAACGCGCACGGCGCATTTCGCGAGCGCTACTGTTGTTTTCGCATTGCTAATGCACAGCTCATAAACGACCTGTTCGAGATGAGACAATCGTTTTATGAGTTGTTTAGAATGAGCCTGAAAAGCGGTAACTTGCACAAATCTCCATGAAAGGAAGGATCAATCAAGGGATATTATTGAGGACGATACCTTGATCACTCCACGGACTATGGCGGTGTGCCAGAAGTCCTGCAGCTTCCTGGTATCCATCTCGAAAAATTGACGCCTTATCGTCTCGTGTTGAGGAGTAAGTAACGTTTCGACGAGAAACGCTAAATTACAGTATGCATGCAGGAAGACACTTCTACCCTGTTAAGTCACCACAGGGAAATAACGGATAAAAGGAACCAACCTTCAATACTTAACACGATAAGTAAAAGCCGTGCGAAGGCCATCCATTTATGTTCGAACTCGGGTGACAACTAGTTGCAATCTTAAAAGGAGGGAACATTATTGGCATAGCACTTTCTCAAACCGTAATCTCCATCGACGAAAGACGCAGAATTTCTGGACGAGGTAGAGAGGAAGAGCAGTGTCTATCATTTCATCGTGCTTTCTTTCAAAACCCTGCTCATCATCGTAATGTTTCTGTGCGACTGTATTACAGAGCAAACCTTCTGGGTTCTCTTGAAAAATACGCCTTTGTGGCATGCGTTTTTTCGTGTATTCCATATATCGAAACCTACGCATGCCATAGCTAACCTACTGGTAAAATCAATCAGCACTGGTAAGACCAATTTGGGTGGGGGTGGGGGGGAAAAGGGGGGGAAAAGGAAACACCTCTACACATCAATTTCCCTGCTATCCCATAATTCCCTACAGAGCACATCATGATTGGTTTCCCTAACACTACAAAGGATACAGATAACGTTACCGCGAGCTCCATTTACAGGCAAAAGCTCCGGCCCTCGGCAACACTAAGAGATCTACTCTCGGGCGCTGAAGTTGTATGTGGGCTGCCCTGCAAATTGCAGCAACTCCCCTTGGGATAAAGCCTGTCGCTAAAGGCCCCGGGGCGTCTCGTTTCAATCAAAGCACTATAGACGATCACCTCGCACACCCACCTCCGGAAGGTGTGTCAAATACGAGCCAACACATAAAGGCAAATTGCCGTTGTCGATCCGCTGTATCTTGGACGCCCGGCACGCATTCTACTTCCATTTGTACATTCGTAGTGGCGTTCGAATGCGATGTGGCCTATACAATGACTTGCGCGGGCCGCCTGTACAATTAAGAAAGAAAAACCATTATAAACAAAATAATTGATACGGTTCGTTTCGCTCCTTCCTCAGACGAACCTTATTATTTCGCCAATCCCCGGAGCTCATCAGTGAGTTGGGATTGACGAAATAAAGACACAGGGGAAAGACGAATAAACCTTGATGTGACGTACTTATCATGCAGAGGAGCATGCAATGAAATGAATTATATATTGACTAATTGAATGAAAATATAAGTTTACTGAACATGTAAAAATATAAAGTGTAAAAGGTGGGCGTTAGCACGTGTTCCACCAGCATTTAGATAGAAATTTAGTGACGAAGTATTCCTTCCACTAACTTATTAATGTTTTTATAATTATTAGCAATTGAAAATTTGTAACATATAAACTTATTTTTATAAATGCACTTAACTATATTAGTTATAATAAAGTTCTCATGGTAACCATTTCCTAGTAACACTCTTATGAATTCTGTTAGTTTATCAGTAAATGTGTCAAATCAACGGAACAAGTGTTAGCTATTCTAAGTGTTTCAGTGTATATGACGGAGCCTTTATTATTTATGGAGATATTTGTGTCATTGTGTGGGAATCTGATGACCTTGAACTGAAAATCATCTGTTTTGTTATACAATCTAGTTACAACTCTGTCATTTATTATACTAATTGTTAGATCCAGATAATTACTAGATGTTTCACTTAAATGTGTTTTCTTTAATTCAAGTGTATTCATGTACACTTCTGCTAGTTGTATGTCAATATTATCCTCGGTTTGGTTATGTATTACTAGCAAATCATCCATATATCTGAATGGAATGAATAACTTATTTTTATTAAACTTACACCTTATTGCATAATTGTATTCCATGACGGAGAGGGTAAGATCAGCTAACAGCGGACTGAAATTACCTCCCTGTGGTACTCCTTTGTTTTGTTTAAATATATAATTGCCAAATGTGCAATAACTGTTTTTTTTTAACAAATAATCTGTAAAATATATTAAATCAGCAGGTTTGTAATATCTATAGGTATTAGTTGTTAATTCACCATCTGTATAGAAGACGTGATAGCCGTTAGTGGCTATTAGCGACTTATTAGCATTCTTAAAGCAAATGCTTAAGATATGCTGTATGTTCCTAATGATGATGGTATGTTCTAAATTAGTGAACATGTCTGCGAAATCTGCTGTGTAGATTTTAAGATTTTCATATGTGATATTGTTAAGATCTTGACTTATATTAATGTTATTTATAGACCAATATGTTTTAATTGTTCTATTTCTGTTTTGTATTACTTTGACATAATTAACGAAGTGATTTTTTATGTGCGTGAAAATAATGTGTAATTCTTGTGCTAGAGGTTTTATGCTACTTTTATGGGCACCAGTAATATATCTAAACTTTATAGGATTTTTATGTAGTTTAGGTAACGCATATATGATAGGCAGATCCGCATCTGCAAATGTATTAATATTATTTCTAACACAGAGGAACTTGTGTTTCAGTATCAACGAATACTTGTTATCGCATTGTACTGGTTCATAAGTATTTGTTAGTGTTTTCATTAATATATACTGGTGATTTATTGAAATGTTCAAGTCAGTGTTTTTTATCCTCCCAGACAAGTCTGGTACCAATTAACCGACCCCGGAGGGATGGAAGGCTTGGTTGGCCCGGGCGACTCACGACCCAGGATTTGATCCCCGGACCGCTCGCGTGGTGAGCGTGCCACTTGCCACTACACCACACTTCCGCCCAAAAAATCTCGGCTCACGGTGGCTGGCATAACGTGTGAAATCAGCTAGGTTGATTGCCGTATCAACCGATAGAACGACTGACATCTCCAGAAAACTTGTTTGTACGTGCCTCTTTCCCAAGCCAGCCTCCTTCACTGCTAGTGGGAAAGAGGGTTTTGTTAACGGCCTTGTCGACGGTTTTTCTCAGTTTTTTCTCCACTGTCGTTCCACTTCGCATCTCTATACTCAGTTTCAATCGCCATAATACCCCCTTATTGAGCCCGACTTTTGCCTTTAAATGAGTGTATTGTGCGTCATAAGTTCTGACATTCTTATCTTGAGTATTGGAGATCACAGTGGGGCGCTCCCCCCCCCGAATAAGATTTTCACTTTAGAATACATTCCCTTCATAGAGTAAACGTGTGAAGAGGAGGGGAGGGGGGTCAAAAAGTGATCTGTCTCCAAGCTATGAACTAAACACTTCGCTCAATTCAGAGCGATTACTCCCAACTGAAAATACCAGAGCACTGCTAATTTGTATGAAAATAAAAAATTCATAGTAGCCTGCTACACCGACAACATGAAAAACCCCACAGGACCACACTGCATAATTCGAGCTCATCGAGGTTGTTGACGGATCGTGAACCATTGCGACGTCATCTGAAATGCTGGTCGGGAGAGGATGTGAATATTCAGTATTACACCTCTAGGAGGCGGAAACGAGAGATGTTCAAGGAATTTTTTATGGCGCAATGAGCAATGACAAGTACATTATCACCACCACCACGTCGTCAAGTTGGCTGCAGCACAGAATCGGTTGGTTTGTTAGAGTTTTCTCCATCACTAGGCCGGCATCCCTCATAATTTTCCAAATGCGTGATGCAGTGCGAGCGAGGTGATTGTGTGAGGACTGAGGGATTATACCAGTTCAGTGTAGGCGCGATATGGAACTATGTAGTGCGCTCATCCCTCGATGTGGTCAGCGAGTACTTAAAAGTGCAATCTTTTTTTCCAAATCCGCGAAAGATCAATGGGTAGATCTGTGCTACACCAATTCACCTCACTCAGCATGACTTCGAAAGTCCTAAGCTCAACTGATCGGCTAAAATATTAATGAACTCATACTTTGCTTACAAAAAACGCCTCCCCGTGTAGCGACGGACCAATCTATAAAATGGACCACGTAGCATTCAAAATGCCGCTACGATCGTGAAGCAAGTAGAATGTGTAGCACATTTCAAGGGAATGGATCACACTGATTTATCCATTTCTTCCATAAGAATTTATAGGGAGAACTGCCGTGTAAATAAGAAAAAAGGTAATGGATAGGTCACTTGGAGTTTATATAGGACCAAAGCTATCTAGGTGAAAGCAGGAGGTGTTCCGTTCAAATACCGGTCAGAATCTAGAGGCTCATCAACCGTGAATGACGACTATTTGTACAGCGACCTGAAGACGGACCCAAATACTTCTAGTTTTGTCTAGCAGGTGAGTTCTATAATAGAATCAGTAGACTTGCGTTGAGAGGAACTTGCTAAAAACTCATAATTGAATTAAAGAGATTGTGAGTATGGCACAAATTTACGAGTTGAGCTTTCTCTCACCTACTTTCAGCTAAGCCTGTCCGTCTACAAAACAGTTCATAAATGGATGACAGCCCCTTGAAAGTTCGGTGCCCTCTCTAGTCGTGTGACCAGAAAGTGGTTTGCAAAGAATACTGAAGAAAGATTCGACTAAACGCTGTTTGCCTTTACTGAAGCAAAAAAGGCATTTGCCGTTGATCAATCCCTTTTTGGGATGCGGCACGCATTCTACTTCCATTTGTACATTCGTAGTGGCGTTTGAATGCGATGTGGCCTATACAATGACTTGCGGGGGCCAGCCGATGTACAAGTCAGTGTTTTTATCCTCCCAGACAAGTCTGGTACCAATTAACCGACCCCGGAGGGATGGAAGGCTTGGTTGGCCCGGGCGACTCACGACCCAGGATTTGATC
>MU868382.1:291987-302974 GCA_036418205.1 Ostertagia ostertagi
TGTTAAGTCAAACAAGGAAAATAACGGATAAAAAGGAACCAACCTTCAATACTTAACACGATAAGTAAAAGCCGTGCGAAGGCCATCCATTTATGTTCGAACTCGGGTGACAACTAGTTCGAATCTTAAAAGGAAAGACTATTATTGGCATAGCACTTTCTCAAACCGTAATCTCCATCGACGAAAGACGCAGAATTTCTGGACGAGGTGTAGAGAGGAAGAGCAGTGTCTATCATTTCATCGTGCTTACTTTCAAAACCCTGCTCATCATCGTAATGTTTCTGTGCGACTGTATTACAGAGCAAACCTCCTGGGTTCTCTTGAAAAATACGCCTTTGGCTTGCGTTTTTTCATGTATTCCACTATATCGAAACCTATGCATGCCATAGCTAACCTACTGGTAAAATCAATCAGCACTGGTAAGACCAGTCTGGTGGTGAGGGAGAGAAACACTCCATGTTTCCCTGCTATCCCATTTCCCTACAGAGCACTCATTTGGGTTCCCTAACACTAAGGATAAGATAATGTTTGAGCGGCTCATTTAAAGGCAAAGGTCGGGCTCAGGCACGCTAGAGAAGTAATTCCCGTGCCTGGAGGTTGTATGTGGGTAGCTGCACACATTGCAGCAACTTCCCACCTTGAAAAACCCCGTTAAGGCCCCGGGCGTTCGGTTTCAATCCAGGGCCGCCTGGTCAATCCAGGACCGCCCACCTCCGGAAGTGGTGTGTGGCTCCTATAAAAGGATAAAAGGATAAAGCATTTGCCGTTGATCAATCCCTTTTGGGATGCGGCACGCATTCTACTTCCATTTGTACATTCGTAGTGGCGTTTGAATGCGATGTGGCCTATACAATGACTTGCGGGGCCAGCCGATGTACAAGTCAGTGTTTTTATCCTCCCAGACAAGTCTGGTACCAATTAACCGACCCCGGAGGGATGGAAGGCTTGGTTGGCCCGGGCGACTCACGACCCAGGATTTGATCCCCGGACCGCTCGCGTGGTGAGCGTGCCACTTGCCACTACACCACTTCCGCCCAAAAAAAAAGTCTCGCTCACGGGTGGGCTGGCATAACGTGTGAAATCAGCTAGGCTGATTGCCGTATCAACCGATAGAACGACTGACATCTCCAGAGAACTTGTTGTACGTGCCTCTTTCCCAAGCCAGCCTCCTTCACTGCTAGTGGGAAAGAGGGTTTTGTTAACGACCTTGTCGACGGTTTTTCTCAGTTTTTTCTCCACTGTCGTTCCACTTCGCATCTCTATACTCAGTTTCAATCGCCATAATACCCCTTATTGAGCGCCGACTTTTGCCTTTAAATGAGTGTATTGTGCGTCATAAGTTCTGACATTCTTATCTTGAGTATTGGAGATAACAGTGGGGTGCTCCCCCCTCCCGAATAAGATTTTCACCTTAGAACACATTCCCTTCATAGAGTACACGTGTGAACAGGAGGGGAGGGGGGTCAAAAAGTGATCTGTCTCCAAGCTATGAACTTAACACTTCGCTCAATTCAGAGCGATTACTCCCAACTGAAAATACCAGAGCACTGCTAATTTGTATGAAAATAAAAAATTCATAGTAGCCTGCTACACCGACAACATGAAAAACCCCACGGGACCACACTGCATAATTCGAGCTCATCGAGGTTGTTGACGGATCGTGAACCATTGCGACGTCATCTGAAATGCTGGTCGGGAGAGGATGTGAATACTCAGTATTACACCTCTAGAAGGCGGAACGGGAGATGTTCAAGGAATTTTTTATGGCGCCATGAGCAATGACAAGTACATTATCACCACCACCACGTCGTCAAGTTGGCTGCACAGCACAGAATCGGTTGGTTTGTTAGAGTTTTCTCCATCACTAGGCCGGCATCCCTTTCCACATTTTCAAATGAGTGATGCAGTGCGAGCGAGGTGAATTGTGTGAGACTGAGGGATTATACCAGTTCAGTGTAGGCGCGATATGGAACTATGTAGTGCGCTCATCCCTCGATTTGCGTCAGCGAATTACTTAAAAGTGCAATCTTTTTTTTTCCAAATCCGCGAAAGATCAATGGGTAGATCTGTGCTACACCACTTCACCTGCACTCACGACCAGGGTCAACCCTACGTTGTTACGAGTAACAACGGGGGGGTCGTACCTGGTTGAGTTTGTAGGAGGGGGGGTCGTACCCACTTTAGTCGCTCGAAATCACGTGTGGGAGTGAGGAGAAACCGAGATTCCGTGGGTAGTAGGTTGTGCGAGTAGAGGGCGCGTAAAAATTTGTATACAGCGACCTCCAAATACTTCTAGTTTTGTCTAGCAGGTGAGCTCTAGAAATCAGTAGACTTGTGTTGAGAGGAACTTGCTAAAAACTCATAATTGAATTGAAAGAGATTGTGAGTATGGCACAAATTTACGAGTTGAGCCTTCTCTCACCTACTTTCAGCTAAGCCTGTCCGTCTACAAAACAGTTCATAAATGGATGACAGCCCCTTGAAAGGTCGGTGCCCTCTCTAGTCGTGTTACCAGAAAGTGGTTTGCAAAGAACCAGGGTGAAGAAAGATTTAGTAACCTGTTATGCCTTTTACTGAAAGCTATGCGTAGCGGCTGTTGAATGCCCAATCTCTGGCTATTTCAATGACATGCGGGGTCACCCGATGTACAGTCAGTTTAGCCTCACCAGACAATCCATACCAATGGGTTTAACAGACCCCCCGGAAGACTCCATTGGCCCGGGCGACTCACGAACCAGAATTTGATCCCCTTCCCGCTTGCGTGGTAAGCGTGCCACTTGCAACTATACCACTTCCGCCCCTTCCCAGATCCCAGATAAGTCTTAGCAATTGATCGACCTCGGAGAAATGAGAGGCTTGGTTGACTGGACCACGGACTCGAGCCCCGATCGCGCGTGTGATGAGTAGCGCCACTTTCGATACATCTCTTCTGCCCCTGTGCCCTTTTTATAGCTTCATTATTATAGCACATTTATCACTTAACCCCCGCGGCTAAAAATCTTGAGAGCCCATAAAACAGCAAGAATGTACAGAGAATATGATTTTCAAGCAAGAAAAAAATGTTGAGTAACGTGCTTTCTACACATCAACGTTTCACGGCAAATTTATATTAGTTACATCCGACGCAAAAAAAAATGAAAAATCTAATATCCAGTTAATATCGCAAAAAAGGAAAAAAAAGAAAAAATCTGTAATGAAAACTCTTATGCCGAGAAAAAGACATGCATTAATTCTATGCATTGACTTCATGGCACGTCACGAATGCCGCTAAGCTCCCCGAAGTTTTCCATTTCCCAAAAACCAACGAGTCATTCGATCCTTGTGGTCTGTTCAATATGCCCAGAATCACGTTATAAGAAAAAGATAAAAGCTGCCTTGAACATATTCTGACCTTAGCAAGTCACAGATTTCCCAAATACATGAAAGTTTCAAGGTTAGATCGAGCGCGTGATAGAAACCAGAGGAATAGTTCAACATACAGTCGATCACACCATTCTTCAATTTTTTGAAGGCATTTTGGTAGCAAAAATTAGAGCATTGAAAGCTTTCGAAATAATTCAATAATTTTCTGGACTAAACAAAAATAGCCCATTAGTACCGGATCTGATAGGTTTTCCTACGTGCGAAGCCAAGCAAAGTGCAAAAGAGGCCAGTTATAACAAAAATGAGGAACAAGCGTAATCTGGTCAGCGATGAGCACTGGCCTTTCAGCGACCGCTTAAAATCCATTTCATCGATTCCTGTAGGGGTCGAACCGGATGTAATTAATCGTGGATGAGCGAGGATTACAGTAATACCTACCAGGTTTCTTGAACTGAAACGTGAATAAGTGCTAAGCAAGGCTTGTTAATCGGATTGGCCATTACGCTCCAAAAGTTCTTCCATCTTTGGTTCCACTCCACTTTTTGGGGTTTGTTATGCTGCACATTTCTGATTCATGTGCTTTTCAACTTGAACGGATTTAGAGGGAAAATTGCACGAGGCTACATGTCCTACTACAAAAACTCCAAGGCCGTCGGACTTTAGCCAGTTACTAACCGTTTACACTTTTACAACCACTTAGCAGACACCAAAGCAGTGTTCACGAAAATGACGTCAGCACAAGTGAAACCCCCCTTAACGCAGAAATCAACGGGCAGGCAAGGGGTTCAATTTTTCGGATTCCAGGCCTTTTTCTGGTTTTTTCTTCATCCCTGCACCGCTGACCACTTTTACTGTTTCCTAATTGGGTGCCGTTTCATCATTAAATCCGCCTTCGAGGATGCACTTCGGGTCCCACCCACCCGGCATCCCGCCAAGGAATTGACACAGCGCACGGTATCTGCACTTCCTCATTTCGAAAGCTCTTTCGTCTCCGATTCATTTCTCTCTCCCTGACATCTAGCGCCTTATCTAACCGTGCGTCTCTTAAAACCCTCCACACCCTAGATAAAGGGACCCCAGTTCTCAGTATTTTCGACGATATCTTCCCCTTTTTTCTCAACTATGGGCTCCACAAATCTTTTATCATTTTCGAGCGGAATGACCATGGCAAGGAATGCGCTTTTAGTAACTTTTCGACCTTCTACACCTTCCTTTCCTCACTTCTCATTCAAAAATTCTTTAAGTTTTTTTTCACTTCTTGTGGAATGTGCAGAGCGTAGTCACTCGTCCAAGTTTTGGACTTTGCAGCTATCGGCACTCATTTTACTTTCTGCCCCCTTTCCCCTTCAAACTTTACAATTAAATGAAGTAATTTTACTTAGAAAAGATAGCGAAATTGCTAAGGATGACAGTACTCTCGAATGAATGTAATGACACCCGAAGATTCCGAGAGATGGAGTGAAAACAAGCAAGACACAAAAACGGACAGACTTATTCATCTGTCCGGTACCCCGACTTATGGCAATAATATTCTGGAAGCTCGGACATTGATTCCTGTTTTTGTGTTCACCTCAAGCACTAGGTCTAAACAAAATGGCCGCTTCTCTGCACTCTTGCAACCCTCTGTGACGAGGCGAAGTGACTGGAATTCGTATAATAACTACGCTCGGAGGCATACTCCATGATGAAAGTGTTGCAATTCTTGCATTCGAAAATGGAAGCAGGGTGCGTAGTGGACAAACAGTGAAGAGAAATGAAGAAATCCACCAAAACGCTAAAATCAGAAGCTCAATGATTTTGTAACCCGGTAATATAGTACTAAGGCAATGAGACAATGACGCGAAGAGAGGATGAGAGGGAGCCCAACGTGTGAGGACGTAGGCAATCGAAGCGGTCTTTGCAAGGATTTTGTGCCCTCGTCGCGCACCTTCGAGGTTGGAGAATATGACATCTGCTACCTAAGCAGACAGCTTTCCTGCATACATGTGAATGGTGTTCCAAACAGATCGTAGGATCTGCCTAGATATGTACATGGACTGCACCTTGGTTAAAACAGGCAGAAAGTTAAGGAAAGGCTTCTTGATAAAATAGGTGTGAAAGAGCGTTCTCTAATAGAGTAAGGTGGGAGTGGTTTGGAATAGAAAAAGAGCAAAGCAGCCTCCGATCACGCCCCGCATAAAGACGTCCTCTTTTTCAGTGGCATTCCACTCTAAGATAGCGTTGGACGAGTTTCACGAACCTAACTCTAGTTGCTCCAGTGCCAATGACATTGGGTCGCAATGGGACCGCTGCCTCAAATGCGCCCGCGCTTTTCAAGCAGCGCCACGTGGCAACCGACAGCGGAGGGTGGGGCTTGCGGACGAAGGTGTGAGTTGCGGGTCGGACGAGCTCCTTGCGCCTTTGTCGCGCACTTTCAAGCGCAAAAGGGGCGCGACATCAACGCTTGTCCGCCTGTCTACTACCCTCGGGATGGAACAGTGAGCGTGCCTAAACCCTGAGCGAGTCCTTAGCGAGCCTTTAAGACACACGTTTAAGGAAGTTATAGAAATAATCTAGAAGGTGGTTCTTTCTGGTGATATCGTCTTCATCTTTCTTAAGAAAATTACATGAATGTGTCAGTGTTGTTGATTCAAATCATGGTATACGATTTGGCTGACCCATAATTTCTGGCCGAATTTCACACTTTGATTTCTTCAAGTTTTCCTTTCCTGAAAAAAATTGATCAAAAATATAACCACCATCATAATCACTGATATGCATCCATTTGCTAGGGAACGAATGGATGCATTCCTCCCAGAACGAGTGAAGCTGTGGATGAAGAGTTCGGAGAGGTCGATATTCTGTCTATACGGTCGTAGGATGAAATTTCTGCACGTCGTCACGTGCGCTTCTCGGTCTTGGTCAGTTGATGCATGCTGTTTCTATCGAGAGTTCATTCTGCTACACCCATTCCATTCAGGTGTCGATTCATGGAGCGTAGGCTGCGTCCAGATGTTTGCTACAGTTTCCTGCTAATAGCGTCCGGATGCACTTCCTATTCGTTGCGCAAGGGGTCCTCATCGAAAGTGACTGGAGGTCCATGATGAGGTCGAACTTTGCAGCTCCTATCGTCTTTGCCGATGCGCTTGAGCCAAAAGCTCAGCACCCGATTAGTACCAAGCTCTTCACAAAGGAACAATAGAACGACAAGTAATCAAAAACGCTTCTAATCTTAACTCCGAGAAACTAATGCGAATTAGTTAAGGAAACAAGGACGGGTGGAGAGGCCAGCAGAACATCAGTCAAGGGCCAAAAGCGACAAATGAAAGGGACATAAATGTAGTTGGATCGACGCATTTACACGAACAAATCGGCTTTACTGTGCGATTTTCACGGTTTGGTCCAGTAATAGGAGTATATAGAAAAATACTTTGATGAGCGCTGAAACAATTATAATTGAATCGGAAAAGTCGTCAGAGTCACTCTAAGCTTTTGTATAGGTTAATAGAATCTTGAGGAGTGAGAAATCATAAGTTCGAGGCGAAATATGTATTTCCCATGGAGAAGTAGTGGAGCTCTCGAGTTCAAGAAACCCTATGAAACCTATCATTGCGAAAACATAAAGAACCGTTGATCCACATACTATTTATTTAGCAAGCATTAGCCTCTACAGTAGCCACCGTAGTCCGGGAAAAAATTTATTGCTATTCAGCTTCATTGTCATCCCATTCTGCAGCTAACCATAAGACTACCTGTGCTCACGAAGAGATGCGGTAGATGGAATGATTTGGGTGGTCACTGTCGACGGGAAATTTGCGCAGGGATGAATAATTGTTTATCAGGAGGTATATTTGCGAACACGCCACGCTTTTTTCAACTGTGTTCGAAATTCTCGCAAACAAAACAATCACGGGAAATGCAAGGTGCTTGGAGCTACATAGAAACCATCTTGAACCGAACAGCAGCTTTCCGGAAGCGTAATTTTATTTCAAGATCCAAACCAACCATTGAGTCCCACCTCTTTACGACCAGACCTTCGTCTTTACCTCATGGTATTACTTACTTACTTTACTTTGATAGTCCTTCAGCTGGCGATTTTCTCAGCGGGGACCACAGCTCTTCCATGCTTCCCGATTTCTGGACCTCATGGTATTATAAGGTATTAATACACTATCTGTCATGTGTAGGTAGGAAAGTTCACCTCAATCGCTTCACAATGAAAAACTCGATGAGGCGGTAGCAAACTCCATGGTGGTCTCAAAAATTCAACCTTTTTATTGCTCATTGAATTTACTCTCAATGAGTTGGATGAAACCTTCCTTTGAGAGGTGTTTGGCCTATTCTCTGATGCCGAATAAGTAATGCTGTATTTTAGGATCATAACAACCGTAACCACAACTTTAGGTCCATAATATCAACAATCCTATTAGCCCAACGCAATGAGATCTCACAATCATCGATCTAAGTTCTCATATGGGCAAACAGGATTTTTAATACCTTTACTTCACATCGAGAAAGCAAAATGCGTGGCGCAATCCAGTTGATCATTGCTGAAAACTTGGCTGTCAGAACTTCCCTAACGGTTATTGATGTGAAATTGTCCCACACAAAAATTTCAGACAAGAGCATACATTCAGTTGTCGGAGAGGCAGGGAATTGGGAACCGTTCTCTCTGCGAAATTAGAGGAACCAAAATAAAGCAGTGTCAAACACTCACTGAAGCTCTTCAACGGAATGATCAGAGCAGAGCAGAAGAGTTCAGCGATCTCACTGGGGCGTAGAATCACAATCTCCAGTAGAAGGGGTCGACCTTTGACAAGATGGCCTATGGTTTCCAGCACAAAAGTGCCCTAGAAAGGCGTGAAAGCGTTGCAATAGTTGAATAGATTTTGCCCGCGAGATGTTGGCGATGGACTCTTGGCGGACCATTAATCCCCCTTGACACTTTCACCGCCGACCTCTAAACACCTGGGATACTGTATAACCTCTTGCGAGATGCATTTGAATGGCACAGGGGCTCTTTTTTGGTGTGGTTCAAGCCATCTTTAGAAGCCATCGAATACGTACTTCTGGAAATCCAAAGCTTAATAGTTGAAAAGGGAAGAAATGATACGAAACAATAAGTTAACGAAGTTAGTGACCTACATTTCTCATTTCTGGTTATACTATAACGGCCTTCTCCAGGGGCATGAAAACTCCCTCATGAGGTTAAAGATATAAAATTAAGCTTCAGACCTTTATCACCCTTCTCTTGGTATGGGAAGTGCTACCAGAATTCCATCCAAACGTCTGAAGTGAGATGTAATTTACAACGGCTGATGGGCATCTCATGTAAAAATTAGTGTTTTTTATACTGTGTTATCCTAACGAGAAGGCTTTGTACCCTAGAAGGTGTACCATTTAAGATTCGATCCATGCGTGTGGTATGCGACGTCAATAATCGCTTTACCATCTTCACCCGTGAAGAGTCTGGAGCACTCCACCCTAAATTCATTGTTTACCCAAAGTCAACTTCATTCGAAAAAAAGCTACCACAAATGCTGTGCACACTTTATATTAGGTTATCCCAAGGTTTGTGCCACTTTTTTCAACCCACGCTAGAACTTCATTTAACGATTTCTAAATATGACCAGGTGGGCCAGGAAGGCTTCCTACATGACGTAACCTATACCCAAATCGCCCTAGCTGCTTTCCACTAGAGAAAACGGAAAAATAAGAGAGCCATGTTTTTCGCGCTCTGAGTTATGGACTTCTACTGAGCCACAATTCGCTCGAATACTGGAGTAACAGTTGCTTTGCGACACATTTCCTTGTCGTCGTTTGAATGAGCTATCAGAATGGGCAAACCTGCTTCGCTCTAGAGATTGCAGACTTGAAAAAATCATGACCTTTTAAGGTGATCGGCGTCTGATTTGTATGCAATGTGACCAGTACAGTCTGAACATTTCATGTTGATAGAGGTCCCTCTTCTTGAAAACATTAGAACTATAACTATGAACATCTCGCCATTGACCAGCATCACAAAATAAACATAGAGCTATAGTTCAAAATAACTTCGTATAGCATACATTACAGAAATGCGAAATTTAGGAAAACGTTTTGTCCACATCTAAGAAGCAAATCGCGAGTCAGCAGCTAGAGACTTCTCCTCGGCGTCAGCCTTGTAAGAGGCCAGGCCTCCTGTAATCAAGGACTGTAGCTGGTAACAAAACTTCAGTTAGTACGCTCGAAGTTTAATTAAAGGCATAGTTAACGATGAAAGCTTAGCTCATTGGAAATAAAGGGTAGAGGTGGTCAGTGGAGCAGGGATGAAGAAGAAACCATTTGAAACGGCCCGAAACCCGAGAAATGGGACCCCTTCCTTGCCCGTTGATTTGCGCATTGATGCGACTCTCATCGCTGTGCCCTCTTCAACACTACGCTCTGCTATCTAATCACTCGCCACGTATAGACCTGCGGCGAGTGATTAGATAGTCGGTGGGCGTACCCCGCCAACCGCGCCAAGAGTGAGCCATGCTAGATCGCCGAGGTCAAATCTTTCGCTGCCAATTGCGCGTCGGTCAGCACCCTCAGGAGGTCCGCCTGTCTCCCAACTATGCAATTTTCCCCTTCTTTGACCTTCGTTCTTATCGTGAATTCCTCCTTCAAGTATGTCCACCACACAAAAAGCGAGACCACGTCTTTCGAAAATGACATGTCTCTAGATTTTGAAGGGAAGTTCGGAAATCTTACCAAATACACCGTATGGCAGTGATCAGCCTCCTTCCACAGGATGTCTGCTTTTCTTTTTGAGCAATTATATTGCAGAGCGAAAAAAATACGATTTGAAAAAGCACCTAGGATTGATCACACGCCCTTTTCAGCTCGAAACTGCCTTCTGGGAGCACTGCATCGACTCTCCGGTGAGTGGTTGGAAGCAGGCTTCTGGTAATGTCCATGTATTGATGATGAATATTTTTTCTTAAAGGAGGAATTCACGATTAGAATGAAGGTCGAAGAAAGGGAAACTGACCTAGTTGAGGGACCCACGGACCTCCTGAGGGTGCGAACTGACGCGCAATTCGCATGGAAAAATTTGACCTCGGCGACCTATCATGCCTCAAAGCTGGCGGGTCCGGCGATCTCCGCCCACCGATCATCTGATCACTCGCCGTAGTTCAATACGTGGCGAGTGATTAGATAGCTGAGAGAGCGTAGTGTTGAAGAGGGCACAGCGATGAGAGTCGCATCAATGCTCAAATCAACGGGCAAGGAAGGGGTCCCATTTCTCGGGTTCTGGGCCGTTTCTCATGGTTTTTCCTTCTTTCGTGTACCACTCACCATCCCTAGGTTAATTTGAAATGGGTTGCTTTTTCATCGTGAATTCGTCCTTTAAAAATGTTAACGAACAAATGTTCAAAAGTGGCACGAACTTTGGTACAACCTAATGCTATGAGTTTCAAAAGCACACTATGTCAAGTCGCTAGAGTGCACAAAGGTCACAAAAGAGTAGTGGGCCGTGAAGACTGTTGCCATTTGGAATCGTATGACCGATTGAATGTATTCAGATGTCGGATAACTCACAACACGTCCCTCCTTTATCCCAAGGTGGATTGCGGCTAAAAGAGAAGCGTCTTATTCGGGGGTTTCCATTGCTTTCTCCTTT
>MU868383.1:0-13095 GCA_036418205.1 Ostertagia ostertagi
AACAATTGATCCCATGGACAAGCGCATACATCCCCGACTTCGGTAAATGGATGTGGAATGGCATGGCACATCTCAAGAACGGATTGATCACTAGTGACCAGTTGACATTTTTGCAATCACTATCGTCAGAGCAGAATAGAATAGAACAGTACAAAGTAAAACTCTTGTTAGTTGAGCAACTAATACAACCATGTCTCCAATTCCACTGACCCAGTCCGTTCCAAGGCTGGGGATGTTTGGCGAGCATAATCGAGTAGTACATACATGCATACGTATATTCTACAAAGGATCATTTTCTACCTAATTTCTTGCGTCTAGGAAAATCTTCCTGGATGTCATGTGTCTGGTGGAGTATCAAATATATCGTTCTCGTTCCGCGGAATGGAGGTAAGTATTTCAATTTCTTGTTAACAAATTTATTTGGTGAACCACCTTGAGTTGGACCAACCTCTTGCCTCGCATATCTTCAGCTCACCTAGATGAACTGTAGGAATGTATTAAGGACGAATTCACGATTAGAATGAAGGTCGAAGAAGGAGTAATTCACCTAGTTGAGGGACCCGCGGACCTCCTGAGGGTGCGAACTGAAGCGCAATTGGCACCGAAGGAGTTGACCTCGGCGACCTATTAAGGCTCAATCTTGGCGCGGTGGGCCAGTGCACGCCCACCGATCATCTGATCACTCGCCGCAGGTCTATACGTGGCGAGTGATTAGATAGGTGAGAGAGCGTAGTGTTGAAGAGGGCACAGCGATGAGAGTCGCATCAATGCTCAAATCAACGGGCAAGGAAGGGGTCCCATTTCTCGGGTTCTGGGCCGTTTCTCATGGTTTTTCCTTCTTTCGTGTACCACTCACCATCCCTAAGGTTAATTTGAAATGGGTTGCCTTTCCAGCGTGAATTCGTCCTTTAAGTTTTGAAGGAATTTTTGAGACATCATGTTTTTTTTTCATTTTAACCTTTATGTTCACCTTCTGCCATCTTCAGTTACTTATAGTAGGCATCAGACGTGACTGTACTTCTATCTGCTAACAGCTCCCAGTGGTCCGCTCCGCTTGTGGTTCGGGAACACCTTGTTTTTGAACTCGAGCTTGGTAAAAAATAAGAAGAAAAAGAAGAAAAGAAAACAGTAACTTCTTCCCTGTCCTTCCGAACCCAGCCGGTGGTGTTGTGATTCAGGAAAGCGCGCATTCCTCGCCCCAGTGGCTGGATTACTCTTCAAGAAGGAGCCAAGGACTCTTTTTATGTCGACTAGCAGTTGTAGCTGATGCGGCTGTTACCCGTGAGAAATCCTGAAACCGCATTTCCAAGTTCTGTCCAGATCGTGCAGCAATTATGCGACGTGATGGAGTGGCACCTTATGCGCTCCACTAGACAGCACGTCTTCGACTGGGGAGGACCGGCTTCTATCAGGACGTAGAGGGCATCGGTGTTAATTCCGACCCTCGTCTTTTGTGGGAATCTTCGTCCTTGAAACAGTCGTTACTTTCAAAGTTACCGAACAAGGATAGGTGAAGTGGTGAAAAGTTTTATCTGCATGGTCGTTTCGTTCACGCTCAAGCGACACTCTTAAAAAAGGAGCAGCCGAAGTCATCCAAAGATCCCTGTTTTCGTCGCAGGCCTGGAGATTGGGAGGCCTAACTGAACTGATTGATGAACTTGAGAGATAATCCTTCTATGGAAGTTTCTGGGAATTTTTGGAAAACATTCAAAAAAAAATTCAAAATGTCTCGAAAATTCCTCGCAATCTAGTAGGATACGATGATCGCATACTCTTCCTTGGGAGGCTTACTACGAGCCGATGATTGGTACCATTTGAAGGCTGTTCGAGAGGCTATGCACTCCGTTTTCCTGTACTACGCAATAAAAGCCGGAATGGACATGGGTATCGTGAACGCTGGAGCATTGCCGGTCTACGAGGACATTCCGAAGGCGAGTCACCTTCTCTATGCCGTAATCTTTATAAGTTCTTAAAATTCGTGTGTGTTTGTACATACTATAACTGACCTTTGACTAATGCATAATTATTCTCTGCAATAATTATTATGAACGCTCCATGCATTTTGTGGAGACATTAGGTTTTCTTTGAGGTTTTCATACTGTTAGCTTCGATATTATCCGTTTTCGCTTTCAATCTAGATCGCGCGAGAAGTTCCCACATTGCTCGAAAGGGCGTAATGTTTATGCAAGCAACATTATGCTGTATAAAACTAGCAATATCGGGGGAAGGCTTGAACAGCTAGAAGTGATACTTTTGCCTCAGCATGTTTTCAACCCAGCCATTACGTTTTTAATTTGAGCAAGATAGCTCCTCCAGAAGATCGCTGAACTGAGTCGCTTGATCGAGTTCAAGACGTGTGTTAAAGGTGTCTTAATGTTTAAGGATTGTCTCTGCCATCAGATACGGTGTCTAGCGGGTTTATGGCAAAAAATCGCAGCTAATGATGACAATCATTTCTGGAAAAGCTTGTTTTGTATGAGGAATAAAAATTTGAAAAATTTGATTTGAAATTAAACCCGGTTCTCCTGCATCAACCTAGTAGCTCGTGTTTGTGTTGGGCACAGAACATCATGAACAGAATAGAGGCACTTTTAAAGATATCATCAAATTGGAGCTATAAGGAGTGCTTTACAATGGTTTTGCAGGACCTCTTGATACTGATTGAAGATCTTCTGTTCAATCGTGATCCAGACGCTACCGAGAAAATGCTCATTGTAGCACAGAACATGAAGAAAGGTGATAAGAAAATCGAAAAATCGGAGGAGTGGCGAGATCTTTCTGTGGAAGAACGCTTGAAATACGCTTTAGTCAAGGTTTGTACACTATACTCTTTTTCTCCAGTCCTGTGGAAGCATGCTGCTAGAATAGGTGTTGTATCCATTCGGACACCGCATAGGTTCTGGTGTGCCTATTCTGTTGGAAAAGCTGGTGCTCTTCAGTTCTGCTATTCATCATGAAGTGCTGAAAAGCCTTAAAAGTGCTCATAAAATGCTATTGATTGTAGAGGGTGGGCGTTGCGGGCTAGGATGGCATAGTGAAAAGCCCCCTCTTTCTCAAACCCGTACCTTAGCGATCGGACTTCGCAAAGGACAACAATCCTATCATCATTACAGAACCAGGTTTCTTAGTAACGTAGCCTCTCGACGAGTATGAAGGTAGTACGAGTACTTAACGAGGGGAGGTCGTTCAGGGCGTGGAGCGCTTTTTGAAAACGGTTTTTTGCATGAAATAGGGGCAGGTGCAGTGAACACAGATCTATGGTCCATTTCCGCTAAATGGCCTTCTGAATGCCAAAAAAGGAGTGAAAATCATTTTGTTGGAAACTGCAGTTTTTACTTGTTAAACGTGGTGTGTTTCATTCATGGCGTCAACTATAGGCATAGTAAAAGGTCGTAGTGAACTGTGCATCGAAAATAACGTGAGGTTTAGCCAAAAATGGATCCTTGTCATGCTACATGCTACGGAGTGTGCGGAAGATTCATAACAGCTATCTGCAGCTTGGATGTCGGCAGCGACGGATGGCTTAGCGGATAGTGCTGTGGACTGGAGTTGGCACGAGTGGACTGGGTTGGTGGTTCGGGCTGAGACCAGACTGCACCAGTGCCAAAATGAGTGTCTGACTGGTCATTGTCGTGACCAGGAGCAGCAATGACCCCGTGCGCTAGGTTTTCACTGAAAACTGGCTAGAAAATTGTATCTCTAGAATGAGAATAAATGACACCAGCAACTATTCGTATTTGTGATCAGCGTGGACAACCCTCGCAGAGCAGACCACGGGATCATTTAGGATTTGCTCGATGTGTAAAATTTTCCATTTATTGCAAACAGATTAACACGTGTGGTACAACTCTATAAAGCAAGTGAAACATAGCTGTTTGCCGCACCAGCTGCACTTGACGAATGCCAAGGAAGAGCAGCTGCCGATCCCTTGGCAACCGCCGACAATTTCACCTCCGTTGAAACCGTAATCAGCCGGCGTCGAAAAAGCTCCTGGATGGTCGTCGACGTATCCTGCAGCCACCCAGGCGTACGCTAGGCAAGGACGAAAAATGGGCGCACAGAACTGCCTATACGTCTGGCTGACAACCTGCACAAAAAATAGTATGCGGAAGTTCACTCAACATTGTTAATAAGAAGCCCTTACCTTGAGAATATTGTCCCTACTAGGGGCGAAACCAGGGTGATGATGCATCACATGGTCATGAAGGCGCCTGATGTATCGTTTGAATAGTCGAAGAAATACACATCCAATGGCTGACAGAGGGGGCAGTTGCTCCTGCTGGGATAGTCATCAAACGGAGCTCTTTACCTTCGGGCACCTCTGACAGCACATTGGTGTGGTCAGTGAATCCACCCCAGCTGTCGACAAGAAGTATTGTAAGTGGAGGGGACGACGACCCAACCACACACTCCTTGACGAAAGCTGGGACCTGCGACTTTGTCATGATGTGAGTCTTTCCAGCCATCACCAGCAGGTTTGGTGCCTGCCAATGTCCTGACTGCGGAAAGACTCCTCCCCTTTCGGGAAGAATGACAAGAAGCTTTTCTCCGAGTCGTCCATCTGCGTACATCACCGGCATGGCAGTAAATGAGTGCGTGAGCGATGAAACGGATTGCACCACGCGCATGACTTGCTTTGAGCCAACCGGGGCTAGCGTTCTGTAAGAAAGAATCATCAATGCAGAAGGTGTTCTTCGTGTTCAAGCATACCTTCCAGATGCCAGTAGTCAAACCTTGTTCGGCGGCTTCCAGTACTCTTTTCTCGAAGAAGAGCGGAGAGGCGTTTAAAATTAAGCACTCTTGATTCTTCAACCATTCCTGGGTGAAAAAAGGAAGTTTACAGAATTCAACCTAATCACTTGCGAATTTTTTTGTGTTTGCCTTTGAATACCTCTTTTTCGATCTCGCGGAGCAAATACATGTGCCGTTCAGTTTTGATCCACTTGAACCGGTTGTTCATGGAAGCTAAAGAACGTGTTCCCTTGTCAGTGTCGCGGTAGTGAGCAATGGCGCGTTCGATCTGCGAAATACATGATTGCACCTTGAGCTTTCGTTACAAAGTGCTACAACTAACAGCATCGTGAGGAATGGGCCTGCCGTCGAAGAAAACAGTCCTCCGTGGTGGAAATAGTAACGCTGCTACGGTCATCGTCATCATCTTGTGGAGTCCAGCAAGCGTCTTCTCTTTCATCGAAAGTTGCCTGTAAACTGCAGCACTTCAGAAGCTCGGACCTGTTTGTTAACAGTGCGACTGCTCATAAACTCCTATAAAAGTAACCTGAAGCGTCTCTTCTTCCTCGTCGTAGTCGATGTCACCACTTTCTGCGCCCTTAAGTATTCCTCTGAAGGCGTCGGCAATTGCGATTTCTTTTCTCGTAGGAGGAGAAAAATCGGGCGTGAACGACGATAGAAGGCGGCCAATAACTCTAGCAGGTGAGAAAGCCATGTCGAGATCAGAAATGGTACACACCACATATTCTTCAGATGTGATTGTAGGTTGCGGTACATCATCAAATACTCGCACAAGCATGTACGAGCGTGAGTATTTCCGTCGACGACCATCCCGGAGCTTCCGGTAGCTGCTCTTCCTTGGCATTCGTCAAGTGCAGCTGGTGCGGCAAACAGCTATGTTTCACTTGCTTTATAGAGTTGTACCACACGTGTTAATAATTTGCAATAAATGGAAAATTTTACACATTGAGCAAATCCTAAAAGAAAAAAAAAATGGAAAAAAAAAATTCCCCTAATGATCCCGTGGTCTGCTCTGCGAGGGTTGTCCACGCTGATCACAAATACGAATAGTTGCTGGTGTCATTTATTCTCATTCTAGAGATACAATTTTCTAGCCAGTTTTCAGTGAAAACCTAGCGCACGGGGTCATTGCTGCTCCTGGTCACGACAATGACCAGTCAGACACTCATTTTGGCACTGGTGCAGTTTGGAGCCAAGATGGAGGTGCCAGCATAAAATGCAAAAAATTTCGCGCGCGGAGGATCCGAACCACCAACCCAGTCCACTCGTGCCAACTCCCCACAGCACTATCCGCTAAGCCATCCGTCGCTGCCGACATCCAAGCTGCAGATAGCTGTTATGAATCTTCCGCACACTCCGTAGCATGTAGCATGACAAGGATCCATTTTTGGCTAAACCTCACGTTATTTTCGATGCACAGTTCACTACGACCTTTTACTATGCCTATAGTTGACGCCATGAATGAAACACACCACGTTTAACAAGTAAAAACTGCAGTTTCCAACAAAATGATTTTCACTCCTTTTTTGGCATTCAGAAGGCCATTTAGCGGAAATGGACCATAGATCTGTGTTCACTGCACCTGCCCCTATTTCATGCAAAAAACCGTTTTCAAAAAGCGCTCCACGCCCTGAACGACCTCCCCTCGTTAGGTCGGCGCTTCATTTTAGGGTTTTGATCACCTGTAAAGGAATTCTTTCCGGAGAAGTCATGATTCCATCTCTCCATTAAGCACTAGGCTTGATAATCATCATTCACGATAAGAGCGAAAAGAACATAAAAATTGCGTTTGTTTCTGGTAAGCAATTTGAAAAACCTGAAGGACTGTTAGTCGTTCAAATTCCCGCCACACATCTGTTCCATTCTCCAAATCCAAGCGCTTTAATCCGAATCGTTCAATGAGTTGCCTGGAGCGTGGCCGCCCCATATTTCTTTGCAGAAACTGGATCTTCGTGCATGAAACTTTCTATGTTGTCTCTAGTATTCACAGCTATCACATTCATGCCTGGAAAGAGTACAAAATATTTCTGGAAGGACTCCTTTAAATGTTAGCAGGACGGAATCGGAATGCTTCCCAGAAGGGAATCATCAAAGTTCGATCCTTATACTTTTATGCGATGAGCGCACGAGAAGAAAGTGTGCTGCTGCACCGAGCACCTGCTCATTGTCGATTTGTAATAAAGAAAAACTTTCGAATTCTTTTTGGATTCCTTTTTGCTTTTATTAATTTGTGTTCAATATATTACTAAGTCTATTTTACTGTTGATCCATTGAATTATCAGGTACGCAAATACCTCCGTGAAAAAAATTAATGTGACACGAAATATTTGATGCGATGATCTGTATAAGAGTTTCCCTATCGTGCCCTATTAAAAATGTCCTTTTTCATTTTCTTTTCTCCTCCTTCGCTTGCCTTAAGCATCGGACTCATAGGTCA
Source organism: Ostertagia ostertagi (assembly GCA_036418205.1). Classification (NCBI taxonomy): domain Eukaryota; kingdom Metazoa; phylum Nematoda; class Chromadorea; order Rhabditida; family Trichostrongylidae; genus Ostertagia; species Ostertagia ostertagi. The sequence goes on from MU868383.1 coordinate 7,190, forward strand.
GTGCTTCCTTCATAATGTGCTCATGGGACCTTTCCCAAATGTTTCTTTACCACTGAAGTAACGGTTCTCGCGCCCCCATTTGGAAAGATGCCGTCTTCATAACTGCCTTAACATCTTTATTTTCTTCAGGGCACATCCCACGATGAAATTGTGTGGATCAATCCCTTTGAAGGAATGGATATCCACTTGCCTACTAAGCTCGTAGATATCCCGTTCCCTTGCTCAAAGTGCTCCACAAGAGCACCAGGGTTTCCCAAGACCGCTTCGACCACTTTCACTTTTGCTCATTCACAGCATGCGAGTGTCTGCGCCTTCTCATCATGTGCCCTCTCACCTACCCTCTTTCTTCCACCCCCTTCGTATTGTTGCTTTATTACAGGGCATTGACTCGCACGTTGTGGAGGACACAGAGGAGGCTCGTCGCATGACCGACAAATATCCGCGTCCACTTAATGTGATCGAGCGACCATTGATGGATGGAATGGCCGTTGTTGGAGAACTCTTTGGTTCTGGAAAAATGTTCTTGCCACAAGTAACTTTAAATATTAATTATGGGATTGGTTTGATACGATTTTCGTCCAATCGCATTCGCGCAAGACTTGACGTTTTCAGTATTTTGCCCCTGGCTTCACCATTTACTTAGAAAAGTGAACCACGTGAACATAGCGAAGAAATTTTTACGGACAACTTGAAATTTGGCGCTATAGCAATATACGGGGGCATTCTCTAGGGCCAAGCCTGGGGGCAGGAATACCTGGAGAATGAAAATGGCTGACGCACCCTGGAGTCTCTTCTCTCTCCTGAGGCTTGGTCCCATTTTAACAAAAGGACATGTTTTACGCGATTTTAAATGCAGCCACCGCGATGACCCTTATCTTGCGTTAGCGCCTGAGATTGTGCGTATTCCATACATGAAATAAAGCATTCCTTACCAATATTGAAGGTGATCAAATCCGCACGTGTGATGAAAAAGGCTGTAGCGCACCTTATACCGTTCATGGACCAAGAACGTGAGGAGAACATCAAGAAATTAGGATTATCTGCTGACGAGGTATGTCCCATGTTCTTGCTCAGAGGAGAGTCCTATCTCACTCACTTTATATTTCTTGTTCAGAGCCCATATCAAGGAACAATTGTTCTCGCCACGGTCAAAGGAGATGTTCACGACATTGGAAAAAATATAGTAGCAGTGGTTTTGGGATGTAACAACTTTAAGGTACGACTTACCCGCCGTTTTCCTATTTATATTTTGTAATCTTTTCAAGATAAAAACTGGAAATCGAGAAGAAAAAAACAAAGAAGAGGAAATTTGACGTAATAGAAACCTATGTTCAACGCCTACATGTTGTTCCTCAGCGTATAATGCTTCTGCAGACAGTATTGCATCACAATATGAACAGTTAGGATGCGTGAAAGTTCTTGTGGCTTGACTTGTTTGATGGTCATTCATCTTGGACAGCGCTCACACTCGGCGAATTGGCATCAATCCATTTCTAGTGGATGATCTACTCGTCAGAAGTTATGAAATACATCTCAGTCTGATTTCCACCAGGATGAGTTGATAATGAAGCGATGAACGGGATCAGTCTGATCTCGCATGCGCCACGCATTCAACTTTGTTCAAAATCGTAGGGGCACTTGTGCGCATGTTCGATCACACATTGATTTGTAGATATCACTCCATGTGCACTGTTTCATATTGAATGAAAGTAGATAAATAACCAAATTTACATGCTAAATCGAATATAAAATAATAGTATATAAAAACTAGGTTTCGGACTGAGCCAACTTTTCGTTGGCGCTAATTTAACAACAATGATATTTACATTTCACCGCTACGCGATGAAGAGATATCCTCTCGAACTCAAAAAAGGAGATAAAAAGACATAAAGTAGCAAGCATTATAAAATGCCGAACAATGCACCACGCAGAACGAGATTCTCGAACATCAGCGGGTGGCGAAGGCTTTGCAACTTGCAACCTCAGAAAATGCATGCCTTGGAAAAAGAAAGTGATTTTAGGTGGTGGATCTGGGTGTGATGACACCCTGCGAGGCAATAATCAAAGCTGCTGTTGAAGAGCAAGCTGGTGAGTTGTGGTCAACTTTTCATAAAGGCCACTTTTACTATTGTTTCCGGTATTAATGATTTCAACAAGTTTGCTTACTTTGTTTCCGACGTACATACATAATGTACTGCTAATCCTGGCTCATGCCTTTTCATTACGGTAACGATCATTTTTACATAGTTGCTTTCTTATCTAATCGTTTACACGTGTTTCAGATTTCATAGGTTGCTCGGGCCTCATAACGCCATCGCTGGACGAAATGGTTCATGTTGCTAAAGAAATGCAGCGTGTAGGGCTTAAAATACCGCTGCTTATAGGTTAGTTGTATTCCCTTTCGTATTTCTTTGATATTGCAAACATCTTGATTCCACATCATACATCTCAATTTAAAAGCACTTTCATGAGAAGCAGGAGAATATTACTCGGCTTTAAAAACTGAAGGTGAAAGATTTGATGTGATCCGCGTTTAGTGGAATTGCGAAAGAACTTTATTAAACAGAATGTTATTTTGTTGTGTTTATACTTCTGCTATTCCGTAGCGGTGGTCTGCCCTATTCCAAGGAACATTTATTCTTCCATAGATTTCAATTAGAGTGGAAGAGAATCAGTCTTCATCAGCCGCAGTTCCTGGCTTGAAAACGAACAACGAATCGAATGCCTTGGGCGGAACGGGATCTGGTAGCATGCTACGGGGGACAAAAACAGGGCTGCGGGGGATGGTAAAAGACAAGGCCCCTATCCTACGCGAGCCATCTCCTTCACACCTGCTGCCTGCTCCGCCCAGCTCCATTACGTCATCCATCGAGATGTCGATTACTACAAGATATGAATTTTTCTTAGTGGTAAGGATGCGGTTCTATTATAGTTACTGAGTTGAGTACAATTTATTTGACTTGACAGCACACGAGGTTAATGGTTCCGTCGGCTACGTTTTGGCGATCTCACCTTCTTCGGAGCCTTAAAAAGTAGAAACCAATGCACGGTCTATCCTACTAATGTCTCGCTACCCAAGAGACCTTCGAGACCAGCCAAACCATCAAATAGTTGTTAGTCAGATACAGTACCGTGCCCTCCAGATCTGCGTAATCAGCTCACAAGAACTGCAGTATAGCGCAAATTAAGCTAATCAGAGTTAAGGGTTTCAGTTGGAAGGCTAGACTAATCGCACCTGTGCCATCTTCAGTTTTTTTGACTTTGGGTTTTATTGTTTTTCTTTTTCTCGGACAACGGTTTATCCACTCGCAAGTATATCAGTTCGTATGTTCAGGGTACTATGAGATAATTAAATTCTCTTTCAAGACCCTCGATATTCCAATCACCTGATATTCTACAGCTATAAGTTTTTTTTTCAGTCGACTCTATTAGGGCTGGTAGAAGCCTAATACAGGGTAAAGCCACACAAACAATACGGTTTTCAATAATGTTCATCATTGACAATCCTGAAACTGCGTCTGACACTTTATCCATAGCTGTTTCCGAATGAACAAGGCTGCGGCATGTACATAGAAAAGTACTGTAATTTCATGTGTAGAAATAACTTGCACTAAGCTTTTATTTCCACCGACATTTTTGACATCAGTTCGTATTTGCCGTGTGCCTTTGTGAACTTGTGTTATCATTTGTTGATTCTTGTTACTATCAGGAGGAGCGACGACGTCGAAAAACGCACACTGCTGTAAAAATTGCACCTCGATATCATAATCCTGTGGTTCACTGTTTGGATGCCAGTAAATCTGTAGTGGTGGTTCGTTTGCTTTCCGATCGGCTTTGATTTTGTTAATCATGTCAAACTTTCTGCGCATCGAATTCCAGTGGCCTGACGAAAAAATCACGGCTATTGACGGTACAACTCGCTTTTCTAAAGTCAAATTCCGCTAGACCAACTCGAGCCTTGCTGACTTCGTTCATATCACGGTCTACATAATAACAGACACGTGATAGGCACAGAAATGCCACCGTGCACGGTTCAGGGTTCTATGCATTAAACATGTATCTGCCCAGTTCTGAATTACTGTCGAGTGCTGACTAGCTTTGTAAACATCGAGCACTAAAATTCTGTTCATCATTCTCAAAGGTCAATGACAAGTTACAGGATATTCAAGAAAGAAAAAATCATTATAAAAAAATTATTAAAGAAGAAATAATTAAAATGGTTCGTTTCGCTCCTTCCTCAGACGAACCTTATTCGTCAATCCGCGGAGCTCATCACTGGTGTTTTAGAGCGCTCAATAATGGAGGTGACGGTGCGATGTTGACTGAAAGTGGAAGAGAGAGCAGAAAAACCTTCTGAAGCACTAAATTAGAGACCTCAAATTCTATTATATAAAAGACGCTTGTGGTAAGGCAGAGATGCAGAGCGAGCAGAGAGGACAGAGAGCGCGAGGAAGCACGCCTCAACGGGAGGGCACAGGGAAAAAGCAGTTACGGCTGCTTCCAAACACTTACCGGTCATTGCCGATATTCGAGAGCATCGGTGAAATCCTAGCGACCTTTCGCGTTCTTCAGAGTGGAGTCAAAGACGCATCGGCGAAATTAGCAAGAGCTGTATTTACCCCCCCCCCCCCTTCAAAAAGCGAGAAAGTGTCGGGTGCAGACCATACACCACAAGTGACGACGGCCTCCAAGTAAATCTGGTTAGTAGTGGTTCATAGTGATAGCTGATTTTTGGTAAATGATAGTTGTAATTAGTGACAACTGATAGAATACAACTGCAACAGGCTAATCATTTCATTGGCAAAAACATTTGCATTTTGTGGAGGCCGTCGTCACTTGTGGTGTATGGTCTGCACCCGACACTTTCTGGCTTTTTGAAGGGGAGGGTACCTAACAAAAAGGTAGTGGTCTTGTCGCGCGGCATGCTCTTGAGCAGCATGTTGTAATCCAAAAAAGGGTGGTTGCAAAGCAAGATCAAGACCTTAGGTGTGCCACATCAAAGTTCTAGTTTGAGTGTACTGATGGACGATCGACACAATTGACCCGTGATCAGTTCAAGAGGAGTTCCAGGGGTTGAAGAAAAGCTTCAGATTCTGTTACATACCGATACAGCTTTGGAGCGTATATGGCCAGTATCACCCTCAGCGGCTCGCCACTTTCCTTAGTCCTCTATGGTTGTAGGGAGGGCGGCGAAATCAAGATAGTAGAGCACGCTGTTTTCCCTTCTTACAAAGATGCTGACGAGTGCTCCAACAGTAATGAGATAAAGCCGGTAAATTCAGCCACCGCTAGTGAAGACTTCCAGGAATTGGAGAGATCATATCTCGTGATGAAATAGGCCCTGTGTAAAAAAAAGAAGATGCTCCCAGAGGGATACCATAAAGGGTGAACTAGAAATAAAAACGGTGGACTCGCAATTGAGAAAGTAGTCAAAAGAGAGGAGAAACTAAGTGAATGGGAGAAACGTTACGAAAGAAGATTTGTTACAGCCTACAATGTCGAAATGACGTGCCATGAATAAATCTTCATAGTTTATAAGCGAATTGATGCATTTTACCGATCAGGAGTCGCTATTTGTTATAGTGTTCATCTTTGACGGATAAAACAACAAGAGATGCCTTCATTGCTGACCTCAGTGAGGAGTATGAAGAGGTGTGTTTTTTGCTACATAGCACACCAGGCAATTTGAAAGGTGCGGTCCGCATATACCTATTGATTTCAGGTTCGTCAAGAGCACTACGAGTCGCTGAGGGACCGTCGTTTCACCCCTCTGGGGGTGGCAAGAGCGAAGCGAATGCTGGTGGACTTTGAAAAATTTTCCCCAGGTTTGCTTCAAACTTGTCGTCACAGATCCTTTACACACTGTGATGTGAGAACTCCGAATTTTTGTGAAGATCGGAAAGTGA
>MU868383.1:37543-52492 GCA_036418205.1 Ostertagia ostertagi
ACAATGTGAAAATCCCGGAGGACCGTTACGCGTTCAAGTCCCGCCCTACATGTGTCAGGCGACGGGAACAGTTCCGCTTGGTTCTTGGAGTGCCACACTAGGAATTCCTTCAGGCGTTTACCACCTACGGCAGTAGCATTTCCATTTTCTACTGCATCCTATTCTGTCGATCATTTTGTTTCTATTTTCCGAAGCAATTCAAACGATTCTTTCTATGCGGGCGACGGATACGATGCTGCCCTAAGGGCGCTTCTTCTCATGAATTCCCTGATTTCCGCAACCCACCGTCCATAGAGCGTGTTTTCGTATGTTTTTCCCCATTTGGAGACTGGATTTCCTTGCGTGAAACATTGAAGCTTTTTCTAGTGATCGCAACAAGCATACTAATGCTGCGAAAGAAGGCAGGGTTTTCCTGGGGACGATTCCCCTGAGCCGAACTGCTCAAAGCGTTGTCTATGTACATTGCAGAAATGGCGGTTGTCGGAAGGAAAGTATTTCACCTTTCGTGAGCGGGGCCGAGTAACGCTCCCTTGAAGGAATTTGCCCGAGAAAAAGCTGGATTCTTGCTTGCACTCATAAATCACTGACTTGTGAGCCCATGCATTCCGTTGATAGGGACACAGAACAAACAAGGCGGTTTTTTCGTAACAAATGTGAAAATCCCGGAGGGCCGTTACCGCGTCAAGTCCCGCAACTAACGAAGAAATATCGAGAAAAGCGCCGACCGTGCTACCTAGCCTTCCTTGATCTGAAGAAGGCATTCGACGTTCTCAAAATGCTATTACTTTTTCCAATAGGATATGAGACTGGTCAAAAATGCTACATTGATTCGCTGGAAGTAATCAAGAACTACATAGTAACAGTCAAAGTATGCTCAATCGGTCGATCAATTTTACCACTTTTTCGCCAACAATTCAACACCTCGTCGCTGAAATTTCACATCTTTAGAACTAAAGAAAGTTGTCATTTTCATCATCAACTAAAGAAAGTTAGCGTTTCCATCGCAAATGCTCAATGTTGCAAAATGCAAAGTTCGAGTCGGTGTTGTCATCCCGAAATTTGGCGAGCCATCGAAACGTCATCGCTCTCACAATTTATCAACCTTTTGCGCGATTAATGTTTCGAACACTGTCGCGATCCAATTCAAACTTGCAAAGCAAGAACTTGCGAATAACCACTTCTGATAGAGCGATATCGTGAAAAAATACAATCTGTACATCAAAAGGTGCGCGAGAAAATTCTGCATAAAATGGTGCAAAAATTGAAATTTTATTGCTAATATGCAACGGGTGTATGTACTCAGTTTGAAACTGAGTACGGTAGCGTAATTAGCGGATTACTGTAGCGCACGGCAGGTCACTTCGCACATTCCCAAATAGCCTGTGGGATGACCCCACTTAATTGCTTGCGCTGAATGCTGACATTTCTGGGCAGCTCCAAAATAAGCAAAACGAAGTGTGTGGAATAATATCAGAGTGAATTAGTGTTTTGAACTATAATTTTTGATATCAAATGAAACTTTACTAATACCATACAAATTACTAAAAAAGATGCTGCATGCCAACACATTGCGAATGCAGTGGAGGTGCTGTAGGCAAAGGCGTAGTTTGACAAGAAGCAGTGGGGGGAAAGGGGTGGAGGGGCCGGAGATGAAGATGTAAGTTGCAGGACAATAGCTGGTGAAAGCAGTGGAGGAGCTGGAGCTCAAGGTGTATGATGACCGGAAGCATTCGGAGTAAGGCGTGGAGGAGTTGAAGAGGAAGGTGTAGGACGACGGGAAGCAATTGAAATAAGGAGCGGAGGGGCTGAGATGAAGGTGGTGCTTGTGATGGTGTTGAACCCACATATAATGGAGGAGCGGCCGAATGCGTGGTGTCGCAGTGATACTTCAGAACGGCTCATAACCTGAAAAAAAAAGAGGAGCTGGCTTGAAAAGGTGTTGGGGCCATGAAAACGCAGCTGCAGGTGCTTGCACAAAAGTGCTCTGAAAACCACCAGTTCGTGTAGCACTCATGCAGGATGGAGCGGTGGCAATGTGCTGTTATCATTCATCAAAGGTGGAGCAGAATCCAGGTAGAATCCTTGAGCGGGAGGTTGAACAGCGATGACGTCCGAGGGATCACTTGAAAGATAGCCTGCTATAAATGTTTGGACGAAAGGATCCTGAGTTTCAGTGTTGTAGGTGAAGTGCGAGTACATGCTCGTGCAACAGCAGACGCCACAAAGTGTGCCTTGTGAAGCTATTTATGCACTGCTTTAAGTACCTTCTCAAATGGCCTTTGAATTGGGTGTCGGGCTCTGTGAGGCCAAAAGAAAAAAGAGGAACCGCCATAAACATGTGCGAAAGGCTATGCCCTATTAGTAATTTGCCTCCAGGCGAGTGATAAGGTGTGTGTTTGATGTCGTAATCACTTTATACAAAAGTAGGTGTGCAAAGGTCAGCTGTTGGCACAAACCAGCAACTCCATCACACAGTCATAAAGACTCATAAGAGTCGTAAAGGCTCAGATCATAAAGCTTCATCTGACTCAAAGATTGCTTCAAAGAGACTAATTCACTCTATCAATTCACTCATTTCGTTTGCTTATTTTGGAGCTGCCCAGAAATGTCAGCATTCAGCGCAAGCAATTAAGTGGGGTCATCCCACAGGCATTTTGGGAATGTGCGAAGTGACCTGCCGTGCGCTACAGTAATCCGCTAATTACGCTACCGTACTCAGTTTCAAACTGAACCGCCACTTATATTCAACAACTCACGGAATGGTGCTTTTCTTTTGATCCAACTTCAAATTTAGTTGATGCCCTAATTAGCAATCCGAGAGCTATCGCAACGTACGGTGGCATAGCGATAATGCATATAATACTCCGTAGCCCACCTCTTCTTCCAAAATCGGGACTAAGCGGAGAGAAAAGGCTAAACAGTGCGCGAGCAGTGTTCGTTTTTACGAAGTTTTTGCCCCTCCTAGGTATAGTCCTACAAGAGTATCGCACGATTGCGCTGAAATTGGTTGATTTTTGTATGCATGCCTTCAATGCCAAACCAAAACGACTGGAAAACTCGGACGAAATGGAAATGGACAAATTGGTTCGATATTTGGTTGGTTTTCGATCCCGAACCTAGCGTATCGCCTCCCCGATGAAGGGAGGGTCTACAAATTACGGTAACAACAGCTTACACCACTTGCAACTCAAAATTAATCTGGAGTATTTAAGCTCTTTCTTATCGGCTTCTATTAAATGCCAAGTCGCTACTCTTTACCACTCGGATTTTTTGTTTTAGTTTGAAATGTAACCTTACCTCTCATAAATGAATATAATTCTTGCATCAATGGTGCTGTCGTTTATGTGCCAAACGATCACGATGAAACATGGAGCAACTACAATGCGTAACAATTGAGTCAGTAAGGACATTGGTTCAGACTGAACAAGAAACTTCTGTTCGTTACCAAACAGTATTAGAAAGTACGCAATAATAATTGCTGTGCGGAATCTATTCACACACAACTCGTCCTTCTCGCCGTTACAATCAGAGCGCAAGTTGCAGATTGACATCCTGGCGAAGACAGTAAGCGTGAAAAAGCTCAGCTCCAAATGGCGGATAACTGAAAAAAAGGAGCTAGACACACGCTGTCCCAATTCTTCTGCATCTTTTCATATGAGAATGTTCACAGCGAGCTTAAATATCTTGAATGAATAATCCGACAAAAAACCTTTCTAAACAAGCCTAAGCTCAATATCCAACTCATCCTATTACGGAAAATGTGAATTCGCTGTGATCATACCGAAAATCAACACCTTCCACCTCTGTTTCACAGAGTATAAGAAAGGAAAAGATTGTTCTGAATCTCTCGCTCAAATAATTCCTTGAACAAAGAGAGAAATCACAACATCATTGAACATTACGTAGAACTCAACACACGACGAACGCGCGAAGTTTTCGCTAGTTGCTCAGAGATTATTGTGACTGGGAAGTGACCACCTGGAGTTTCCACTCAAATCTACTGGCTTACGCTCTGAAGAGTGGTGAAGACGAGCGCCTACTGCTGACATCACCGAGACGTTGGCGGGACAAGAAACCGCTTCAAGATGCCTAAAAGGAAGGCCGTCCATAAAAACGCCATGGTTAACTCAGTCCCCTGAAGACTCCACTCCTTTTTTCAAAGCGGGTATTACTCTTCGGGAGGTCACGTAGTTTTTCGTTCATTCCCCTTCAGCGAATGTGTTTTAATTTTCCACTTGTCCATTCATAGTTGTACAGATTTTCATAATCACTTCATCTTGTTACCGCAATTTTTGGCCACGTTGTACAGTCATTCTACCCTAATCCTTCATTCGGATCAACGGATACGGACGTAAAGAACGCTCCTCTTCCTTCATCACATCACGCGCTTCGGCGAATAATGAAGGTTTTCGGTTGAGATCTGATCAATGGAAATATGTGGTGTTATAATGAAAAAAATTTGAACTTTCAAAATTACCAGACTGGTTATTCTGAGAAGAACGAGTAGGTGGCCGAGCTCTTTGACGTCTGAGATGGAAGACGCACACGAAGAGACCTACTACGAGTATCAGCGCCATGATGTGGACCAATGTGATACTAAATGAGTGATCTTCAATCCATATCAGGGAAACACCCCTCCAAAGACTTACATTTGGAAACTTACGTAATCTTCGTACTTTCCTCTCCTTTGTGAATTCGTAGTCACAATACCTGCAAAAGATCTTCTTGTCCATCAGCTAACATCTTCAATAGGGAACAACTTCACAAAACCAATACATGCAATAGTTCTGGGCAACTACAACTAGGACAGAGACTACGTAACACTGAACAATGGTGTACTATTACAAAGATGTCGTCATTCTAACAGTGGGGAGTTAGTACAGCTTAGGCGTTCTGCTTTGACCTTTTCTCTGCATATTTGGAAGCGTTGAGAGAGGAACAAAGCATTTGTCGAAGGTTGTGCTGAACATCTTCAGCAAAATTAACTTAGATCATTTATTAGGCCCACTTTTGTAGCGACACAAGGGTCCAATCTCAAACATATTTATACTTGTTTGACAGAATGTTCCTTCCAGATCACAGGGCATCCCTCCATTAATTCATGTGATTGTTTATTTATTTATTTATTTATTTATTTATTTATATTTATTTATTTATTTATTTATTTGATTGATTTGCATGGACCGTCGGGTGCCGGCTACGCCGGGTCTCTGCGCCTTCTAGGGTCGGAATGCCGGCGACGACGGGCATTCTCCATCGCAAACGCGTATAGCGCACATTGGCTCAGATCCCGCCCGCACCATTTTGTTCGTTCTTTTTTTACGGTGTAACACCAATTATGTGTGGTCAGCTTCGTTAGTTCTTGGGCGATGGATCTTTATGGTAGTTTGAGTATTGTGAGGTTCAGATTTAGGCATGTAGAGTTAAGCTCTCCCACGACGTTATCTTGCCATCATTCCACATCCGTAGGAAATAAATATTGTTTCTAATGGGGAATGATGGCAAGATAACGTCGTGAGAGAGCTTAACTCTACATGCCTAAATTGTGAAACTCACATACTCAAATAATAAAGGAGTCCATCGCCCCAAGAACTGACGAAGGTGGCACGGTATGAATTTGGTGATGAGTACGCGGTAAAAAAAGAACGAACACAAACCGGGGTGGGGGGAGGTGATCTGAACCGATGTGCGCTATATGGCGTGTGCAGATGGGAGGAATGCCCGGCGCCAGCCGGGCATTCCGACCCCAGGAAGGAGCAGAGCCCGGCGTAGCCGGGCGATGCGACTGGTTTTGAAAACAAATCACAAAATTTTTGTTGAAAGTCCGCCATTTTCGGTTCGCGCTACGCACACCGATAACAGGTGAGTTTTCTTCCTCGCTGGAGTCTAACTACTCCTTCACCTTGAAACCTCTCACAAAAAATTAGCGGGTCGCTTGGCACAGGATATCGTACCTCCCTTCCTTTGCTAGATTACAATTACTCTTTAGCGATATCCGAGTTGGTATCGCGACCAAAGTATAAAACTTCTGTATAACTTTGCGACACTTTAAGTGCGCGCCACGCGCGACCATCGACATTAAGTTTCACCCATCGTTGCTTTATCCAATTTTTTTCTTTATAGTGGTGCTGCCGATATTTCTAGGCTTCAGCAGGCAAACTTCAAACCACAGGTCAGCGACGCGATATTCGGGTAATGTTAACCGGGTTCTTAGAGGCTGTTCGAGACCGAATGCGGATAGCCGGGCGCCTATGCGAGAATTCTTTGGGTCCGTGACAGACCCACAAGCATACGGTGGATTTTCCAACCTCAATCGAGCCCTCTACGCAAAAACCGATATTTTCAATCGATATCGATCAAAACCATGTGGCTCGATCAAACTTCCGTTTCCGCGACAGCACACAATAAATACTGTGATTTCAACCTCATTCGAGCCCTCTACGCGAAAAACCGATATTTTCAATCGATATCGATCGATAGGCACGTGGCCCTATGAAAATTCTTTTTCCGTGACAGCACCCAATCAATACTGTGATTCCCAACCTCATTCGAGCCCTCTGCGCAAAAACCGATATTTTCAATCGATATCGATCGATAGCACGTGGCCCTATAAAAATTTCTTTTTCCGTGACAGCACCCAATCAATACTGTGATTCCAACCTCATTCGAGCCCTCTGCGCAAAAACCGATATTTTCAATCGATATCGATCGATAGCAGGTGGCCCTGTAAAATTCTTTTTCCGTGACAGCACCCAATCAATTACTGTAATTCCCAACCTCATTCGAGCCCTTTGCACAAAAACCGATATTTTCAATCGATATCGATCGATAGCACGTGACCCTATGAAAATTCTTTTTCCGTGACAGCACCCAATCAATACTGTAATTCCCAAATTCATTTGAGCCCTCTGCACAAAAACCGATATTTTCAATCGATATCGCAGCAGCATTAGGACGTGCCGGTATGAAGAATGGGGGGCTGTTTCCGATGACAGACCATCATACTGTAAGTCCCCAACCTATTGAGGCCCTCTACGCAAAAAGACGATATTTCAAGTCGATTCGATCGATTGAAGACGTGACCTATGAAAAATTCTTTTTCTGTTGTTAGTCAGTACTGTGGATTCCCAGATTCACACTCTCGAGCTGCGCAAAAACCGATATTTTCAATCGATATCGATCGATAGCACGTGACCCTATGAAAATTCTTTTTCCGTGACAGCACCCAATCAATACTGTAATTCCCAACCTCATTCGAGCCCTCTGCGCAAAAACCGATATTTTCAATCGATATCGATCGATAGCACGTGACCCTATGAAAAATTCTTTTTCCGTGACAGCACCCAATCAATACTGTAATTCCCAACCTCATTCGAGCCCTCTGCGCAAAAACCGATATTTTCAATCGATATCGATCGATAGCAGGTGGCCCTATAAAAATTCTTTTTCCGTGACAGCACCCAATCAATACTGTGATTCCCAACCTCATTCGAGCCCTCTGCGCAAAAACCGATATTTTCAATCGATATCGATCGATAGCACGTGGCCGGGTGGAATACCAACCTTTACCACAGCCCCCAATCAATACTGTAATTTCCAACCTCATTCGAGCCCTCTGCGCAAAAACCGATATTTTCAATCGATATCGATCGATAGCACGTGAGACCCTATGAAAATTCTTTTTCCGTGACAGCACCCATCAATACTGTAGATTCCCAACTTCATTTCGAGAGCCCCTGGGCGCAGAATACCGATGATTTTGCAGATCGGATATTCGCATTGGATTAGGAGGTGGCCCTATAAGAATTGTCTTTTTTTTTTCGTGAGCAGCACCATCAATTAAGATGTAATTCCAGGCCTCCATTTCGAGCCCTTACGCAAAAACTGAGTATTGGGGGTCAATCGATATCGATCGAGGTAAGGACTCGTGACCGTGATGCGAATTTCTTTTTCCGTCACAGCCCCCAATCAATACTGTAATTTCCCAACCTCATTCGAGCCCTCTGCGCAAAAACCGATATTTTCAATCGATATCGATCGATAGCAGGTGGCCCTGTAAAAATTCTTTTTCCGTGACAGCACCCAATCAATACTGTAATCCCCAACCTCATTCGAGCCCTTTGCACAAAAACCGATATTTTCAATCGATATCGATCGATAGCACGTGACCCTATGAATTCTTTTTCCGTGACAGCACCCAATCAATACTGTAATCCCCAACCTCATTCGAGCCCTCTGCGCAAAAACCGATATTTTCAATCGATATCGATCGATAGCACGTGGCCCTATGAAAATTCTTTTTCCGTGACAGCACCCAATCAATACTGTAATTCCCAACCTCATTCGAGCCCTCTGCGCAAAAACCGATATTTTCAATCGATATCGATCGATAGCACGTGGCCCTGAAAAAATTCTTTTTCCGTGACAGCACCCAATCAATACTGTAATTCCCAACCTCATTCGAGCCCTCTGCGCAAAAACCGATATTTTCAATCGATATCGATCGATAGCACGTGGCAGGGTGGAATACTACCTTTACCACAGCCCCCAATCTATACTGCAATTTCCAACCTCATTCGAAGCCCTTTACGCGGAAATCGATATTTCCAACAGAAATTTTGGCGCAAGCCCCGCCCATCGGGTGGCCCCGCCCACTACCGTATCTTTGGCAACCGTACACGACCTGAGTGCAACTTCCTACCCATCCTAGACCATGCCCCAACTGTTTTATTAGGTCTGCTTAGCGTGCGAGCCTAGTGGTTACAAACAGACAGACAGACAGACAGACAGACAGACAAACATCCTTACTGCTTTATATATAGAAGGATATCTGAATTGTTTATATATAGAAGGATAGAGGTTGTTCATAAGTAGTATTGCTTTTAGACAAAACGTTTTCTTCTAAATTCTTGAGCTTTCACACTATGTCATAACTAATCAAAAGGAAATTGCCTGCTCTACAAGATGTTGTTTTCCTTTTCCACTACCGTTCCAGGGTTTCAAATTTTAGGTTCTATAAAATGAGAGGTCCAACCGACAAAAATTGACGAAACCGACAACTAGCTCTAAATTTATTTTCCCTGGGGAGAAATCAATCAATGATGTACCCTATACTTACTCATGACCTCTTCTTAAAATTTTACTCTTGGGTTGCCGAAAAAGCTTTACCGTGTTTGTTTTCGAACTGGCTGACCGACATGCCATAGCAATTTTCTAATTAAAGCTGTTCCTCGCGATTAAAACACGATGCTTCGATGAGTTGAGCGTCTTTTTGTGTGCACTTTCATCTGCCTCCATTCGATCGTTTGTTTTGTTTTTATGTTGTTGGGGATAAGTTCGAGTTTTAGGAATAATAGGTTTGGAGGATTTTACGATTAGAATGGAGGTCGAGGAAGAAGTAATTCACCTAGTTGAGTAACCCACGGACCTCCTGAGGGTGCGAACTGATGCGCAATTCGCATCGAAAAATTTGACCTCGGCGACCTATTATGCCTCAAAGTTGGCGGGTCTGGCGATCTCCGCGAAGGGTCAGACGCGTTCACGTTACGACGACCCCCTCTAGGAGAGTCTCCATACGACCCCCCCCCCCCCGCATTCATTATGTACTGTACACTGCTAAGGAGAAAGCTAACGGGGGAAAATAAGTGCAATCTAAAAAAATCTAAAGACACTTGGCTTGAATTCAAACACAGTTAGCAGACGAGCTCTAGTTTCCTGATATCCGGTAATTCACTAATGCACAACATCGCAAAACGAACTGCCTTCATTAGTTGCTAGACAGTACTGCCCTTTAGTTCGAATGGCGCTTTGCCTGCCTTTCATGAATGGGCGTTCAGAATCACAAAAAAAATTACCATTTCATCATCTATTATTAGGTTGTCTCATAAGTAGTATTGCTTTTTTAGACAAAACGTTTTCTTCTAAATTCTTGAGCTTTCACACTATGTCATAACTAATCAAAAGGAAATTGCCTGCTCTACAAGATGTTGTTTTCCTTTTCCACTACCGTTCCAGGGTTTCAAATTTTAGGTCTATAAAATGAGAGGTGCCAGCCGACATACAAAATGAACAAGACCACAACAAGTCTAAATTATTCCGGAGAGAACAGTACAATGATTACCTCTACTTGACTCTATGTCCCTTCTTATAAATTCTTACTCTTGGCTTGCCAAAAAAACTTTACCTGGGGTTTTCTTTCATCCTTTGTTTAATGGCTCGACCGACATGCCATAGCAATTGTCTAATTAAAGCTGGTCCGTCTAAACACCATCTTCATGTGCAGTATGTCTTTTTGGTGCCACTTCATTCTGCTCCATTTTTTCGATCGTTTGTTTTGTTTCTATTTTGTGCGGATAAGTTGATCACGAATATTACGAAGAGATTTTACGATTAGAATGGAGGTCGAGGAAGAAGTAATTCACCTAGTTGAGTAACCCACGGACCTCCTGAGGGTGCGAACTGATGCGCAATTCGCATCGAAAAATTTGACCTCGGCGACCTATTATGCCTCAAAGTTGGCGGGTCTGGCGATCTCCGCCCACAGACACAGCTGATCACTTTGACCCCCCTGTAGTACTCCTACGGACCCCCCCAATTCATATACGACTGTACACTCCCTAGAAAAATGCTAACGGGCGGAAATAAGTGCATCTAAAAAAAAAATCTCAACATAATTACTGACATAAGACGCTTGGTAAGGCGCGGTCGCTCACTAGTTTGCGCACGTCGATGGACAATTGAGACGCGTCGTTTACCGCGTCTTCACCTCTTTATCATCCCTTTATTTATAGTGCGCATGCGCAGTTTTCGCGACATTGTTATGTTCTCCTTAGGATAAAACATAAAGCTATTATTTGTGAACGACATTAGATCCATGGTTTGCATTCTGCAAAAATAGCTCCAGTGCAAAAAGTTTTCCAGCTCACCGAAAACCGATCGGCTCAAGCATAATAGTTTTCATGCTATTCTCATGAACACGTCAATAAAAAAGGGTAGTGAAAATAAATGCAAATCTAAAGAGACAGAAAAATACATGCTTCACTTGGTATAACCACATCAAAAGAGCTTTTGGCATCCACTACAGATAAAATGACTAAATTTCCTTTTTCATTACCATTACATGTTCTTTAATCGGAACTTCGTCACTATATACTCTATTACCTTCTACGCATTGACTGTTACTGAGATGTTTTTGTACCACTGGTGCTTTAAAAAGTTATCAATAAAAATTCACGGATCCGAGGTGCGGCGGTCGCACTCGCAAAATCGGCCCGGTCCCACACGGCCAAAAAAGCCAAAACGCGCGCGGTCGCACCCTCCTCTGTGTTAAGACACTTGCTTAATTCAAACACAGTTAGCAGACGAGCTCTAGTTTCCTGATATCCGGTAATTCACTAATGCACAACATCGCAAAACGAACTGCCTTCATTAGTTGCTAAACAGTACTGCCCTTTAGTTCGAATGGCGCTTTGCCTGCCTTTCATGAATGGGCGTTCAGAATCACAAAAAATTTCCATTTCGATATGCAAGCGCATATCAAACGAGTGCATGGCGCATCTCAGAGCATGAGAGTATACAGCAGAAGTGTCCGATTGGAGCACGGGAGCGTTGCGTTCGCATTGGCGCGCGCAATCTTCCCCTCGGCGCAGCGCGGGCAGCGAGAAACAGACTATTGACTTTCAAATAAGCGTAATTTTGTTCAATATCAATATTTCTTAAATTGCTAAGTAGATTTGTAATCTACAAAACTGCTTGTTTCAGAAGGTAACCACGATTATGCCTCATCTTCAAAACTACGTCAGTTATGGGGTAGAAAACAAAGAATTCACAGAAATGCACACTTCGTCCTTTGAAAGGTTGTAACTTTCTTCAAAGAAGGAATTATGAGGAGCGGTAAGAAAAATTGGTGCAAAAACTCTTTCCTTCAAAAAATTGCCCCGTTGGACCGTTTTTTCGCAAGACCAGGTTTTTTGGCTTTCAATGGCTATAACTTTCTTCAAATTCCACCTTTTGCATTCTTGTCCCCCTGGGTTGAAGAAGAAGGTTAGAGCTTTCTAACGAATACTTGAACTCTTTTCAAAGTTGATGGAGTCAAAAAATCGCCCCGTTGGACCGTTTTTGGGAAATCGCGGACCGATTTTTTGCAGAGCGCTGGTTTTTTGGCTTTAAATTGTTATAACTTTCTTCAGATTGAACTTTTTGCAGTTCTTGTCCCCCTGGATTGGAGTAGAAGGTTAGAGCTTTCCAACGAATACTTTTTCTCTTTCCAAAGTTGAAGGAGTCAAAAATCGCCCCGTTGGACCGTTTTTTTTTCATGAATTTTCGGCGCTACTCTCCTGAAAACACAGGTTTTCAACACTTAAACACTGACAACTCTCTTCAAACTCAATTTTATCGGGAATATGATACCGTGACATCGCACGAGCTCTGTGCTTCATTACAGATGCTAACCATTTCAAGAAGTTGCCGACAGGCAAATATTTTTGTTCCCAAACTTTTCTTGTAGCCCTTTAGCAGTCAATCTACCAAAGAGGTCACTCTTTTATTAACTTAGGTCCAGTTTGAAGGCATTGGTTCACCTCTAGAATTATATTTGTGTACGTGTGTCGTGCGCAGTCAAATATGGATACTTTCGCAGTAGACTCTTCTGCTCTGATGTGCGCCATGCACTCGTTTGTGCTTAATAGTTGAAGAAGCACTCAAAAGTTTTACCTCTCCCCTACTGTCGCGAGAACTAACGTCTTGATTCTAATCGTTCGATGGTCCCAGCAAGAGCCAACAGCTGCGAGCTTCATCACAACACACATTAGGTTCCTTATAGCGAAAACCACCTCTCGTCATCTACACCCAAAAACCTCTTCGTACTGCAACGTTGACTCCTGCGAATACGACCCCCCCTCTAGCGTCGGCCAAATACGACCCCCCCGTTGGACTTTGTCCAACGGACGGTTGACCCTGATCTCCGCCCACCGACCAGCTGATCACTCGCCGCAGTCTATACGTGGCGATTGATTAGATAGCAGAGAGAGCGTAGTGTTGAAGAGGGCACAGCGATGAGAGTCGCATCAATGCTCAAATCAACGGGCAAGGAAGGGGTCCCATTTCTCGGGTTCTGGGCCGTTTCTCATGGTTCTTCCTTCTTTCGTGTACCACTCACCATCCCTAGTTAATTTGAAATGGGTTGCCTTTTCCAGCGTGAATTCGTCCTTTAAGAATAAGGTGTTTTATCCACGAAAGTGACCGCATTTCTTTGAAAAAATTATCCCTGAGAAGATGAGAAAATCAACCAGGCGTACATTCCTAACTTAGTCATGACTTGTTCTTTGAAATTCTACTAGTTTTTCAATGTCTCGGCTATAAAAAAATTTCGACCTAGATCTCAGGTAATGGTGCTCGACCGTCGAGTTCTGGTTGAAAAACCAGGTCTGGAAATGGAATGACGCGACTTGTTGGGAAACCTAATAGTGTAATGTTTAGAAGAGGTCATGGTAAGTAGAGGGTACATCATTGATTGATTTCTCCCAAGGGAAGATAAAGTTAGAGATAGTTGTCGGTTTGGTCAATTTTTGTCGGCTGGACCTCCCATTTCGCAGGCCTAAAATTTGAAAACCCTGGAACAGAGGTGGAAGAGAACATAGCATCTTGTAGAGCAGACAATTCTCTTTCGAATGTGTAAAAGCTGAAGGATTTAGATGAAAAATTTTTGGTTGAAAAAAGCGACACTACTTATGAGACAACCTAATACTTACCCGATTAGTCCCCCGTCAACCGAAGGGAATTTCCCTCTCTGCGTAAACTACGCCTTTCGCTGTGGTCCCTTCCACCAACACCTCGCGTAGGTGACGCGTATGCTACAGAAAAGAAGTTTATATAGTAGAGTTCATCGCCATAATCATAACGTAACGGCAAATTTCCCGCCTCCCATCCCCACCCTCCCTTCCTCCCCAGCACTGTGAATGACCGGAAGTGTGCTAAATAGGTGTTTATACACTGCGTTGCAAAGATATAAATCCACCTGGGAAGTTAAATATAACTTCGAATGTGAACACCAAATTCGATTTCGAAAACACGAAAATTTTTATTTTCATTTATCAGAAAAGGGCCACTTTGCCGATTGTGCAAAATATAAATCAACCCCATGTTTCTCTGTTAAAATTCATTGTTACCAGATTAGTCCCCCGTCAACCGCCGGGACCTTCCTTTCCTGCGCAAGCTTTCTATCCTCCGCTATGGTCCCTTCCTCCTGTGACACCAACACCTCCTGGAAGTGACGCGTATGCAACACAATGGTGTTTCATACAGTAGAAGGGACACAATCATGATATGACGGTAGATTTTTCGCTTCCCTTCCTCATCCTCCCTTCCTCTCTCCACTGCCCTCCAGCTGCCACTGCAGCACCATGTGGAATGAACGGAAGTGTGCTAAGCAGGTGTTTATATAGCCCTAAGAGTGTTATCACAACTATCCTGCTACAAAACATTGATATCTCAAATCCTGTAAGCTACCCGATTTGTTAGCGGTTTGTTTATCCCATGAGCTTCCTTCTCACTCACTTCATTTTGCAGGATAATACATACATACATACATTTATACATACATACATACATACATACATACATACATACATACATACATACATACATACATACATACATACATACATACATACATACATACATACATACATACATACATACATACATACATACATACATACATACATACATACATACATACATACATACATACATACATACATACATACATACATACATACATACATACATACATACATACATACATACATACATACAGACATACAAACCGACACACAAAAGTTAGCGCTTTATAAAATAGAAGGATTGGGTTGTCATCATTAGCATTGAACTCCATACGACTACTACTCTACCCCGAGTTCTTCATAATGTAAGGGGGAAGTCTGAAGAAAT
>MU868383.1:52592-68587 GCA_036418205.1 Ostertagia ostertagi
ATCTCCTGTTTCAAAAGTATAAAGCCACTTGCAACACAACTCTATTTTTCTCAAAAAACAGTGAGCATCGTAATATTAGTAACTAGCGTGACCTTCCTTTTTAGAAATGAGATCAAATAGACCATTTGGCATACTATCCGTGAGCTTCAGAAGTATAGCAGGGATCCAGGTGGTACCAGGACGTCTCGATGGCATGTCTGAGGTCTTCCACGTTACTGTACTGCTTTCCATCTGCGTAAATCTGTCTGACGATAATCCCCAGATGTTTTCTTTTTTATTGGATTTGGATCGGCTGCAGGCAGGCCATTCCAGTACACTGATTTTGTTGACGTAAACCCGGTGTTGAGTGGACCGGCTGCGATGGATGGTGGCGTAATCGTGCATAAAGATGAAGTTTTGCCGACGACTTCCACACAGAAACGAGAGAAGATCATTAAGAAAAGCATCCTGATTTCACTGGGGTCCATTTGACACGAGACGAAAGACAGAGGGAGCACAGCATCGCTGTAGAATGCAGCTCAGACCATCTGTGAGCCACCGCCGAAGTTTCTCCTGCTAAATATCCTGGATCTATACAGGGGGGCGTGGGGGGCAAAAAAAAAAACATTTTGCCTATTTCGGAACTATCGGCCTCTTATTTTCTTTCGCACCGAAGAGATGCTGATCAGTGGACCGATCTAGATATAAGTGTTCCTCTATTAGTGTACGCAGGCTCTCCTTCACTGCCCTCACCGTCTTCAGAATATGACGTCATCTGTCACCGTCGTCAGGCTCAAGGAGGTCTACCGTAAGAGCTTCAGCCTGAAGCTCTTACGCAATTTCGTGAATCGATTTAATGTTGGATAGTTTTCTAGAGGCATTAGCTACCACTGTGCAAATCCCCCTCGGAACTAGCTTTCCAGTAAGGGTCGTTATGGTACACGATCCTTCGAAGACCCCATTGAGATCGACCAGTGCACCATGTTTCCAGGGCTAATTCTTCTGATGCCGTCCACGTACGTGGCCACTATGAAGATTTTCTTATAGAATGGAATGCACTCTTTAATAATAAGTTGGAACCGTTCGGTCTGAGTTGAGTAAAATGTGCTTAAATCCATCTGGAAGTGGAGGCAAAATGTCTTTTTTTTGGCCCCCCCCCCCCCTGTATATAAGCGGCTAGCGTGTGTCTGTTGGTGTGTTGTGTGTGTGTGTGTGTTTGACGGGAAATTCATAGCTCGAGTCACAGTAACGATAGCGCAGTGGTTCTTACATATGTTATAGGGGGTGGGATGGGGACACAAGTGGTACGTGATAGGAACTGATAACGACTGATAATAGCTGATAAGAGGGGCTAGAAAGCGAGCATCGCCAATTTCGTTTTGCCGTTCATATTGGTAAGAGAGCGTCTATACTTACAAGTCTTATGTGGGGCGGTCCCGGAACATTGGTGGTACATGATTGGAAGCGATAGCAACTGATAATGGCTGATAAGATGCGCTAGAACGCTGAAAGTCGTCGATTCCGTTGCCTGGCTCGCGTTGACACCAGAGCAACCATACTTACAAGTGTTATGTGGGGTGGGACGGGGACATTGTTGGTGGTGCCAGAAACTGATAACGATTGATAAGGGCCGATAAGGCGCGCCAGAACGCTGAAGTCGTCGATTCCGTTGCCTGGCTCGCGTTGACACCAGAGCAACCATACTTACAAGTGTTATGTGGGGTGGGACGGGGACATTGTTGGTGGGTGCCAGAAACTGATAACGATTGATAAGGGCCGATAAGGCGCGTCAGAACGCAAAAGTCGTTAGTTCCGTTACGCAGCGTTGACACTAGAGCGTTCCTACTTACAAATTGTAGTAAGTCGTAGTAGTACAAACAAAGGTACGTGCACATTATTTCGATATATATCCAGCTTACTTAATAGAATTCGACTGCATAAATTTTAAAAAACAAGTCTTCAGCGAATGATAAGTTTCATTTCTGACTATTAAGAAAACCCAAACTCATTAAACCGCTAATCCTTTCGTGGTTCTAAATAATGATGAATGTAAATGAATGATAAGCATTAGCTCCTCACTTATGTAAATAGGCATATTTCGTTTTAATTTTGAGACTGACAGCAATCCTATTCACCGCTAAATTATCTTAATTCAAGAAAAATGCTGGATGTTTACAGTTGTGATCAATATACCACAGCTCAGACGTTATCACGCGTATTCTTCGATGAGCTTCAGTGAAACTGTGGAGGGTCTAACACAGTCAATAGTGAGATGGTTAATGGAGTATCTCATGCTGATATTCCATGGGTCCTCCAATTTCGCTAAAGCCTGCCGTGTGATGCGCGCGATAGCGGGCGAAGCAAAACTGGTAACGAATATTTCCAAGATCATTCCACTGGCTGTGATAACCATCCAGCCCGTCCAAATTGAACTTCTTCTCGTCAGAGAAAATGACCTGAACACAACAAACCATTAACTACATGTCGTGATGAAAGTGTCTCTCCTACCCTAAAGGATCACCTATACAATCCCATTATTTTCGCATGTTTCGCAAAGTCGAGGCGAGCTGCTTTGTGATGCTCTTCCAGACGTGGAGTCTTCATCATGGATTGTCGCACGATATTTGGAGCAGAGTTAGCGACCCTCCAGATGGTAACTTTTCGAAGCAAAAAGGGAGAGCTCGTGTCGGATCTGACTGATCGTCGCAGTAGAATTGGAAAGGGATCGTTGAATATGGCGGATATCATGTTCGTACAGTACTCGTGGCCTTCCAAAGATCCTCTCCCTTTCTATAGGAAGCTGGATTTTCGAAAACTTTCTTATACAACTATGCGAACGGCCAAGTTGAGCAGCTATGGATCGATTTGAGTGGCCAGCTTCATGTAACGTCCTCGCACGAACTTGCTCTTCAAAAGAAAACGTAGATCCACGAGATATTGAAGACGTAATGTGTTTGTGCTAATTATGGCCAAAGAACTCCAAATGAGTTAACAGGAACAAAAATTTTTACCGCTGTTGCCTACTCGCCCGGGGTGGCTTTATACTTTTGAAACAGGGGAGTTTTTCAAATTTTCTTATAAAACCGTTTCTAGCTTATAGTGATTTCTACAACAAAGTTGACTATAGTTTCAGAGCGTGCCAAATTCAATAAAGTATGTATCAAACCACGAAACCTTTATTCTAATTCGGAACAGCTCCATTCAAGGGTGGCTTTATACTTTGACACGTACGTACAGACAAACCGACACACCAAGTAAGCGCTTTATAAGATAGAAGGGTTTTTAAAAAAGCGCGCCAAAATCAACCTGTGCAGTTAGTGTAAGCAAGCAAGTAAAAAAAACGAAACAAAAAAGGACCCGACAATTTTGTGTCACTGTAGAAATATATGCACACTTTCACCATTTTTAATGCAACGATTGACTCCTTCGATGGGAACTTCATAATCACCTGCAGTGACTGTGTCTTCCTCATCATAGTAATAGGTTTCTGTGGAGCTGTCTGCTGTCGAATTCAACCGTTTAGATACCCGCACCTAAAAATGAAATCCTAGCATTTGAATTGAGGAGAAAGTGATGAGCTATCCTATCAAGTTGTCCTATAAGCAGTGTCGTTTTTTTTCCAACCCGACTATTTTATAATGGAGTTTTATCATTTTCCATCACTTCGTACGCCAGTTAAAAGTTTAGGTCCACAAAACCGTACGTTTCGCTTACACATTTGGCAGAAGTCTTGAGTGCTAGAACGGCGGGAGTCCATCCGAGGTAAAATTTCCAAACCGAGAGCTAGCTCTAAGCTTTTCTAGAAGAAATCGTTACCCGATGTCCGCTCTATATGGTAACGACCTCTACTGCACATTCAACCACCAAGTTGTAGGAAGAGGCTTTTCATGTTCCTTGTCGAGCTTGGTTGTTCTAGCACTGGAAGTTCTAGCTTTCCCCTGAATCTTATCGTTTCATATTTAGAAGTGATAAATCAATCGTATGCTTTTCTCTGCTCTTCAGTCATATGTTCAGTTTCTACTCGCTCTATAGGGTGTCGAAAATTACGTGCGCCTAATATTATTTTGTTCCGCTTTGGACATTGTGCATGGAATTCACGCCACGTTTGTTTTCAAAGTACTTAATTGCTGTTATTATTGGTTTTAAGTTTGCCGTTGAAGCCTGGATGAGGAAGGAGGAGGTTGGAGCGAAGGGCTAAGAACTCTCCCGCTGTAAAAACCTTGTTGCTACAGAAACAAAGAATACAAGTATATGATATTGCTTGAATGGAGAAGATTGGACTCCGGCCTCGTTAGGTATTCCCCGATTCTGAGTTCGGTCCTCTCAACAAAAAATAAAGCATATATTGGCACATGGGAGGTACGGACACTGAATGGAACTTCCAACCTTGCATAACTACGTCGCGAATTCGACAGATATCGGAGTGATATACTGGAACTAATGGTAAGTGAACCCCGCTGAACAGGGAGGGAGTGGTAGATAAACAGCAAGAGCAAAACAGTTCTTTTCTTGTCATGGAGAGGAACACGAGGGGAGAGTTGTGTTTATTTTAAATTAAAAAAAGACCAGTGTTCTCACGGATGGGAATCACCAAATGCAGGATAACCACAGCTCGTTTTGTGACCTGACATACTAAACTGAATTAGGGTCATACAGGTGTAAGCGCCTACAGAAGTTGCGGATGACGACGCAAAAAATGAATTCTACGAAAACTCCAAGAAACTATCGATGAGACAACGAAGAGACTTCAAAATAATACTTGTAGATTTCAATGCTCAACTCGGTGATGGCAGAAGAGCGTTGGAAAGGATTTTAGCTTCTTTTCTTGATTACAAAGAAATCTGCACAGAAAACACATACTTTCAACACAAAGGGACACACGAGAAAGACTGAAGGTCACATGATGGAGCTACTTTTAATGAAGTCAACCACATTTGCATTAGCCGCAAATGGAGTTTTCTTCAAGACGCTCTAACATTCAGGGAGCAGATATCGGTTGAGGCCACAATCTGATGGAAGCCATCGTCAAGCTCAAACTGGAGCAACGTTAAAACGGTAATCGCTCGAATATTCACCGTAGAAAGGTGAAAAAACCCCACTATTGCTGATGGGTCTAAACTTGAACTGTACAAACGGTTTAAACCTTTAAGAGACGTGCTGATATGTGCAGAGCAAGTGTTAACCGCGAACGCGGCAAAAGGACAGAGCAATAAATACAAGGCAGAACGTGGGAGAAGTTAGATGAAAGGAAGGCAATAAAACTTCAAAGAGATCAAGCCAAAACACAGAGAGAGAGAGAAAAGCAAGGCGAAAGTATGAGTAACTTGACGGTTCCGTTGAGAAATCCTGCCGCTGTGAAAACGAAGTGGTTCACGCAAAAAAGAGTTGAGGCTCAACAAGCTGCAGAGCGTGGCGATTCGCAACTCTTTATTGTAAATGAACTGAAATTCACGCCTCATGATTGTTCCTGCCCGAGATAAAAATGGGTGACTCCTACTGAATGAGCGAAACAGCGAAAGGTGGCTAGAACACTTCCTTGAAGCGCTCAACCAAACCTACCTGACAAAAACTTATTGATTCGACGAGATAGATACAACAGCCGAGCTTGATGTGAACACGGGAAATATCAGAAGAGACCGATCAAGCAATGAAATGCCTTAGTACCAAGAAAGTCCCAAAACTTGCTGATGGGATCCAGCAGTTTTTGAGTTTTTTGGAGAGCAAGCCTGACGAAAATATTATCTAACCTGTTCGATCGCTGGAACCAAGAAGCAGTACCGGAAAATTGGAAAATGGGGTCATTGTAGGAGTGCCCAAAAATCAAATCTGTTCGAATGCGGAACTTGGAGAAGCATAAGGATACTGCGCTGACAAGATTAGATACGTATCGATTGAAATCGCTGGAGAGTAGTAGATTGGGCGACTTCAAGCGAATAGATCAATACATATCTAATCTTGTCAGCGCACTATCCTACTCTCCTACTATCCTAATCTACTACTATCCTAATCTCTCCGTCAATACGAATTTCATTTATTGCCGCATACTAACCTAATCTCAGGACTCGCAAACTATGAACAATTTTATCTTTCTACTGACAAGGAAGGTCGTTCAGGCGTACAGTACTCGCCGTTTGAAATCGAAAATTCACGCGAATAACGCGAATCCTCGTTAATTTCGTGAATTCGTTATAAGTCGGGTCAGAGTGAAGTATTCCAGAAACGGAAAACACCGTTGAACTCAGCTCTTCAAGCGCTACAAGATGGTGCTGTAATATTTTCAGAAAGCTTGATTTCGGAATGCGCCATGCACACGGGTTCTATCTCAAGAGCTAGAAGAACGTATACGCTGCGCGCTCAGTACTAATTATGGAGGCTAATTATTCGCATGGAGAAAACGTTCCACACCTGGTATGGAGTGCGCCACACATCCGACCCCATCAAATGGATAGTGAAGTTAATTGAATGTATGCCAGGTTTCTATGTCATTTTCATGTACTGAGTGAACTGAAAGTATTGTCGCTGCGCTGGATACAAGTGCTTAATGTATTTTGAACCAAATTTTAGTTGAGTTTTGAGCACACTTCATACCCTAATTTTGTAATTTCTCTCAAGTTTGGAGGAATAGTTATTACGGAGAAGGCAGGACGATGCATCGCCTCTATCATCTGGGACTACAGTAAGTACTCTGCAGGGATATCGTGTCCAAATCGAGCGTTTCTGCTATGGTGTTGTGTCAAATATCAAGGCGCGGCGTACCCTGATAAAAAGACCAGCCTTTTTTCGCTTTCGAACTCAACGATATGGCTGGCGAAATTGCGGTTGTGTTCTTTAGAGCAAAGGCTATTCAGCGGCATGTCAATCATGACGCAGTGAAAACATAGTTTCTCCCCGATTTTTGACCGTTTGTCCTACAGTGCTTAACATGCCGAGCCATTGACGGCTACCCGTACTTCGCGAGACTGCGCCAGGGCCAAGGGCCAATGAACTAACCTAGGACTGTCATCGGTCGAGATTTGCCAGGGTTCGTTCCGAAGCTCATGTCAGAACGAAGGTAGAATGAGCCATGTGACCGGCATCTATCCGAAATTCGTGGAATCAATGCGCCATGCACTCGATTTTCATCTCAAAAAGTAGTTGCTCGCATGTGATGTGTATATAATCCCGCTTATGCGGGCTGACCGCTACACACAGAGAAGGGCCTCAAAACTTACCCCAGAATGCGCCACGTACTCAATCTCATCCACTACATTGTGAGATTAGATGAATATGTACTTCATGTACTACTTCATGATGAGCCGCAGTAGAGTTGAAACGTCTTCCTCCATCCGAAGGAGTCCACTTCCTCTTTCAATGCCTCCAAACAGCCACTTGTGCCTGCGTACCCAACGTCGGCGGTTGTATTTGCGTTTGATAACCAGTGTTTCGTCAATTTCCATCTCGCACCCGAACCTTCCGATGATCGGCGGGTTCCTCCTGAAGTGCCCCACGTTAATTCGTGCGCAGGAGACACCCCATAACCCCCATAACCCCCCCCCCCCCCCCCCCCCCCCCCCCCCCCCCCCCCCCCCCCCCCCCCCCCCCCCCCCCCCCCCCCCCCCCCCCCCCCCCCCCCCCCCCCCCCCCCCCCCCCCCCCCCCCCCCCCCCCCCCCCCCCCCCCCCCCCCCCCCCCCCCCCCCCCCCCCACCCCCCCCCACCCCCCCCCCCCCCCCCCCCCCCCCCCCCCCCCCCCCCCACCCCCCCCCACCCCCCCCCCCCCCCCCCCCCCCCCCCCCACCCCCCCCCCACCCCCCCCCCCCCCCCCCACCCCCCCCCCACCACCCCCCCCCCCCCCACCCCACCCCCACCCCCCCACCCCCCACACACACACCACACACACACACAACAAAAAACACACAAAAAACAAAAAAAAACAAAAACAAAAAAAAAAAAAAAAAAAAAAAAAAAAAAAAAAAAAAAAAAAAAAAAAAAAAAAAAAAAAAAAAAAAAAAAAAAAAAAAAAAAAAAAAAAAAAAAAAAAAAAAAAAAAAAAAAAAAAAAAAAAAAAAAAAAAAAAAAAAAAAAAAAAAAAAAAAAAAAAAAAAAAAAAAAAAAAAAAAAAAAAAAAAAAAAAAAAAAAAAAAAAAAAAAAAGGGAAAAAAAAAAAAAAAAAAAAAAGAGAAGAATAAATGAATGTTAATTAGTTGAAGTTAAATTATACCCAATAGACAAAGTTTCGACGAAAAATGAAACTTTGAGATTTTGGGGCAGTAATCGTGGGATAGTGCCAATCCGGCAATAGGGGAAGGCTGAAAACGGTGAAAAACCAAAGTTTCAACTGGGGAAGTAATGCATATCATTCGATAGCATTTTTCACGGGGAAGCTAACGGGGCACATTTCAGGTCTGCGAGTTCATCTGGAAATGCAAAAAATCTGAACATTCCACAAGGGCATGACGAGGAGGCATGTTTGGGGCCACACCACGGAAGGAACGCTACTTTGCGACCGAGTTTTCCACATAATTCCTACAGACAAGTGACCATAGTCTACGACAGTGAAGGAAATTCTTCGCTTCCTTCACAGCTTTCTACAAAACATTCCTCTAAAAATGGGACTTGTCACGTAATAGGGGCAAGGTGTGATGTTTGGGGTCACACCACGGAAGAAACGCTCACCTGCGACCAAGGTTTCCATATAATCCTTACAGACAAGTGACCGTAGTCTACGACAGTGAAGGAAATTGTTCGCTATCTTCACAGCTTTCTGCAAAACATCTCCTCTGAAAATGGAAAATGTCACATAATAGGCCCACTATGCCTGCTGAGAACTGTTCAAAGATTCCACTTGATATACAGAGGATGGGATATTGAGAGCAGAGGGAACACGTAAAGCCAGTAAGCGCTTAAAAACGAAATGAAGATCTAAGAATTCGGAAAATAACATTCATCTAATCACAATGTAGTGGATGAGATTGAGTACGTGGCGCATTCTGGGGTAAGTTTTGAGGCCCTTCTTTGTGTGTAGCGGTCAGCCCGCATAAGCGGGATTATATACACATCACATGCGAGCAACTACTTTTTGAGATGAAAATCGAGTGCATGGCGCATTGATTCCACGAATTTCGGATAGATGCCGGTCACATGGCTCATTCTACCTTCGTTCTGACATGAGCTTCGGAACGAACCCTGGCAAATCTCGACCGATGTCAGTTCTAGGTTAGTTCATTGGCCCTGCTGGCGCAGTCTCGCGAAGTACGGGTAGCCGTCAATGGCTCGGCATGTTAAGCACTGTAGGACAAACGGTCAAAAATCGGGGAGAAACTATGTTTTCACTGCGTCATGATTGACATGTCGCTGAATAGCCTTTGCTCTAAAGAACACAACCGCAATTTCGCCAGCCATATCGTTGAGTTCGAAAGCGAAAAAAGGCTGGTCTTTTTATCAGGGTACGCCGCGCATTGATATTTGACACAACACCATAGCAGAAACGCTCGATTTGGACACGATATCCCTGCAGAGTACTTACTGTAGTCCCAGATGATAGGGCGATTTCATTCCTGCCTCCTCGTACTTCGACGAAATATCCCTCCAAACTTGAGAGAAATTACAAAATTAGGGTATGAAGTGTGCTTAAAACTCAACTAAAATTTGGTTCAAAATACATTAAGCACTTGTATCCAGCGCAGCGACAATACTTTCAGTTACTCAGTACATGAAAATGACATAGAAACCTGGCATACATTCAATTAACTTCACAATCCATTTGATGGGGTCGGATGTGTGGCGCACTCCAGACCAGGTGTGGAACGTTTTCTCCATGCGAATAATTAGCCTCCATAATTAGTACTGAGCGCGCAGCGTATACGTTCTTCTAGCTCTTGAGATAGAACCCGTGTGCATGGCGCATTCCGAAATCAAGCTTTCTGAAAATATTACAGCACCATCTTGTAGCGCTTGAAGAGCTGAGTTCAACGGTGTTTTCCGTTTCTGGAATACTTCACTCTGACCCGACTTATAACGAATTCACGAAATTAACGAGGATTCGCGTTATTCGCGTGAATTTTCGATTTCAAACGGCGAGTACTGTACGCCCTGAACGACCTTCCCTTGTCAGTAGAAAGATAAAATTGTTCATAGTTTGCGAGTCCTGAGATTAGGTTAGTATGCTTTCCCGAAACGGTTTTCTATGATGCCTAGAGTATAGGGGTATGTGCCTAGGTAAGAACTATGTCAATTATCCGACTACAGACCTGTGACATCCTCCAACAAGAGGAGTGAGAAAAGTGTACCCTCGTTTGAATTGCACGCGGCCCGACACACAATATCTCTGCAACTGTGATTTGACCGACCAGCAAAATCTGCACCGGCAGAGGTCACACAATAATATGAATGTCCATAAATTAGACTCTTGGCCTTAACAAAAACCCACTAACAAGCCTGCTATCACCAGAACAGCCCCTGACTTGACGAGAAGTTCTGACACCCCGCCCAAAAAGCGGACAGATCAATAGAGAAGTCACAGGTACTCGAAATTCCTGACTCCGCCGCACCCACTCGAAAATAATGCTCGCCTCCCTAATCCACGGCTACCGAAATAACATCTGTGATGCCCGCAAGTTCCCAACCATACAAGATCAAGATTTTGACCCAACTTCGAAAAACTACGAGATGGTAAGTAGCGAGAATAGTAATTCCACATCGCTAACCACTACACCACCGACGCTGCTAGGGGTTGGCCAAATGCTCTTATGAAACTTCCACACGCTCTTCAGTACACAACATGACATCACTACGACAACTTTCCAATTTTGACCAAATTTCACCTTGTTTTTGATACACAACTTACGAAGACCCTCCACTATTATGCAAGTAGTCCACGCCATGAATGAAACACTGTTGCATGGTAAACTACAGTTTAACTGGCCGAAATTATTTCCAGTCCTTTTGGCATTCAGAGCCATTTAGCGGAAATGGATCACAACTCTGTGTTTAGTGCCCACGCCCCTATACCATGCGAAAAACCGTTTTCAGAAAGCGCTCCACGCTCCGAACAGCCTCCCTCGTGAGATGGGCTCTATACCATGGTTCAAACAACGGCCACAATCGGCTTTTCGCAGAAATGTATCCTGGTAGACCTTGGCGTTGACTTCAAACGATCTTTCCGAGAAACGAGTAAGATTTTCCTGCGCCTGCTTTCTAAGGTATGGCCTTGCAATTGAAAGTTTGTATGATTATATATTTGGCACATCTTCAAGCATGTTGTCGCTGCAACGCTGCCCACTCCCTTCCTCCTGGTAGATTTCAAGCGGGGACGGAGCGCCAAGCGTGAAAAAGTCCGAGCTAAGCCAAGTCACGGCATGCTGGTGGAAACCGTCACATCGCCACACGTCGGCCGAGAATGTTAGCGAAAGGCAGCAAAACAAAGTGATGATCACTGTGCAAGAAAGAGTTTGGATCTATGCACAATGAAAAAACTATACCTCAGACTCTGCAGCTGCTCCGTTCGACCACAGCAGTAGAGCGCTCATCCGTGGAGAATAATACCACGGCGTATGCAGCCCAAAGTCAATTGAGACCTTCCAACATGAAGATCTCAAAAATGAGCGGACTATCAATCTGATCTCGTAGCTATCAATATCTGACGCTCCAAGAAGTTCAAGCAACCCTACTATCCTCCCATTGTACAGTCGAAATCTCGAAGTCAGATTAGGCGTGGCTATGGATTTGACGTGGCCTTTGCCGCACTTGATAAAAGCCGTGAGGATAGGCTGTTTCTAACGTACTCCATTGGATATCAGCAGAGCATGCTTATCCGCGCAACTTCCATCAAATGCGGCGGCCGCCACGTCAAACCCATAGACACGCCTAATCTGACTTCGAGATATCGAGTATATAAACCGCTAACTTTGTGTGTTGGTTTGTACAGCCCTTCCCGAAGTCTGATTAGGCGGGTCAACGTGATGTTTGGGACGCCAAATACCAGGCACAAAGGAAAAAGAGGATTGGCGAAAGCGTTTCGTAGCATATCAGGGAGAAGAATTAGGAACAACTGACATTCGAGGCACTTCCAAATCAAGCATTTGAACGAGTTGGTAGGTAACCAGTCAAACCAGAAATGGAAGCGAGGAGCCCCAACTTCAGAGGTGAACCGATTCATCACGAAGGACGAGAGCTGAGAACAGCAGCGAGTGAAAGTAGGCCTCCAAATAGGGTGAGCAGGAAAAAGCGTAAGTGTTGCAACTGTTCCAAAATAGGACACATTGGACGAGATGGCCCGCTGAAGAAGCCAAGGGTTAACCAGATAGCGGAGGCACCGAAGCCAAAGGAAATGAGAGGGGTCCCGATAGCATGTTGCAAATGATTCATAGAGCACGGAGCCTAGGCATACGAGTCAAGGAGGTTGGTAAAGGACTACTGATAGATGAGATTTGGTCAGTATGGGCCAAGATGCTGTCAACCCGAGTTAGGGCGCTTCTCGACACAGGGTCCATGACCGACATCATACCAATAAAGGTATTAGCTCAGGCGCAAACCGGTGGCTTTGACGTTGATAGCTTGGAATACATGATGCGGCAATGATCCCAGTCTATGACGCATCAGGTAATCGCATTGAGTCCATGGGTGCAGTGAAGATCGCTGTGGCGCTAGAAGGAGAAAAAAGGCTGAGGTAGCACTCCATGTACTGGATTTAAAGAAGTAAGAGGTTTTGTTTTTTACGTACTAATTCACCGGAATGATTTTGTGGACAGCTACTGTTGTCAACGGAAGAACGAGGTAACTAAAGGGAAGGTGATAGTTGCTAAAAGGGCTTACATCGCCCCAGGGCGGCAGCGATTGTGTCGGCTTGATGTGAAGGGCACAGCAGCAAGGACGATCGCATCATTTAGCCGTGTAAGAATGGTATAGTGGCTGGTTATATAGAATCAAAGGGTCAGGAGGTGGACATGCCCATAATGAACAATAGTGATGAGCCTACAATATGTAAGGAGGGCGACGAGATAGGCTAATGGGGAACAGAAAAGTGGCGTGAGGGTTAAGAATTGAATCCCACTCATGCTGGATAGCACATTCCCGGAAATGAGTGTCCAAGAAAGGAGGAGTTTGCTCCATAAACATATACAAGAAACAGCAAAAGTGGAAAGGCTCAGTGGAGACATTTGATCGGTCTTAGACGAGTTTTCTGATGCTTTTTTTTCTGATGTGACCGAAAACTCACAGGAACTGATTGAAGGTGTGCTTGTTTGAAGTAGAATTTTTCCATTCTCAAAGTATTTCAAGCAACGTTTTTGATTCTTGTGTCGGGCCGGGCCATTGTGTCCACCTTATCGTCGGATTCCACTTTTGCAGCACTGCCAGGAGATTCAATGTCCTGAACATCAGCCTGTGTATTTTGGACCGGCACTCCTTTTCTGCCACATCAGCTGGGTTTGTGTAGTCGTCCGCTCCTTGGCACGTCGTCATATCGAACCTCAATTTCTCATTGCTGGTGCTTTCAGCGGCCTGTTTTGATCCGGTTTCAGCCTTCACTTTGCGGCTATCACTGAGCGCACGTTGCGTTTGCCGACACTATGATTTTACTCTTTCGATTCGCAACGTCGGAATCGCGCTTTTCTTCAACTGGGTCCAGTGTGTTCTTAGTTTCTGTACGACTTTCAGGTTGTTGTAGATTCTTCGCAATAAGTGTAAAAGCTCGATTATCAGGTCCAGCAGGCTTGTATCCACGAGTGTGCCTTGTTTCTCCTTATAACTTTCTTGCGCACCACTTTTCAAATCTTTACTATCATCAGATGTGGTTATGTTATGTGGTTGAAATGAATATCGAAACGGGAGACAGCAAACTCATCAAAATGAAGGCAAGGCCTGTCCCACTAGGTATGCGCGAGAAATTGAAAGAGCTCCTAAAAGATTTGGAGGATAGGAGGTGATAGAAAGAAGCAGCTCTGAGTGGGCTTTTCCCATTGTGCTAGTTGAGAAAAAGGACGGTAGCTTGAGATTGTGTGCGGATTATCGTGAGTTGAACAAAAGAATCAACTACCTACTTGGACTCGTACCCTCTCCCCACAGTAGATGCGGTATTGCAAAGTTTGTCGGGTATATCATACCAGTTTAGCTCCGCACGCAACCGCGCGCATCACATGTGGGCTTCAGTGAAACTGGACAACTTGCAAATATTAGGTCACGTGGCTGAGAAACTAATAGTAAGATGTTTGGAAGATGTGTCACATGAATTCAAAGGTTGTCCAATTTCGCTGAAGATTATCGCGTAGTGCGCGCAGTAGCATGCGGAATGAAGCTGGTACTTATCATGACTTCGTAAACATTTAGCATTGATATCGAGCTCGGATGATTTAGCGGTCTATAGAATTTTCACAATTAGGGTATCGGTGTGGGAGTGAAATATGACCAATCAATCAGCATCTAGCCTAGCTCTGATGGAAATTCGCTATTGGTCAGTCCAGAGAGTTGAGTGGCTCAAGTTCCTTTGCTTTTTTGGGTGAAAGGTTAGGAATTGAACATATTCACGTGCTAAGAACCTGGTTCAATTTGAATGAGCGCACACTCAGTTGTCGCCACGTTTTATCAGTATAGTTGACGCTCATTACCACTCCTGTCACCCACCATCAACACCTCGCTCCCTTGATCGTTTGCCAGTGATACTGCAACGAAGTTGGGACATTTGCATTCAGACGCTCCTTATCGTTCCTTATCATTTGTTATCAGTTCATACCGCTTACCATCGGTGTCCTCGTCCCACACCTATACAGGGGTGGCCAAAAAAAAGAGACACTTCACTCCACATTTCAGACAGCATTAATCACACTTTGCTAAAATCAAATCGACTGCCCCAACTCAGTATTAAGAGCACATTCTAATCTATCTAAAAGTTACATGACAGCCTTGTAAACCCGACGACGTCAAGTGAAACATCCAAGGAAGCGGTCGGCGTCCTAGCACCACCAGAAAGCTCACGAGAAGGAGCATCAGCTCCGGACTCTAATTCCAACAACGGCTCTCTACCGATGACATTCTCTTGAAAAGGGCAACAGCCCCGGGAAGGGATGGCGGAGATGCCGATCCCGACACCGACGCGGTAGCCGCAGCGGATTGTCTTTGGCTTCGCGTTGTCGGCATGATGATGAGCAGTATAGAGAATACACGGTAGCAGTAACAGACGAAACTGTCGAGTGATGAGCAATCCCCTAAGTGCAAGATCGCAAGTGAAAGCTATGCTATCGTTGGCAGCAAAACTTTTTTAACCACTCCTCACTAGACAAAAAATAGCTGCCGCTAGATGGCCACTGCTCCATTGCAGGCTAATAAACATATTCTTGTTAAAGGCCATCAGGCCCCGGGGCAAATTTCTGAACTTAGACTTTCGAGAATTTGAACGTCATGAAAGAAAAGTACGTACTCAAAGTGCATGGTTAAACGTTCTTCTCGCAAAAAGCGATGCCGGCTTGTTTCTCAGAGGCGGACAAGAAAACAAAAGGACCGTGGTCAAGTGCATGGTGCATCAGCGTTGCGAATTTGAAAACATTGGCAAAAACGGCCGCAAAATGCATGGTTCGCACCAGGAAAAACGGGACGAGCTTTGCGTAAGTTTGGGGTTTGAAACAAAGGATGAGAAGTGCAGCTGTAGTGCAACTGTATGAGGCAGGAGAAAAACGAACGATGAGAACGGCTAAAATTTTGAAACAAAAGGAAAAGAAAAGATTTGAACACCAAGGACAGGGTGCCAGCAGGAGACCTACTAGCGGTGCATGTCATCGAATTTCCGCAAAACTTCTCCAGCCCACCTAGGCGCGAAAATGACAGGTAAATCAAAGAAAGTGCGAAGGCAATAAGCGAAGTGCAGATAGATAAGTGACAGAAGTTAATACAAATGGAAAAAAGGAACGAACGGGCATCCAAACCTGGCTCTACCCAGCATTTGCTGAGCTGCCCGGAAAAACAAGTTTTGATCAAGTTCATTCTTCCGTTTAGGCTCAGCAGAGCCGATAACGAACGATCAAACTAACCTGCCTCCTCAGGCGTCAGA
>MU868383.1:70517-89165 GCA_036418205.1 Ostertagia ostertagi
AGATGCCGATCCCGACACCGACCCGGTAGCCGCAGCGGATTGGCTTTGGCTTCGCGTTGTCGGCATGATGATTAGCAGTATAGAGAATACACGGTAGCAGTAACAGACGAAACTGTCGAGTGATGAGCAATCCCCTAAGTGCAAGACCCTTTATAGGAGGGAAGAGGGAAGGGGCGGGGCGTACAGGCATACGGTGCCGGGGGTCAGGAGGTCAAAGTGCGAGTACACGACAAGAAAGTCCGATCCCATGAGGAAAAATGCGGAAAAAATGTAAACATTAGCGGCTTGTGATCCCTTTCCCCCTTAGTTCCCTTGAGTGCCAATCCCCGCTCGCGGAGTGATACAGAGAATGTTTAGATAACGGGAGGAAATTTTTATGAATGTTCATGAAACTGCCGTCGCTTTGTTTTGAGAGACGGCGGATCGCAAGTGAAAGCTATGCTATCGTTGGCAGCAAAACTTTTTTAACCACTCCTCACTAGACAAAAAATAGCTGCCGCTAGATGGCCACTGCTCCATTGCAGGCTAATAAACATATTCTTGTTAAAGGCCATCAGGCCCCGGGGCAAATTTCTGAACTTAGACTTTCGAGAATTTGAACGTCATGAAAGAAAAGTACGCGTACTCAAAGTGCATGGTTAAACGTTCTTCTCGCAAAAAGCGATGCCGGCTTGTTTCTCAGAGGCGGACAAGAAAACAAAAGGACCGTGGTCAAGTGCATGGTGCATCAGCGTTGCGAATTTGAAAACATTGGCAAAAACGGCCGCAAAATGCATGGTTCGCACCAGGGAAAAACGGGATGAGCTTTGCGTAAGTTTGGGGTTTGGAACAAAGGATGAGAAGTGCAGCTGTAGTGCAGCTGCATGAGGCAGGAGAAAAACGAACGATGAGAACGGCTAAAATTTTGAAACAAAAGGAAAAGAAAAGATTTGAACACCAAGGACAGGTGCCAGCAGGAGACCTACTAGCGGTGCATGTCATCGAATTTCCGCAAAACTTCTCCAGCCCACCTAGGCGCGAAAATGACAGGTAAATCAAAGAAAGTGCGAAAGCAATAAGCGAAGTGCAGATAGGATAAGTGACAGAAGTTAACAAATGGAAAAAAGGAACGACGGGCATCCAAACCTGGCCTCCCAGCATTTGCTGAGCTGCCCGGAAAAACGAGTTGATCAAGTTCATTCTTCCGTTTAGGCTCAGCAGAGCCGATAAGAAAGATCAAACTAACCTGCCTCCTTCGGCGTCAGAACTCGCTGCTACCAGTAATATGTGCGAGCTAACCACCTCGCTCGGACCGATTGCTTCTGATAGATAAGTCAAGAATATAGTCAGTTTTATTATTAATGCTGACTTCGAGATCAGTCCGGTCGAATGTCTTCAGCGGAGGCGTAGGGCCCAGAGGTGACGATCCGAAGGAGATCAAGGGGGACGGAGGCGCAGGCCGGAGGCGAGTCGTTGCAGCGGAGATCTCTCTCGAGGTCGATCGGAAGCCTTAAGTACGAAGCATCAGATGAGTCACTACAGTATGCTCTCGCACTATCTGCCTCTCATCCCGACATACTCTCTCGTGCCAGACGGCTACTTGTAAGGGAAACCGCCTGAAAAGGGGGACAAAGGAATAAATGGCTAGGGGGTTTACTAGTTGGTCTATTACCACCTTAATTAGTAGTTTTGATAATTAATGTGTTTTATGACTTTCTCGCGTCCTTTCACTCTCTTACAGATTACATAAGTAGTACATGCGACACTAACTGTATCAATGAGTAGTGATAGATATAGAAGTTAGGTAGGACTTTGGGTGCTATGTAGTTTTGAAACCCACTAAGTGTCCTCCAGCGCCCAGCCTGCATAACGTCAATTTGATGAACTCCCACACTGAGCGCTTGCGTGGCTGCCCCACCTCTGAAAGAGTGAGACGTTAGGTTGAACTGCCGCAAGTTGGCCTTGCTAAAAAGATGCATAAGCCTATCCCGAAGAGTAGAATTAGATAGGGGTAGCCCCGTAGATGCGGACTGAAATAGGAAAGTAGCCTTACCCACCGAGATGAGATACTTACTCCAAAGCTGAGCTTCCTCAGCGCTGAAGCGGAACGGTATGGTGGCTCCCTTTGAAAATTGGTCTGTCTTAGACTTATTTACTTTTACATGCCATACGCCGTTACCTATGTGCTTGACATCCGACGACCGCAAGTTCTGAGCCTCGCTGATTCTAAGCAGCGCTTTGAACTGAATAAGTGCTAGTGCAGCTGCTTGCGTAACCTTGGGGTCATTGCTTGCTATGCCCAAATGTATCAGCCGTGACATGTGCCTGGGCTGAATTTTAGCGCGATGTTGCCCGGGTGGTAAGGATCGCTTGACTGCCTGGAGAAGAGAATTTTGAATCTCCTTATCTACTCCCAGAAGTGGACCGCAGAAGTAGTTTAGCGCCGCTGTGACTGTGGGCATCGATCTATGCCTTCCTTCTGCCAAACATTTAGCCAGGTATAGATTCCTAGCTTGTGGAGTGGGAATCCTACTCATATATGGGCTGCTCCTCCATGCTTGGAATTTTTGCATCTCCGACGTGTACACTCTGATAGTAGATGGTGCCCTGTCCGAGTTGACAGCATGTATTATGGCATCACTGATGTGGAGCATTCCTAACTGTTCCGCCTTTACCCCCAGCGTTGCTGCTTCTTTGAATCTCGGTGCTGCAAAATATGAAATTACGTGGGTGGGTGTGCGGGCAAACCGCTCTTGGCTTGCGCAATAGCCTGGATGACTAGCCATCCGGGCTATCCAGGGATCACACGTCTTCGCACCAGAGATCACGCTCTTGCAAAACATCGCGTGATCTCATGTTGTTATGGTACAACATGTGATCCCTGGTACAACGTACTGTACCAATTTCACAATAGTTCAAAACATCACTTATGACCAGGGTGAAAATCGTGTCGAGTACGTGGTCGCAGAAGTACGACCCCCCCCCCCGAAATCGAGATCCTGGCACGACCCCCTAAAACAGAGCAAATTAATTCAATTAATTAATCAAAAAAAAAATCCTGCAAAATAATGTTATGGACGCCTCATCTTGTCATCTATGCACTGTCTTTCATCGCTGCACACTTTTGTGTATTTACTGAAATATCGACTCGAGGAAAGAGGCATTAACTTTGTGTGACCTCAAAGTCAGGTTCGTTCAGAAATGCACAGAAATCCTGAAGACACGGGGTTGCGATTCAATCTTGATTCTTGCTTGAGTATATCAAAACAGCCGAGTGTATCAAAGGCCGATTCAACGGCAGCTGCGGCGCGATTGTCACTGGGTCAGATTTGCTGAAATCCCGAAAAAAACCGTCGAAATCTACACCCTCGATGAAAAGGTTGCATTCCTCCATTTCATAACCTTTGAAGCAGTTTGAGGTAGGGTTAGATAGAGCTGGATTTCGCGTTTCCAAGAAGTATTGAAATTGCTCTGAAAGTCTTCCATGCAGAAAGATAGGGTCTCTCAAATTTCGTCGAGTAAACGTCGAGGACGCTGAAATTTTCACGCGAGTTTTTGCCACTTCAAGAGCAATATCTCTCTTAAAACGTGAGATCCTGAAAAAGTGAAGATAGTTTTGAAAAGCGGAAGGTTTGCGCTTTCTGATGGTCTTCTTAGCTTTCTTCTACATTTCCTAGTTGAGAAGATATCTGCGTCGAGTATGTATCGAGGACGGATCCGGCCACCTGAAAATCCGCTCCCTCCTTCACCATTGCAAGTGTAATTGTTGGCAACGCTTGAAATGGGTCTAGAAAACATCCTCCCAACATAAGCAATAGGAAAAGGGGCAATCGTCATCATCGAATTTTGTCTGAGTATAGGCCATGCATCCGACCTCACTCGAAGTTGCAGAATCGATTCGAAGGTGTCATATGATCATGACCAGTTGACAGAAGCTGCATTGTAGTAAACGCATTTCGTAACTCCTACAACCTAAAACAACTTCATTTGCCCAGGGCTTTTCCTTCACGGTTGTCGTTTTTGCGACAGGGTCCCTAACAACAGTGTCATTCTCAGCGAGGTATTAAGGGAGAAGGAGCGAGCGATAGGCAGAGGAGGTGCCTTTGCAGCGCGTGCGCACATGTGGCAGTCTTCTTTGCGGGGATGCACTTTCATTCTTTGTACTGCCTTCAAATACGCCCTTCTCATGAAGGTGGAGGAATGGAGCGACTGAACCTGCAAAGAAAATTTAATATCATTTTTTTTCAGATATTTTCATTTTCTGCTGCGCTATACCCTCTTACCTCTGCACCACGATACCACTGCTGTTACTGACCCCCAAGAGTACGACCCCCCATGACCCAGCCCAACAGGTACGACCCCCCTGTCGAGGATTTCCTCGACCGATATTCACCCTGCTTTTGACCTCTTGAAAAGAGCCACAGGAATTGCGGCGTAAAATCAGGCGTGTCGTGTAGTCACGGTGTACGCGCAAGGCACGCGACCGGACGTCGGACGGATCGGAGGTATACACCGAGATGCTCGCCTCTTTGAAAAAATTTCCGCGCCGTCGTTTTAAATCCAAGTGTCGCACTGGACGAGCTTTCAATTAGCTGGAGGAGCAGACCCGCATTTCTTTGTGTCAGATTTCGGTTGTTCTCTACGAATGTGGTCGTACGCACGAGAGTGCTGATAGGAAGCGTCTTTAGATAGTAACGTAATGTTCTCGAGGTATGGGAGTTTAGACACCACCACAACTGTACCTCTTTTTGAACCCACAAAAATCAATCATCGTTTTTCCTATCTATTGTAGCACTGACTTAGTATTTTGCGAGACCTTTTCTGAGGAAATTATAAAACATTAGTGTGTTGACGCTATTCCTCGTTGAATACACACTGGAGGCAACTCAGGGCAATTACCGGGGAGTTTTCGCTACGACTGCTTGGATTTTTGGGTTCTTCGTTCCAGTTAAGTTGTGAGCAAAGCCCATTATCCTTCGAAACATCCACAGCAGTGGTTATTAAGGGTGTTCCTGTCAGCGACCTCAGCAAAGGTAATGGCATCGATTTGACACGAACATAAGCGAGGAAATAGGACACAGTTGTTGTTAAATTTCAACATAATTTTTTTGACGTAAACTGCATTGGGGAAATAAATGGATGCTACTTACCAGAGCATCAGCCGGTGGATATTAGTGAGTGCCTATTGGTAACAATCAGGAAGTTGCCGTAAAATTTCACCGGATGAAGTATCCGCCAATATTCATGTATTTCGGTTAGGTGCTCTCAATATAGTGAAGTGCGCAAATCGTTCTGAATACAGTGACCTAGCTGTAAAAGGTTAGCCACCCTTGAAGGCAGAGCAATCTCAGCAATTCCCTTAAAATATAAGATATGTAGTACTCATCCTCAGTGGGGCTCAGTCGGTGGGAATGGCAGCACGCGACAGCCTGCGTTCCATCAGAGTTATGGAACGTTCAGTTTTAGGACTAACCAGGAAGGGCATCCAACTTCCCACGGAACTTTGAGATGAGACCCAGATATATCGATAGAGCTTCAAACGGGGCGCGGCGGGGGGGTATGTTACAAATATGGAATTAAAACTGCAAAATGAACCTGCCAAGGAAGTTGTGAGCAGTCAAAGTTGGCTGGAAGTAAAGCATTACACTAGCCTCCGGGCTTTCAGAGTCTCCGCGGAGCAGTGGTGGTGCCCTCGCTATTCACCCTGGAGGTCATAAGCTCTCCTCCCGTCGGAGCGCAAATTCCGAGAGCACTACCACTACTCCAAGGCGACTTTGAAAGCCCGGAGGCTAGTGTAATGCTTTACTTCCAGCCAACTTTGACTGCTCACAACTTCCTTGGCAGGTTCATTTTGCAGTTTTAGTTTCCATATTTGTAATCAGCGTTTGAAGCTCTATCGATATATCTGGGTCTCATCTCAAAGTTCCATGGGAAGTTGAATGCCTTTCCTGGTAAGCCCTAGAGGAGAAGAGGGGCTCTGAAGTGCGTAAGCAACTTTTCCTCTAAGAAGTTCGTCTTCCTCCGTAGCTCAGTCTCAGAAGTCTTCCTACTCTTCACCTTCCCCCGCCCTTTGCAGTGTGGAACATTACCGAACAAAAACCACAATTGAACAAAATAGACAAACATTAACTCTCAAGTAGTATCCATTTAGCAAAGTTCACTTTTCATTGTGAATCACGTCTACCTCCACTAACCCCCTCGCATCCCTTCACAATTCCCATAGTGAATCTAACACCATTATAGCTGGGAGAAGGCTCGCTCCATTGCGACATTGTTTAAACGAGCGCGCGCGGGAACATTTTCAAAGAGGCGAGCATCTCGGTGTATACCTCCGATCCGTCGGACGTCGTAAATATGAGTACTAGGATTTGTTGGTTATTCTTGATTGCGTTTTAATCCTCTTTTCGGAGGGTATCACCGCTACATTTACATTGATGCTGCTTTTG
Organism: Ostertagia ostertagi; assembly: GCA_036418205.1. Classification (NCBI taxonomy): domain Eukaryota; kingdom Metazoa; phylum Nematoda; class Chromadorea; order Rhabditida; family Trichostrongylidae; genus Ostertagia; species Ostertagia ostertagi. The sequence goes on from MU868383.1 coordinate 76,943, forward strand.
TTGTAGATATGCGGTTCTGGTCCGCACCTACGGGCCTATTCCCGTACTCATTCGATGAGGTGGTGTCAGTTTTCTGGGAAAGATATCCGAATTCGTTCGCAAAGCATATTGTCTCAGAAGACGTGCTCGAGCGAGTGATCACAGAACATACGATCATTACGAAGAAGCTCATTGTGAAACATGGTAAGTTCTGTTACTTTGAGCAGTTTTGTCAAAAATTTTCCCTAGGGCAGAGGGACTATTCGAATTCAGCCATGCGAGCATTTTCTTTGTGTGAATGCAAGGTTTCGGCATGAAGAGCTTTAAGCAACGGGTCGAGACTAGTTGCTAAGAGATATCCTTTCCTAGAGTGAGAGAAGGCTTCGGAGCCCAGGAGCCACGACACTGCCGCGACCCAAAAGTCCGCCACTAGGGTTCTGGGCCTTGCCTGTTGCTCTGTCAATCGCGGATTACGTGGCGTTTGCGCCTTCTCGCGTAGGACGTGCTCTCTCGCGTTTTCCCTCTCCTCGCAGCGCTGTGTCTCTCCGTCATACCACGGCCGACCTCACAAGGAAATTTCAGTGTTTTTTTATGGCACTTTTGCTTTTTCTCCCCACTAGCGTTCTCCATCGATTTTCTTATCTTGTTCTCGAACAAAATAAAACAGTTCGAACCGTGCGATGAAGGCTTGATTTGAAAGCCACACTAATTTTTGCATGGAGTATTTAGCGCGAAGAGGTTGATTGAGCTCGAAATTTTTCAATGGTCAAGCCATTTGGTTTATTTCATCACTGATGCATTTTTGGTGTTTTTTCAAGTTACATTACTTTCCGGTGCAAACACGGTGCAGTATCCTGCCCGACATAGGACGATCTACTAAACTGGGTGTGTTGTTGCCTTTCTTCTGGTCACTTAATTCTCCACTTACGTCCAACATTGGCTTCAGTTCGGTCCCCTTGTTCATCAAAGATGGAGATCGCTCAAGAAAGCGCAGAGAAGAGGGCGTAGGTATCATGTTGCGAATGAAAAATTTGGAAGCCTCTTCTTTCAAAGTGAGAACTGTAAAAATTCCATTCTATTCTAGCTGTGTGAGGCCGGACGCATAGTCGGTCGGACGACAGCAACGACTGCAAGTGTCGCACAGCATTGGGTGCGTATCGATCTGCGACACCTGCGGTCGGACGACAGCAACGACCGCAAGTGTCGCATAAACCGCGGTTGCAAATGGAAGGCGACGCGGTCACCCAATGCTAACCCAGACAACACGTGACTGCGCGTGATCGTATTTCGAAAGTCCCACTGTAGTGTGGGGGTACCCCCCAGGGGCCGGGTGCAGCAAGCCCCAACGAGGGGATGGGTCCCCAAAGTTCTGTGTCTCCACTCTGTCGATGACGCAACTCTCGTGGTTAAGAATAGGGGAAGAGTCCAGAGATGCAGAGTTTAGGGGACCCATCCCCTCGTTGGGGCTTGCTGCACCCGGCCCCAGGAGGCCACATCGCGCGGCAAGAAGGCCGAGTCGGCGGACGAGTCGCGGCGCGTGATGTGCGGTGAAGGACGTGCAATGGGACATTCTATTTAACTTGACGCGATTTCCCTAATACGCGCGCAACTCGTCCGCTGAATCGGCATTTTGCCGCGCGACGGGCCGCCTGTGGGGTACCCGTAGTGTGGAATAGTAGCTGCGTATTGATCTACGTCTACGACACTTACCGCGTCGCCTTCCATTTGCAACCGCGGTTTATGCGACACCTGCGGTCGTTGCTGTCGTCCGACCGACTATGCGTCCGGCCTGAGCTGGCATATGTGGTTCAAGAAAAAGCGGCTGAAAAGAGGATCTTCCAAGCAGCAAAAGTAACCCAGTTCCAGCAATGTGGGGCACTGCTGCTGGCATAAAGATATAATACATTTACAAACGGAACTCACTTTCATCTCATATTTGGTTGGCCCTGATATATTATTGATTGTTGATAGTATTGATCGGCTTTGTTTTGGAATAAATAAAGAACAGTACTAAGCAAAAGTTGCAAAGGTTTGATGTCGAGGTAGTGTTTCCGAAAGTTTTTGTCATCATCGTAGATTCTTTCAAAACAGGTGTTTTATGATTCCTTATGTCATGAATTGTAAGGCGATTTCTTCCTGAGGTGAAGGGAATAATAATGTGGTAAAACCCTAGGTACGGCTCCTTTATTTGAGAAGACACACATGTATTTATTTGATTGTGCACTTTTCGTTCCCGTTCCTGAGAATATGTACTATTTTTTTCACTGAACCATAGTTTATCGCACATTTAGGAAGCTCCATTCTCAAGAGAGTACCTCGCTGGTTATCGCGAATGACTGAAATAAGAACAGTGCCGGTAAGTTTTCTCATGAACGTGTCATCATTACAGAAAATTTACACCGCCCTTGCTTTACATTTTGCTTTATCAGGCGTTTGTTACCAATTGGGAAATGCGTTATAAAGGAGTACCAAGAATCAATGAGTTTATTTGGGCTCCCCCACTTTCTTCTCAGCGATTTGGGGCGCGGCCGCGGCGAGCGCGGCCGAGTCGATAGTGCCCGCGAACTGTGTGGGTAAATTTGAAAACGCATCATCACCACAGTTCGCGGGCACTATCGACTCGTCCGCGCTCGCGCGGTTTCATCCCCATAGCGGGGTTGTTGCCTGTTATTCGTCCTTTGAGAATAGAGGATTTGGTCGGGTTTGGCGATATTCGATACGTGATTTAACTGTGATCCATACTCGTGGTATGCGGCGCCTCTTGCAGCTACACCTCAACCTGCCCTAGATCATAGACTATATTTTTCATTCGGACTTCGAGTTTATCTGTGCATACACACCGTAAATTTTAACCGTTTTTTTATTAAAAGTGAAACAGTTCCTCAGGTGTCATTGTATAGAGCAAGACATGACTACCGTCAGGTTCTTAGATGCTCTGTGATAGCTGTAGGAGTGAAATATCTGTTACTGTCATTTAGGTAATCGAAGAAAGCGTGTACGACCGCCGAACAAAAACCTTGACGACTTATACGAGAAACGTGTCTCATAATGAATTGTTCGCCATGCATGAGCGATGTGTATATCGTCCAAGCATGGTAAGTGGCAACTGATTCTTCGCGTTTATCAAAGCGACTAATGAAGAGGGCACACCTTGACCCAACAGCGAGCAGTCGTATCCATACCAGATGATCGCTGTTTCTTATGTATAACTCTTTTCTTTCGCGATTTTTTCAACAGTTTCAATCAATTTTTAGCGAGAGTAGTAACGCTGTCAAGTTTAACAAGAGAATGTGTGCGCTGGGGATATCGCTTTTATCTTTTAGTACGTGTTGATTGTGAAGTATGTGAATAAGAAGAGGGCACATTCAGGACTCCCTGAATATTCCAATGACGGACATCATGCGCAGTGTCTACATTTCTATACAATGCGGTAGAATGAGTTCGGTCTATGAGAAGCTGATGTTACTCGGCTTCAAGAAGTCTGTGAGTTTCCTGTTAGCACGATTTTAAATAGCTTCATTCAAAGTCATCTCTCTCACGGTTGCGTGAATCAGACTCTCACTTTGGGATAGAATTTGTTTTACTCTGATTACTTTTAGATAAATTCTTTCACTTCATAGATTTATGTGCGGCGTTGGTCACGCAGCAATCAAATGCTTTGATTGTCAAGATATCAGGCGGATGCCTTGTGTTTCTTGCTTGAGAGAAATCACCTATTTTTTTGCTCCAACCAAACAAGTCCTGTATCTCCTGTCGCTCCGCTGTTCGTGCTCCTCGAGTGAGTGCGGATGCCAGTAACGTTCGCGCACGTCCCAGTCGCGTGCCATTTTTCGAATGTTCCTCCTCACTCGAAGAACTTGCAGGTCAACCCTCTTCCGTTTTTACGAATAGTTATAGTACGACCCTGTGGTGGGTGGTCGCCCTACATTCATTTGAAGTCCCAAGGGAGCCAGTCCGGTACCGCTCTGGTCCAGCGGTCTTCGCAAAATCGCATAACGTGTTGAGCTCACCTTATCTTCGCAAATCAAAACGGCAGCCTCCTTAATCTTTGGTTTTTGACGGAGTTCGGAGCTCTGCACTTGCGTGCTAGGGGAACTCGGGTCATATCTCCAGCGTCTTTCTCTCAGCCCGTTGTATGACGCTGACCGTCGTCCTTCCTGCACAGAATCCAGACCTCTGAGCCGTATGTTGATGCAGAGTAGACAGCAGGCTTGAAGAAGTTGGCGCAGAGCCGGATGTTCCTCCTCTTCTCCACAGCACCCTTACATTAGTGTGTTTGTATGCTCTCTTAGCCGCCCACTCGCTTTCTCGTGATCAGCTGTAGAGTTAAGTCATTCATCATGGAGATTGCTGAGCCTAAGTACACGTAGCAGGAGCACTCGGAGGTTGTTCGTCCCTTTGCGCGTTAGAAGCTAGTTCCTCATAGACATCATTTTCGTTCTGTTAACCCGAGGTCGACTTAGAGCGCTTTCATGATCCTCCGATCATAGCGATCACACATCATTATACACGTATCGATCTTTGGTGGAAGGACGATCGTTACTTCCTAATGCTTTGCGGTCGTTACGATTGAGCGACCGATTATGGAAGCGCCGTTATCACTCTCATCATCTAAATCAACCAGCATTCGTTCTGCTTAGTCTTCAAAACGTTGTCACCAAAGCAGAGCGAGAACCTGAGAAAAAGTCTATTTATCGTGCTTCCAATGACACGCGGTAAACATGGCTGTCGAAGAGATCAAAGTAGAAGCTGTGAATGAACATCTTCATCGCCCTTCTGGACGTGATGGCTGTTCATCCGGTTAACGGAGGTAGCTTGCTTGGTCTTATAGCGTGCTAGCTTTGAAACTCCGAAAATGCGAGCGAAAAGGTGACCTTCGTAGGCTCATTTTTTATTATCTTTTTTACAGGTTGTTAACACGGGTAAGGGCTTGATTGAAGTGCTGGAGCAACGATTTGGTGTACGAAACCTTTCTGCAGTTCCTAAAGAGAAGATGAAGATGATTCGTGACAAGCTCTTCAAATCTTCGTTAGTTTCGGAGCTGAAATGTGAAGATAAATGAGGTGTGTCTTGGTTTCGCTGCTAGAATTCTATATAGTTTTGTGCTAAATAGAGCCTCTTTTCTGTTAAGATTTCAGTAATGTACAAACTCGATTACGCACTGACGAAGGGAAGATCCCAGACCGAAGTTGTCATGGGTAACAAAACAAGCGATCAGGTGCATTTTCATGCCTGAGTCCCTAATTGCTATCCAAATTTGCAGAGCGGTTCTTTGAAAGTGGTTAGGAAATATCGGTCTCCTTTGGCAGAGCCGGACACCAACCTTGTCTCAACGTTCACGGGGGTACGTTGGACTAATGACGGGAGTTGTGGATTTGCTTTTACTCATTGATTCACTTCCGTTACTTGATTGATCATGAGCATTGTGATTCTCTACTCTGTTTCTTGCGACTCTCTTCAACAATCTCGCTTATACAGTTTATCAATTTCCTTCTGAATTTCTGCTTCGGCATGATCTCTCGAATGGATCTAAATATTAGCCTAGGTAGTGCGATTAAGTCATGCCATAGGTGGTGAGCTGAAAAAAAATCTGATCGAATCACAAAGAGAGTGGAGTCTGACTGGACTCGGACGATTCGAAAGCTCAGACGATTCGGAAGCTTCTTTGGATTGCAAAGCATCAGGATTGGTCAGTAGAACCTTATTAGAGCCTTGAACTGTATTCTCGTGTTTTTTTTTAGCTTAGTCTTTTGGATTTAGATAGGTTCGAGCGTTCTCATCTATTGAAGAGGCGTGGTAAAATTAAGTTGTTTTTGCTTGATTACTTCACAGTACCAGCATTCCATTTCAGTTGCTGGGCTTGATGGCACCTACATATAGATTAATACACTGCGGACAACCTGTTGTAAAAGCATCTCCGTATTTTTGTAACGTCTTTGAAAACGAATCTTCATTAATCCATCAATTTTGTCACTGACAAACTGGTGACACTTATTGTTTTCCCGCGCTGAATATGAGTGAAAACAATTCAAAAACATTGAAAATGTCATAAATCAGATAGAACCATACTCTTTCGTGTGGACTCGTGCGCCACCATGTGGTGCACGCGGTACGCAAGATGTTAATTTTACTCACTCTTATAAAATGGAAAGCAGTGCGTGTTTGGTTCTTGTCATTGATCATCATCTGCATTTAATAAAACCGCTACCGAGTATTTGTTTGTGTGTAGATGTCCACTTCGTCTACGCCTGAGCAGACTTTGTCTTTCCCGAAATATGTGGATGTTTTCAAATGGGAACTTTCACTTTATTCCTCCCTGCATTGGCTTAGCGCGATATCTAAGCTGATATAAGTGTCCTGTCAGAAGCCAGCAAGTATGGCAGCTTTCAACCAGGAAATCGAGAGTAAAAATTGAAAAAAAGAACGATTTCGAGCTCTGACAAGCAATTTTTTGTACAGCGATGAAGTAATCATGATAAAGTACTTGCCATAGCAAAGAATATACGTGACGAAGGGCTCTGAAACTATTAATGATTTCCTAGTATTCTAGTGTAGTGGTGTCAAAATTAACCATCAGTTTGTAAGAGAATTGTTCAGCAAATTTGGATGGCAGTTTGAGGCTGAATGTTCGGCGTTAATACATCCCTTGCTGATGCGCCAATTCGCCATTGACGTTGAATGGTAAGCGTGGTGGGCCTGCCTTAGATTTGCTCCCGGACTTGACCTTTGAAATATGCTTGTCGGGAAAGCAACTATCTTTGCCGATACATCAGGAAAAGGTATCAAGTGGTTTTGCCGATCTGTGATCTTCCCTTGTCAGTCACGTATGCATTACACAGAATTTGAGCATGTAATCAGAGCGGGCAATAGTTGCGAAGAATGATACGCCTCACTCATCACTTATTTCTTTTCACGTCTGCTTCTTTCTTGAATGTGTTATACTCTCTTGAGCTCTCTGATTACATGCTAAATTATATCATTTTATATTTGATTTCACTGCTGTTGTCTAAACCTCACATCGTTTTCGTTTTTGAAGTTATGGTTGTTTGATTTTGTGTTGTGATCAGTTTGCTGCCTTTTCGACATAGATTTCATTGTTTTACACAGTTGTTTGTTTCCAGCTTCTTTCTAAACTCTTTTTTTCGACTTTCGTTTCTGTTTTGCAACCCTTGGCACAATTGTCCTCATTCCACTCATTCTTTCAACTGCTCATCTGGTGAACACAACTTCATTTTTAATGCTGTGTAGAAAATTGACTCGTTTGTTGATGAATGGAGAATGCACTCATAAGATTTTATGAATATTTGGAAGGACATCGTGTTTGACTTTACGAGTATGGTACAGCCCATGGTACATGAGTTTGTTGGTTCACACATCGTTGACTGAAATCAGATTTCGCGATCGGAGCGACTGGCACCAGTTTGCTAAGAGCGATTTCCGCGATTGGTGCGATGCCGATATTGCTGGAATCGCGGAAATCGCAAAACAGTGCCCCACGACCGAACATGAGCTGGACATCTTCAAAGACCTGTCCCCAACAATAGCCCGCACATCCTATCTCGACCCCGTCATTATCCCCACTACAACCAAGCTTATCGTGGGGTTGGGATAGGTTAGACTGGGTTTAGGGTAAGAGTTGAAGTTAAAGAGGGTTAGGTCCGGTTGAGGAGTCTTCGGAAAGCCATCTTGTTTTCGGTCATCTACAGGGCAGAAGTCTGCAATTTCAGCGATTATCGCGATTACGGCAGGGTTCTTTGAAGCGACAGTTGAACGCGATTGTCACGCTTTCCGGACTGAAGTGCAAAGTTTACACAACCAAATTTACTCAACCTCAAATAAAATTAGCTCATTTGTCAATCTGTCTACCAGCACCCATAAGTTGGAGTTTGACTGAGGTAGTTGCCCCCACTTGTGTTAGCGAGCCACCGCGAATAGTTTCGAACAATAGAAGTTTTTTAAATGGAATATTAGTATCAAGCTGTTTCAAAAGTTCTTGCGTAATTACTTGGATCTCATGCCACAAGCTCCTTCAACAAATTCTAAAATATGTTCACGTAGGCTGTGGATAGGGCACACGTGTAGTAACTTATACCCGAATCCTGCCCACCATCGTCGCCTTCTTCGAGTTCAAAGTGAGGAAGGAAAAAAAGCCATGTTTTTAACGCTCTGACTTATGTTGCCAGCTATGAGGTATCAGAATGGATGGAGCTTCTTTTCTCGAGAGACTACAGCGTGGAGAAGAACTCCGTTTATGACGGCCATCGGCGTCAGATTTGGACAAGCTGCGCTCTCTCGTTGGAGCCAATCCGCACGGATTAACATGCTATGAGGCCACCGCACCTTGATTTTTTGATGCACAGTTCGCGGAGTTTCTCACTCTTTCTTAAAGGGGTTGAAGCTTGGCCAAAAATACCACAATGTCATGCTCAAACTTTTTTTTGAAGCCCTTTGAGGCAAGTTGTAGAAAAATCTCCCTCGTTACAGCTACATATGAATTCAGTCAAGTCTGATGTGTTCAACTGCAGAGACGCATGGTGAAACACTAACAGTTATCCTTAAAACTCAAAAAAGTATATCCACTCCACTATAACCGAGAACGCCTTCCGAAAATGACGCGACTCTAGATGTTGAGCTTAGCTGAAATGTTCCACTATATCGTGTAGCGGTGGTCAGCCTTCTTTCGAAGTACATCTGCTCGTCTTGCTTAGCAAACGTCCTTCGAAAGAAGGCTGACCACCGCTACATCTTGCGAGAAAAAATACGGTCCCCATATTTACCTCGAAGTCGACTTCGCTGCCTTTTTTCAGCTTCCAGCCTTCTGAAGGACTTTGGCAACTAGTCAGGGGCGGCATATCCTACAACAGCAACGATCGTAAGGCTGGTGTCAGAGTCGTGATCCGTCGCTGATTTTTGCGATTGCGCGATTCATGCGATTTTCGCGATTTGCGCGATTCACGCGACGGGTCACGGAAATCACAAGTGCCCGATCAATACTGCAAGGTGTTCTCCAATCCTGCCGCCACTTCTGCTTGATAGTGATGGCTGAATGACGACTGCTCATGATTCCACTTGTTTCATATTCAGTGTTTCAAATGTTCAAATGGGGCACTTGCAATTTTTGCGATCCGTCGCAGGTTTCGCGAAAATCGCGTGAATCGCGCAAATCGCGAAAATCTACCTCAGGCAAGTTCGACGATCGTTACGCATCTAATGCTGGGCGACAGTTACGGTCGTTGCTGTCAGACGACCGACTATGCATGCGCCCTCTTGATGGCGATGGTGCATATAGAGATCATAAATCGTGCATGTGCTTGAAATAGAGTAGCCACAAAAAGAGATTCGAACTACGCACGAACTTTTGAGACAACTTAGTGGTAAGTACGAAGTTTGGAAAGCGTGCAATATTGGAGGCATGTTTCACCGATGCTTCAGCTCAACTCAAGTGACACAGTCTCATCTCTGAGGATGGGTGTCGCAGATGACGTTTGGGTGTGGGTACTTAGGACAGAACGCGACTTTTTCGCTCTCGCAACCGACATCGCGCGGCAGGCTGGCGCACCCACAGCGATAAACAACTACGGTGTAGGAGAACGCGCGATTGGAGCACGATATTTGTGTCGGCTTTGATTGCGACAAGGAGTTTGAAGCTTAATAGCCATGGATTTGATAATGAACGAGGAAATGGTAACCAGAAGTGGACCGCTAACTAGCAGTGAAGAGGGAGGTAGGTTATTTTTGCAGAGATGGTAGAGCTTCTGGAGAACCTGGAGAGGAATGCGTGAGCATTTATGAGAATTAAAATTGACATAGTGGTTATTTGGCGGGATGATATGAATATTGACACAATATTTATCAATCGTGCCTCTTACCGTTATTCTTCTTTTCAAGCTTTGCTTATAGTGTGTGGGTACTAGGACAGACGCACTTTTTCGCTCATCGCAACCGACATCGCGTCGGCCAGGCTGGCGCCACCGCGAATCACTACTTATGGAAGACCGCGAATTGGAGCCTTTTTGAGGTGAAATTTGTAAGTTTACGGATTCCGTTACTGGGCCGCGCTCGACTTTATTAAAATGCGTGTAATCAGATAATTATGTCTATTATTGACACGTTCTGTGACTTACACATCCCGCATGATACACAAAGGGTGTTCTTATTACACGATCGTGAATGATGGTTATAGTGCGCTTGTCTGATTGTGTTATTGTTGTATAGATATCAAGCATAAGGGTATAATTTTACGGAACGCTTCTGTCCTCATCACGGATATGATACTCATTTTTGACGCTGGCGCCATTTGGGGCCGGGTGGCGCCACAACTGACTCCCACTAAATTCGCTGTAAACTTCTGTATAAGGGTTATTCAGGGTCCTGATTTGTTGTTAGCGCTACTCTTCCTGCTCGTATGTCCCCTCGCACTAGATTAGATCGCCAATAGACTAAGCGGAGTTGTAGGGTCCAAAGTGAGTAGCCTTCCTGTGTTACACACTCAATTTTCACACGGCGGTTTCCACTCCCGAGTTCATCCTCCTAGCTTAGCTGTAGCGCGGAGGTAAGAAGCTTGAAAAGAAAAGTATGCTTAACAGCACGATGGAAAATGACGGTGTTCAATTCATGATCCAGCGCCCCACATAACACTATGCAAAATTTAAGTTGTCTCATAAAGAGGCGATCAACCTATTCCTTCCAGCGTTCCAGAAGACCATCTGCAAAATAACCTACCTCCCTCTTCACTGCTAGTTAGCGGTCCACTTCTGGTTACCATTTCCTCGTTCATTATCAAATCCATGGCTATTAAGCTTCAAACTCCTTGTCGCAATCAAAGCCGACACAAATATCGCGCTCCAATCGCGCGTTCTTCTTATACCGTAGTTGTTTTCGCTGCGGGTGCGCCAGCCTGCCGCGCGATGTCGCGTTGCGAAGAGCGAAAAAGTCGCGTTCTGTCCTAAGTACCCACACCCGATGACGTTTTGATATAAACCACTAGGTGCAGTGCGGAAATCTTCGATGTATGTATTCCTTCGAGTACCGAAGGTCCTCTGAGGAAAAAATCTGGAAAAGAGACCATGCTGTCAAAGGGTGCTTGCTTGTTCATAGGGGTCCCCCAAGGAGGTGGACATACACTGCAATATGTTTTCAAGAAAGCTTTTTCGAGGACTTTTGTTCCCCGAAAGAATAGCTTACGGCTTTAAATATCACTGCGGTGAGGAGTTGCCGATGAGTAGGAACGAACGTGATTCACTGCTAAGTTATTATAGTTTTCAAGAAGAAATGAAGACCTTCAACAACGATTTTGTTAGCAGTTTCGAAAAACTATTCTGAAACATATACACAGAGTAAAATATTGGAAAAGGATTAATAAACAGGCCAAAAATTGGTAAAGGACCGATCATATGGATGAACATTGCTATCGAAAGGCGGATCACATGGAAGAGGATCCATAACGGGTGCACGAAAATTACTTGCGCAAAGTTGCAGGGCTTGTTCTGATGATGTTTTGCTGCGATCAGCGATCAATTTACATCTGTCTGTGCTAATGTATACTTTGGGAGGAAGGGGTGAGGTGAGTGGGGATGGAGGTGGGCGGCCGCCACTGCGGCGGCTTATTCACGCTCTTCAGTGCAAGGCAAGGAATCCGTGAGCCAGAAGGGAATGCAGGTAATTCGGGGAGGCGGTGGGGATGAAGGGAGTGGCATGCTTGAAAAGCTGGAATGCATGTGTCGAGGCTATCTCGCTGACCATGAGGGGTAGATTACCCTATCACCCATCAGTCTTTTGGTTAACATGGCCAATCGTCTGTTTATCAGGATCGGGTAGAGTAGCTTGATATCTGGTCGAGGGTGGGCGATGGTGGGGGGGGGGGGTGGGGGAAGGTCCGCACAGGGGAAGGAACGTAACGAACGGCAGTATTTTCATTAGTAAATTCTGGGAGGGAAGCTTTTGCCGTAGAGAACCTCAATGTGAGCTAAAACTAAGAACCTCTTAGGAGCGCCAATCACCTTTTTGTTTTGTCACTTCATGGGACGCGTTATCTTCAGCATTTGACCGAAGGAGCATGACGATAAGTATGAGTAAATTAAATTCAGCTTGCAGCTATGTCAAGGTCATAGACCTGCGCTTTCGAAGCATCACTACATAGATTGGACTTTCTGGTTTTCACAAGCTAATGCAACGAGGGATAGACATTCCGGGCTTCCGAAACTCAACAAAAATTGTGTGCGTGGTGCATCTCCGTATCAGAATC
>MU868383.1:120111-138774 GCA_036418205.1 Ostertagia ostertagi
CACCTCACTTCTCCGATGAGGAACAGTAGAGAACTCGTTCAAAAAACAGTTCGCAAGTAGAGCGCTTCGTCACGGCTTCAAACAAGGAGATAATTCGGTTTTTCCCTGCATTTCTCGAGAGGAACAGGGAATTCAACCAATATGTGAGCTAGTGACGATTTTAACTAGACGTTAAAATATTAATGAGATGGTGTAGTGGCAAGTGGACTCACTTCTACCCTGCTGTTAAACCCTCTCAAGTTCATCCAAGCGTTTCATCTCTACTGGGGTCGGATAATTGGTGCCGGACCTTCTGTGAGGATACAACCAATGACTGGTATACCTGCTGAACTTGCTACTGCATAGGAAAATTTGCATCAAATATTACTACTATTCTGAATGGAAGTGGAGTGCATTCTAAAAAGAGGTTGATCAGTGCAGAATGTCTTATCCCCTTTATCCTTTACATTGATTGGGTGACTTCGCGAATCATCAACTAGCTTTTACGCGAAGAAGTCCTCCGTTTCTACCGAAATGCAGACGATGATAAAGTTTTCCTTTTTAAGGTTTAAAGATCCTTCACTGAGGAGGAAATGGCAGGTCTTCATCTGTTACAAGACCCAACCGTACGAGTAGTAAATGAGAGGCTTGTTTGTGAACATGCTGGCTAGTCTTTGACTGAGCGACTCCAGAGCTAAACCTTACCGTAGGGCTGAATTTGTTCTCAACTATTCGACCATACCTTACTGGAGTTACTAGTCACAACACCGGACTTCATTAATGGAACCTGGTTGAGTAGTTAAAAATGGGTGTTTTATGAAGAACTGTAGCATTTCCCGTAGTTTTGCAGAATTGGCAAGAATATGTGAGCGGAAAAAGCTTATAAGGAGGTTTTCATGAATTTAAAATACATAATTAAGATCTTCAGAGAAGGAAGGAACCATGGAAACTGTAAGGTCCGTATAGCGGTTGATACTGCGTAAACATTGCACAACTGAGAATGATATGTGTCTTATCACTTACCATAACATGGTGTATAATGGGATGCTTCCAGATGAACGGATGAATAGAGAGTAGAGAGAAGTATACACAATAGCATTGAGAAGAGAATGTGATGACCCACTAATGGCGCAATCGATCGAATCGACGGATCGGCGAAAGTCACCATCCATCCCCCTATTCCCCTTAGCCACAAGTACACGTTTCTTCACATCTTCCTTTTAAAGCACGTTTCTGGACGCTTGAGGTTTATGCACAACGAAGTGAACAAGGATCATCATTTTCGTTATGTTTATTGTTTATTTTTGTCTTGAGTGAGTGCATAAATCAGGAAAAATTTGAACTTGACGATGCTGAAAAACTTTCAAAGCTAGGCAGTCGGGTCAGTCTACAGGATGTGTGCTCAAGCACAAAATTCGTAGTCGTTATCCACAGTGAAATGATTTTTACCACGCAGCCACGACGTCAGTCGTAGTAGTGTTAAAGCAAACGGCGCCGCTTGCCACGCGCATGGTCCAGGGATCGAATCCGTGGCACGCGATGGCACTACTTTTTATTGTTTGCCATGCAGGTCAGCTAAGCCCTCCATACTTTCGAGTTCAGTTTTTTGGTGCCAGCGTATCATAGGAAATAAAAGCATTGAACTGTAGGATGCGACACGACACGCATTCTGATTGGGAGCAGAGGGTGTGGCGCATACTAAAAAAGCACTGATGAGTGCCGAATGTTTATCCTCCATCCTTTTAGTGATGCTGGTGATAACAATGACATCAAAACACCTCCTGGCGCTGGTTGGTGGGCACGTGGGAGAACGATGAGGGCATCTAAAGTAACAGCAAGAAAAATGCTCACAACGAAGCGCATTCCAATGAACAAAGACTCCACTTCCTTGTGTGCATCTTTGGGAAATCAAATGTCTCCTACTTATAAAATGCCAAATAATAATATGTTAAAAATTTCACATGAATGCTGAATTATGGACAATCTTGTTCGCAGGCGAGACTCGAACCCGCATCTCCTGCTTGTCCAGGCGATTGTGCTACCATTACACTGCTGGGGCACTATTTCACCCTAGCCCAGCTTTCCTTTTATTTTATTTTGCTTTAAATACACTCACATTAGTCCCCCAAGAAGTCAGGCTTTTAGTGGTATATTTACCAATGCCTCATCAGCACTCACACCTTTAACACCATAAGGTCATTAGCCGACATCGGCAGGGAATCGCGAAGCGGAAGCTGTGGCAGATACTGTGTTTATGATTTTGTTTATTAACTGCTGTTTTGACTCCGCAATTCGCGTTGCAAAACTTCTACAAGAATGCTGTTGTTGGACCTCAGCCCGCCAGGTTTCGCTTAAAACTCACCATTCTTTGTTGGAACTTTCGAATGAGAACTGCGTCATCGAAACAACAACCAACAAACAAAAGAGATCACAAAAGAGATGATTTTCAAATATCTCTCTTCGTCGTTTATATTTCACACACATCTTGTGAGACTCCCAAACCCGAAAAGAAATTAAATTTAGCTAATCTTGCACTCATGACGTATTCGGATTAGCAACACATTTCCAGCCGAATAGCAAGTTAGATCCTAGAGATGAGGGTGAACTTCGGTCGAGGAAATTTTTGACAGAGAGGCCGTAGTTGTCACGGTGGGTAATAATAAGGGGAACAGGGATCGTAATCGTGGGGTTCATAAGGAGCACATCACAGGCCCCAGTGATGGAGATAATGCAGCGGAGCAGGTAACGCAGCAGAAAACGAGGATATGTGAGGAACGTGATAAGCTACATTATTTGCAGTCGCTCCCTTCCTTTGGACGGAAAGGACGTTTCTGAAAGCAGTTCAATAAATGATGGAAACCCTGTGCAAATAGACTGTTGTTTAATTTATAGAACTTACGAGTGTGTTTACAACAAAACAGGTTCCATAACAGATCATCACATGACGTCTTCCAATTCATTCTGCAATTGTGACTGGAGATCGTATCGTCCTCGACGCTGACTTGACTCGTTGTCAATTCTAGAGACAACGCCTCTCCGAGGGGAGAGCTTTCAGAGCAAAGTTTATCTTCGTTTATCCGAATTAAATCAAAGTTAGGGGGTCGTACCAAGATCAAGATTGTAGTGGTGGGCAGGGGTCGTTCTGCTACGACCAAGTACTCGACACGATTTCCAAACTGCGGCGATGCAACAGCGCTAATACAGACGTCCGTGCTTCTGTGTATAAAAGCGCTGCCTTACAGTTCCCAAATCTTGGTAATAGGAAAGCCAGCTCTATGTAAGCCTTCCACAACCTGTTCAAAATGTTATGAAGTGGAAACGGTAGCTTTTTAAAGCTTTGGATTTTCAAGCTCTGAGGTGGGTAGGGGGACAACGTATAGTCTGATCTGGAGAAACGCAGTGCAGCTGCGTACTAAACTAAATACATATAGTGAAACTCGTTTATCCAAATTAAATCAAAGTTAGGGGGTCGTACCAAGATCAAGATTTTAGTGTGGGCAGGGGTAGTACTGCTACGACCAAGTACTCGACACGATTTCCAAACTGCGGCGATGCAACAGCGCTAATACAGACGTCCGTGGTTCTGTGTATAAAAGCGCTGCCTTACAGTTCCCAAATTGGTTGTTGTTCAGACGAGTCGGATCTTTCAAAATCGGTTAGTATGTTGCGATTGGTTCAATGTGCAGAACAAATTGTAAGTGAACCTTGGATTGCTGCGATCAGAATTCTGAGGTTTTTATAGCGAAGAAATGCTAGGAACGTTTTTATTTGTTCCATTACAAGCCGTCAACCGCAGTTGAACACTTTATGCCTTCCTTTGTTTCCAGACTAGCCAACCATAAAAGGTATGAAATCCAAGGGGATTGCATGGACGGTTCCTCTATTTTAAAGGTAATAGATTTGTATGTTAATGGTAGCAACTGTTCCGAAGTAGTACGGGAATTTCTAGGTTTTCAGTAACACGCATGATGACCGTGTTTCAGGCCTAACCGTATTCAGGGCGCCGTCCTGAATGGCGTAAGCAGATTGTTTCTTCGAGGAAAAGAGTTCCTGCCTTGACAATTAGGCTAATATATACGCAGAGGTTTTCTGTAATCACGGGGGGGGCAGCCTAAGTAGGAAGGAGTGAGCACGAAACGGAGCGCATATCGCAGTTGTCTCACATGTTGCTGATTTGGCCACAAGATCCAACAATATTCGTTACGATGATAATCACTAGTTTAGCTTAGGCCTTAACACTCGTTTTGAGATCCAATTTGAGGATTTGGAAGGTTCATAAGTTGTGCTCATGATGCATTTAGACAGTTTATCGCAGTGTAACTGTACTCCATAACATCAGGTTCCTTTTGAACAAACCTATCACTCAAACTCTAAAAACGGGAAAGAAGTTAAGGTGTTGGCCGTTGTCAGACAAACAGTTCCGTGGAAAACCAGCAGGACTGTGTTGCTGTACAAGAAGGGAGACTTGGACGACATTGGCAACTATCGCCCAATCTGCCTGCTGTCTGTAATCTACAAGCTATTCACTCGAGTCATCCTTAACAGGATCGGCAGAATACTGGATGAAGGACAGCCATGCGAGCAAGCAGGGTTCCGAAGAGGGTTCAGCACGATCGACCATATCCACACGGTTACAAGACTCATTGAAGTTTCACGAGAGTACAAGATGCCGCTTTGTCTCACGTTCATCGACTTGAAGAAGGCCTTCGACTCTGTGGAGACAGAAGCGGTCATCGAAGCCTTGGGCAACCAGGGCGTCCCTACTCAGTACATAAAGATTCTTCGTGAGCTCTACAGCAACTTTACGACCAGAATCTCACCATTCTACAAGGAGGTCATCATCGACGTCAAGAGAGGGGTTCGACAGGGCGACACCATCTCGCCCAAACTCTTCAGCGCCGCTCTCGAGAACGTCATGCGTCAACTGGAATGGGAAGACATGGGAGTGAAGGTCGACGGCCGGCAACTACACCACCTTCGTTTTGCTGACGACATCGTTCTTATAATGCCATATGACGTCATCTGTCATCACATCGAGTTCAAGTGGCCTACGGTAATCATTCCTGCTAAAATTTCTTTAATTGGTTCTTTGACGGATAGCCTTCTAAAGACATTAGCTCTAACTATGTGGGACCCTTTCCGACCGTAGCTTCAGATGACGTCATGAGGTCTATGATTCGTCAAAGACCACTTATAGCCTGGACCATGCACAGGATCTCTACCGAAAATTCTTCTGAAATGGGTGCAGAAAGCTATTATGACGTCCTCCAAGTCCGCCTTTCTTGAAACCTGGGCATTTGGTCTTAAACAGTTGTATAATCTTTTTGTGCCACACAGGTTTTGTACGATGGAATCTTTATTGGGCTTGACGTTTCGACTAGCTCGTCGTTATCAAAAGCCTGAAAGCGTCATACGGCATTCAAATTGTTACCTATCCGCTCACTATGTCGCTTTGACCAAGTGGCACCCAAGCTAATGAATCAAGGAGTGAAAACCCCAGGAATGTGTCACCCACCTTGACTCCCGAGAAATCATGATTCTCCTCACTTTGCTTCTAAATGAGCTAGGTGAACTTGAGTTAATGACAGAAGGCGGTAGCTCATTCCAGAGAGTGATAACCCTTTGTGTAAAAGAACTTCGAAATTCTGTTGAATTAGTTTTTTCCCTTAGGATTCTATAGTTATGACCCCTGGTTCGACCAATTGTTAAGGACCTTTTGAAAAGAGAATCAAAATCTAAACCTACCAGACCAGAAGAGAGCTTGTAAATAAAATCGTAATCATTTAATCTTACGTCTGAATTCTAAAGAGTCCTCTTTGAGGTGCTTCAATCTGTCCTTATAAGGTAAGTGGAACAAACCTTTGCGAGCGAAAATACGCTCAGTGAACTTAGTTTGAACACTCTCAATGAGTTCAACCATAGAGCGAGTGAGGGACTCCACAACATAGGGCAGTACTCTAATAAGGGGCGAACGTAGGTGGCAAAAAGCTGAAATAGCGTTTCAAGATTTCTTGTAGAGAAAGCGCGCAGGAATGAAGTTTGCTCTGCAGTGCGCTAAGTGTACCACTCTGACAATGTATTCGTTGAAACACAGTGAGCGCGAATAAGAAATGCCCAAATCACAAACCACATCAGGTTCCTTGAGCTCAACCCCGTTAAGAGAGAACCTGGGAGACGGGGAGGTAGGTCCTAATCGCAAACAAACTGTTTTGTCCACAGAAATGCCTAGTTCCCATCTATTAGCCCAATCCGATATGGCATCAAGCGCAGCTTGTAATAAAGAAGGCCGATCAGTACAGTAAACCTTGACGTCATCGGCGTACATCGTGCACTGAATTCCAGAGGGAAGACACTCTGGCAAGTCGTTAATGTACAGAACGAACATCAAAGGTCCCAAGCAAGAGCCTTGAGGGACACCGCTGCCAGTACGGTATATCTCAGAGCACGAACCATTAAGAACTACTCGCTGATACCTGTTAGAGAGGAACGATTTGATGAAATTAAAAAGACAGCCGGCTATACCCACATGCCTCAATTTGACAAACAAAAGATGCAGTGGCACGGTATCAAAAGCTTTGGAAAAATCTACGTAAGCAGCAAAAACTGATATCTTTTGGTCAACTGCATGCTGCCATGTAGGGATTACCGAGAGAAGCGCTGATGCAGTCGACTTCTTTGGAATGAAGCCATGCTGATGTGGCGATAAAATTCGCTTCGATGAGAGAAAATTTCTAAGTTGGTGGGTTACAATCCTTTTCCTGAACCAGCACCATAGCAACATCAACATGCGAGGACTTTCTATTAGTCAGTTGATGGCATTACTCAAGGAATGCCTTGGCTGCAACATCTTCAGGTGGGCAGGGAGGTATTTTTCGCAGACCAGGGGCTTGGCAATGGGGCAACGACTGGCGCCCACCTTGGCTATAGCCTTCATGTCCAAAATAGAAGCGCCCGTAATCCATCATAGCCCCATACTCTACTGTCGTTATATCGATGATTGTTTTATAATTTGTTCAACGCAAGACGAGATGGACATGTGCTTTCAACCTGCTCAATACGCAATCTGAGCACATTAAACTGACTAGGGAAAAACCCTCTGGAAACTGGCTCCCATTTTTGAATATCCAGGTGAAGCATCAGAGCGGCATACTTCGCACAAAGTGGTACAGGAAGCCGAGTAAGAAGAACATCATCGTCCACTGCCAGTCAGCTCACCCTCTCCAGGTTAAACGAGCTGTTGTGAGGAACATGTTCCGAACAGCAGCGAAGGTCTGCACGGGAGAAGATGAACGGAAGGAGTCGCTGAGGATGGCACGTGAAATAGCAGCACTAAATGGCTACGGAACGTCTACGACCTCCCATGGAGCAAGAGGTGGCAGCGCGGCAAGAAGATCAGGTGGTGCTTCGCCAAGCGACAAAATCCCATTCATGGTACCATTCGTCTCCGATGAGGTCAGCACTTGCATAAGGAGGTGTCTGAGGAGGTCTGGTTTAGAGAACACAGTTGCCATTGTAAATGTGCCACCCCACAATCTGAAGCACCGGCTTGTACGGAATCGCCTCTACGATCGCCTATGCACGACGCCCAATTGTGTAGTTTGTCCGACTGGCAGGGAGGGCGACTGCACCATCTCAGGGGTGGTCTATAAAATCACTTGTTGTAGGTGTGGTGAGGAATACATCGGCGAAACGGCAAGGCCGCTCTGTGTTCGAGTCAAGGAGCACTTGGAGGGCAAGAAGAGGTCACGGCTATCGACTGCCTTAGGGGCCCACAGGGTTCAAATGCACAACGGGGACGACTTCGAGGTCAAGGTCGAGGTCATGGCGCAGGAATCGCAGACCGCCGCAAGGAAAACACTCGAGGCATTCTGGATTCAGGTCACTAGTCCACAAATGAACCGGAGGGAAGAATGTCTAACAATAACGCGGGAATTGAGGCCCTATATAAGGTTGGCCTTCCACCTGTGACTTTGAATCACAAACAGTCCGATCGCCTCACTGCTGTTCTTGTGGTCTCGACAACTGGACTGTATTACGGTAGGTGGCCCACCTTTGGATTGCGTGATGAGTTGTTTTGGTCTCGAACTTCAGTAGGGTTGCTGAGGGCATTTGATCGGGTAGTCATAAATTGATTCGACTCTTTCAGGCTCTGAAGAAGGCGATCCTCGCCGAAACGTAAGCCCAATAAAAGTTATTTGCCAACCTCGTGAGGAGCTTCAAAGAAAATAACAACAAGCCACATTATGCCGAGGTTCATTCAAAGCCGTACGTGGAGACAATCCTTTCCATTACTTTGCTAACAGATGAAGTGAGGCAAACAGGTCCGTAGTTCTTGTAATCACACTTACTTCCTTTTTTATGTATTGGCCTCACCAGCCCCAAGCGCCAGATCGCAGGAACCTCACCTTTCAGAAGTATTCTATTGAAAAGGTATGTCAGAGCAGGAGTGACACCATCTACGGCTTTCTTGAGAAATATGTAAGGTAAGCCGTCAGGTGAGGTAGAATGTCGTAAAGGAAGTTTTTTAATAGCGCGAAAAACATTTTCGTGATTGAAATCAATCCAGTCAAGGGTGGAATCAGGTAGTGTAACATCATCTACTGGTGGCTGAGTTTCTTCCTTATAAAAAGTTTGAAAATACTCCGCAAAAACCCGAGCTTTGTCACAGTCAGATCTGCATACTGCTCCGCTGGGGGATAAAATAGTGCCTATGGATGCGGAATCCTTGAGCCTTGCATTACAATAGCTCCAGAACCTTTTCGTATTCCTAGAAGAAGCAACACGCTCTTCATGCTTAAGTTTGAGTTTAGCCAGTTTCTTTTGAAGCAGGCGTGACAAGTAGAGATAGCGCGAGCTACGTAGGTAGTTCCCATTTTTGGACAAGTGCTCCACTTTAGTCTGCAGTGCTTTGAGGTAATGGGGAAGTTTCAAGGATCCACTGGCCTTACGACGAAGAGGAATAAACTCAGAAATGAGAGAGTGGCAGAAGTCAACAAAAACGAAATAGCAATCATCAATTTTTTCAATAGTGTCGAAAACATGATGCCATTCAATTGAAAGAAGGCGGCGACATATGGATGTGTAATCTCCCTTGGCAAAATTGTAAGTAAACCTTTGGGGGAATTCCGAATTACTTTTAGACAAGGAAAAAGTCACTGTAGCGTGATCCGACGTCGAGAAAGGAGCTCGAACAGAATAGCTGCTAATGAGAGAAGGATGATTGGTGAGGACTAGATCTAAGATATTCCTATCACGCGTAGGCTCCAGCACCATTTGAGTGAAGTTGTGAGAATTAATAAAATTCAGAAAAAGAGAGCTTTGCCTACAAAGGCGCTTCGTGCTTGAACCTTGTTCCAATCGAGCCCACGGAATGTCGAAAAAGTTAAAATCTCCGAGAATGATGAGAGGTGAATGATTTTCGGACAGCTCTTCAAAGTAAAGAAGAAGGTTCTGAAAATCATCGCTAGAACATGATGGACTTCTGTAGCAGAGAGCGAGATACGAGTCAGCCACACCAGAGGGATCAACATCAACAACCACGCACTGGGAGAGTACAAGAAAAGTTGCGCGATGATATTAAGGGGGAGGGAATATCATTCCTGATCATAGCTACGGCACCACCACCCGGAGTATCCCCATCCCTATCGCAGCGATACACATGATACGGGTAATCGGCGCAATAAAACATAGAGTTCAGGAAGCTTGTTATTAATAGATCGGGCATTAAAGAGGAAGAAGTTGTTCAGAAACTGATGGCTAGAGCCGGGAGCGCATTCTGGTCTGTGCAACTGAGACGCCTGGCCCTATGGGGAAGGAGTAAGATAGGCAGAGCGCGACGAGGTTGCGTCCATGGAGCCAGGCACGATCTTCGAGAAGGTCGTCGCACCTTCTTGGGAGGAAGAGGAAGAGCGGTGCGGAAGCTCTCTTGGATTTTTCAGTTTGCATATCTTGAGGTCTCGCACCACAAACTGAAGCTTTCCCAGTTCCGCATTCGATATTCCCGCCTGCTTGCGTAACGCCCGATCCAGCTCCAGTTCTTCTTCCGTGTAGTCTCGGCGCGCGTAAGAGTGGACGAAATGCCTAGTTAGGCTCTGGCGTCCCGATCTCATGTGGTGCAACAGCCTATCCCTCAGTGCCTGAGACGGCAGTTCAATCTTGATGATGCGGTCACGACTGATGTTCCTCGATCTCACTGCTGGGTAACGGCGAGCATTTATATTTCCCTTGGAGAACTCTTCCATCAACTCCTGATCCCCTGAGGTTTGGACCACCTCTTTCAAAGCCTCTGCGTCAAATTTCCTTGTCGTCAGCTCATCGCTTTGCTCTCCTATGCCCACCCACGTGATACGCCTGAGTTTTTCATCAATCTTCTCACCGTCCACTCTTGCCTTCACGATTGTGGAATAAAGCATCGTCTGATCCACTGGCCTTGATCGTTGTAGAGCAGAGACACAATTTTCCAAGGCAGCGATGCGGGAGAGAATTTCATTTTGACGAGCATCCATTTCTTCGATTTTTTCCACTAGTTTAGTGAGCGACGAAGTTAGGGCTTTTTCAAGCCTATCAGCGCAGGAGACATACTGATCCATCATCATGGAGGCCCACAGTGGGATCTCCTTCTCATTCCCTGTGTCCGATGGTTTGCGCGTTGACCCACGAGCCATATGTGATCGATGAAAAACCTTAACGGGATGCTAGGAAAAACTAGAAATAGGGGGAAAGATCCGGCAATGAAAAGGAAGCTACAAAGCTATAAGAGCAAGTCGACGCCTAAGGTGACTTATCAGAAGCTAGAGGAGAAATAAATGGTACGAAATACTACTGAAAAAAAGAAGTATTTTAAAAAAACGGACAGACGAAAAAACACGCCGCCACACGCTACGACGGACCTGCGCCAATTGAGAGTGTTCAAACGTAAGTTCACTGAGCGTATTTTCACTCGCAAAGGTTTGTTCCACTTACCTTATAAGGACAGATTGAAGCACCTCAAAGAGGACTCTTTAGAATTCAGACGTAGATTAAATGATTACGATTTTATTTACAAGCTCTCTTCTGGTCTGGTAGGTTTAGATTTTGATTCTCTTTTCAAAAGGTCCTTGACAATTGGTCGAACCAGGGGTCATAACTATAGAATCCTAAGGGAAAAAACTAATTCAACAGAATTTCGAAGTTCTTTTACACAAAGGGTTATCACTCTCTGGAATGAGCTACCGCCTTCTGTCATTAACTCAAGTTCACCTAGCTCATTTAGAAGCAAAGTGAGGAGAATTATGATTTCTCGAGGTTGGTTCTGAGAATGCGAGCTGAACTTTGATCACAATTACGAGGCATGGAAGCGATCTATAGTGTTGATTTTATAGAGTATACGGTACTTAATGGTTGTTTTGTTTCAGTAATTTCTTGTTCTGTTATTTTGCTTGGCATTTGTTCGGTCGTTCCCCTTCGAGCCTTCATGGAGTCGGATCTTGGCAAAGTTGGCGGACCTACTGAGCTGGTATCCGGAGCTCTCAATTGCCATTCAAGAGCTTGCAGTGTTGGCGGCCACTGCCCTTCTGCGCTCACTATCCACTCCCTTCCCTCATTGCCCCCTTATCAGACTTGTTTTCTTTCCTTTTTCTTTTTGTAGTTATCGGAAATTTGCTTTGTACTTGGCTTTTCAATTATTGTAAACGGAAACCGATAATAAATCATAAATCATAATTGCTGCAAAAGCCAATGCGCGAACAACTATGAGTGAAAGGCACAGAGGTCACTTGCTACGCCTTGTCACTAGAGATCGACATAAGAGATTGGCATATTGGAAAAGTACTATCAGAAATACGGAGAAAAGGCAACCTGGGAGACAAAACAAGTGTCATTTACTCGCAATGAAATTGTGGAACAACAACAGTGGACTGATCACCAGTGTATGGCGTAGCCTCAAAACTACAGAACTAAAATAAATTTCAGTAGATTCAGATGCAAAAACGAAATGAAATGGGTGGTTTGAAAGATGGGCAGGGTAGAACGAAAAAAATTGATATCAGAAATTCTTGTGCTAAACAAAAACTGCAAGATAAATAAATGTTTAAGTGTTCTACTCACCTATCAGAAAAATGTGTGTTCTGACCATCCATTCACCGGAGGTACATTCATAGGTCATGACCTCTCACAATTTCTTTATTATGATGACTTTGTAAGACCCCTGGATACCAAAACCTAATGAGAGGACACCAATAGGTATTTATACTGACAGGCGAGCAATTTGCATGCAACTATTTGTTCTACCGAACTTGTTGTGCTATTATGTATTCACATTTGGCCACTTCAGCTTCTCCTGATGGGTTCAACTCTTCTATTAGGTTGGAAAGAAAGTCCTGCAACACTTTTTCAAATTTTTGATTTTAATTTTATCTTTTTTGTTTACAACTCCTGACCGGTCTATATCTACCATGAGTGTCCACCACTTGTCTTCAACGCTCAGAAAATTTCTTGATGCTCCTTTGCCAAAACCCAGCGGAGTGCGGGTCGAGAAAGGAGGCGACCTCACTTTCGAGTAATTATTTCGTCATCAAGATGATGATTTAAGGTCCAGGATAGGTGGCAGTCATTTATAGCTCGACCAGGGGAGTACGCTAATAGAGGAAACCGCAAAATTGCAGAGCAGAATTTCTTACCGGGCTCATTTGAGTGAGAGTTGAGAAAGAGTGTCGCAGAACTTTCTCTTCCAACCTAATAATTTCTACCTAGCTCAACAGCCGTTGTATTTCACTGAACAAGCCTCTGCTCATCCTTACCCCTCTGTGCCTATATCATCTTTTACGTTGATCAAGCCCAGCTCACCTTTGCCTTTCTGCAACGGTACCAGCCAACAATGTGGACCTAGCTCCGAAACCCACTTATTCCTCTGCACCGATATCCAACTTATCACGTGGACCAAGCTCCAACCCTCCCTTATTCTTCTGAAGCAGTACTGTCATACTATGTTGACCAAGCCCCGGCTCACCCTCACTTTTCTGCACCGGTTTCATCGCACTACATTGATCATGTTCCTCTTTTCCTCACATGGAAAGGAAAACAAAATTATGAGAGGAAGTGGCGAGGTATAGCACTTCCGAATAGTGATTCTGACGGTAACTGTTACAGCCTTGATTACAGATTTCATGAAATTTACCAGGAAGCCTCACGGGACGAAATAGAGTCTTACTGCAGGAGAATGTCCAGATATATTACGAACAAAACTATATAATATTTTTGTGTTTATATGTTGATTCCATATGCTATATATGAGAGGTCTTACAGTCAATTAATAATAATAAATAATAAAATTTCCCTAATAATTAATTTTTACTGAATCGCAGTATGTATCATAAACTTCTAATGATAGCGCTTTTCCAATATGCCAATCTCTTATGTCGATTTCTAGAGACAAGGCGTAGCAAGTGACCTCTGTGCCTTCGCTCATAATTGAGGTCACTTCGCACCTTGGTTGGAGGCACGCTTAATGAGGTGCGAAGAAATGTCCCTCGTCCCTATTTTCCCCCTCCCGGAAATTGGCCGCTCATCGAAAGGAAAAAAATGAAAAAAAAACAAAGCAGTCCTTCGGGAAAAAAACTTGTATATTGTCAAGTAGCATTCATCGCGCTGAGTACAACTGTATGAATTTCAACACCATTTCTGTACTCTCTGTCCACGAATTTTTTTTCAAAGGTGGAAGTATTGACTCTTGCCTTATTCAAGTAGACGCTTGATCATAAGCAATCATGCCGTTATACGGTATAATATGATATGCTCGATTCGTTGATCACACACTTCGCCAATGTGCAAATTCGATAGGAAAAGAAAAATGTTTGTGCTCACAGAATCTGATCTTCACCGACATCTAGAGCTAGATTATGGAAGAACGGTCAACCCGCGTTCCAGTAAACAACAAAATTCTTGCGCCGCATGGAAAACTTGGAGATTGTGCTCATCTTGGAGCAATATATGAGATTAAATGTCAGGCATGTAACGCTACGTACATAGGGGAAACAGGAAGGGTTTTAGCAATTCGTATCAAGGAACATCTTGCTAATTTGAGACGCGGTACTGTGACAACACCTTTGGGAAGACATAAGGTTGAGGAGCATAATGGGAATGAATTTGAAATAAGGTGCACGCTGCTGGCTCAAGAGACGGAAATTTCCGCGCGGAAGGCATTAGAAGCATTCTGGATATTCACTAGAAATCCAAGAATGAACAGCCGCGATGAGTGTCCTTCAATAACAAATGATCTACTGCCGTTCATTCCGCACTGCGAGCTGTAGAATGACAGAGCGTTACGTGCGTCTCCCGACTATTTTTGACATAAGGAGACAGTATGGTATTCTTCAGTTCTAACTGATCAGCGCTCTGTGTGGCAGCGGACTTTTCCGCTCGAAGGGTGGAACCGACGGTGAGTTTATTTCTTGCGCTGTCCTGATCTTCTCGAGGGGTTTCTGACACGATGTCGAAACCGCTAGAGTTGATGAGGCGCTTGGTGGTGTAGAGCGTAAGTCTAACGCTTGAAACACGTTCAGGCCTCTGAAGACGACGATTCAGTCGAAACGTTAGGCCATTAATAAAGGTTCCACCGAACAACCTCGTAAGGCACAAGAAAATTTGTTAAACTTACAACTGACATGCCGAGGTTACAAGAAGAGAGAAGTTGGAGAATGCTTTTAACTTATTCGTAACGAAAGTGATGTTTTTTGCTTCTTCGTGGTCATTATGCGCTTTCTAAACAAAAATCTACTGTTTATATAGTTAACCTTTATGCTTTCATCCTTGCCGAAATAATTCTATGAGATTCAAGTTGTTGTGCATTTTAAACAAAAAATAAGCGGAAGTAAGGTGAGGACGGCGCGCTCGCAAAATCGCTCCTGTCCCACGCGGTGCAAAATGCCAAAACATGCGATGTCGTCAACGTGTTAAAAGAAGATAATCAGTAACGCATTCATTCTCAGTCAAGACCTCTATAACAATCCACTATTAAACCATGAAACAACACGTTAAGCATTTTTCAAGACTCACATTTTCTGACCGCTATTTCGTGGCAGATTTTGAAATCAGAATATTCTCTCTGAGATCCAATTTTTCACAATACTTCACACATCTATTGAAAGCGATTTTCCTGTCATGCTCGCACTCGTGTTGCTCTTTCTTTGTGTTGGTAGAATTTAGGGCTTACGTAGTAACTGCATTACTTCAAAATTTTCCCCAAAAATGCCGAAAAATCAGCCGCTAATAGTACTTCGTCCTTCCGTACTTATTACTGATTTCGAATGGTCCATTGGTTTTGCGGTAAAACCTTTATGGATCTAGACTCGACGATACAACGATCACCCATGGACCTCTGACTAGATAACCAAAATTCAAAAAACAAGACAAGACTTGTTAAATAGCCCAGTAGTGGGATGTATAGCAGGGACTACATGGTATTATATTATACAGCATGAGTTGATTTCTTTGGAGGAACATAGATTCAAGTAAGTTGCAGCTTGGCTATTTTCACGTACTAGACATCCTATTTTGCAAGCCCATAATTCAGTCAGATAGCGATGAGTACAGACAGGAGCAGAGCACTTTGTAATGCGGAAAATTCTCTTCCGGAAGGAGCACCTTCTGAGTAAGCAGGGGCTCGATAGAAAAATTGCGTTTGAAGGGAACGACAGTACTTACCTAATAATCGCACCATGCCGACATCTTCCTTCATTTTCTCTTTTCAAATGTAGGGAGTCATTACCCTTTCACTTTTTTTACAGCGCGTTTTCGTAAGAGGAACGCTATGGTGGCTCTGCACCGTTTAACATAAAGGGAGGGATTCTATGGGTGAATGATCCCATGTTTGAGATTCTTACCTCTCTCTAATTGGTTGAAAATTAATTAATACCGGTAATCATTAGTGACATTTCCGATGAAGCAGTTTGGTTATAGAAGTAGCGCTATGACAAATGAGTAGTTTTTTGCTGTACTTTATATGTGAAAACTGTAGGTCTCCATGTCAACGGAATGCAGCACAAACAAATTGCTATGAAGGTTTCCTTGGTAACCGTTCTATAGTACTTTTCAGTATTGTTTTTCTCACATTTTCTCACATATCAATCAGCCGTTCAGTTTTTGCCATTTTTTCCAATGCGATTAGCATACCACAATTCACGACTTTCCGCTTGAACTCAGACTTCAATGACTCAGTCCTTTGGTAGCTAATGTTGCCATTCGCATTATTTTGGAAGAAATACGATTCAAAATTTTTACGTACAGGTGATGAGCAAGGACGACTTCTCCATTCACGCTTGGATTTGAAATAATAACACTGCAGGTCTCATGTGCGATACTTATATAGAAGAAAAGCACAACCGATCAAACAATTTGGTAGTCTTCTACAGGGGAAAAATTTGAAGAATCTGCCTCTGAAAGAAAGGTCCGAAGTCCTCAGAGGGTCGTGAGCCATCACGACGTTGTAATACTGGATGGAGGAGTTTGCATATTCATATCTACTGTCTCTGAGAAGTCATCCATCAGTTGACAAATCGAAGACCTTATGTAGCCAGCGTAAGGGTGGAGACGTCACCGACAAATAGTTCCGTTAACTGAGAAAGTAGTGGATGGTTAGCTTCTGTCTATGGAAGGAATACTTTGCAGTTAGACTCCCATCATGAACGCAGCATGGCACCACAAAAACATTGTTGAAGTGCGCCATCAGCGCGCCATGAGCGAGAAATCTTTTTCGGCCTCCCTCCGCATCAGGCTCCTATACCCTCATACAGGGAGGGAACACAAAAGTTCATTCCGAACATGGTGCACATCACGAAGCTTTTCGTCGTCCTGTTTTCGTCTTTAATGGGAATTTCACGGAAAAACATTCTTAGCTGTTAGCATATGACCAGCAGTACGAGCTCAAGGAGCCCTACCGTGATCGCTGCAGCATGAAGCTGCTACACAATTTTTTCATCATGAATTGATGGAGGGCTTTCAAGACAAAGCAAGTCCGGCTGTGGACTACCCCTCCCGAACCCCTTTCAGACTTCCTCGTAATGGTCTGTGAACGGTCGGGGAACTCGTTGAGCTCGAACCGTGCACCATATTTCCGTGAGAAAATCTTCAATGCCGTCGATGTGGATGGCTGTTATGAATTTTTAATAGATTAGAATGTGTTCAACGCTAATTGGGTGCATTCGTTTTGAGTTTTGCAGAGTATAATGAAATGCGCTCTGATATGGAGGGAGAGTGACTATTTTCTATTTCCCGTCCCCCTCCCTCCCCTCTCAGCCTGTATGCGTGCATACAAGTAGTGTGCACCGGCATTCTATGACATTCGAGTAATGTTGAACTTTTAATTTTCTAACAACTTTTTTATTCTCGATAATTTGTTGACACTTTGTCTGAATTATTCAACTTAGTTTCGATCGAAAAAGAAATGTCTGGCGCATCCATTGAGAAGTTTTGCTGGCGATCAGTGCTTCATCCTTCTGATATTTGTACTCTCTATACACAACACAAAGGGGCGAGTTTCTCAGTACCTGCCCAAACTATCTGAAAGGGTTTCAGTCAGCATATCTTGCCCATCCCCAATCTATCCGTTGTTTGAACACGTTTCAAATGAAGTAATGCGTAAATAATGGCATATCTCATTCCACTTGTTCTGATCAGCAATTCTACAGTACATTTTCTATACATTTTGACTCCCTTACATTTTCTTGCCGCTTTATTTAAGTGACTTTTAGTGAAGTTGTCTGTCATAGAAGGTGGTCCGGAGATCAACATTAATCTAACTACGAGCAGTACTTATGAGCTATATTACTTTACTGTACTTGTTTTGCTTGACGTCTGTTTCGGACGATGTCATTTCACAAACTGATGTGTTGAGCATATGGCAGTGCTATGGCGATAGTGGAAGGTGCAGATTTGTGCCAGGTAATTTAGCTGAAAGATGGCATTCAGTGTCCTCGGATAGATAATGAACAGTTACTTCAGAAGGCCCACAAATGCTCAACGACACAACGAAAATAACAGCTGAAGACTTACCCACGGAAAATGTGCTCATCTCATTGGATTCTCTTCTAGCGAAAATTCTTGTTCAAGAGCCTAACACTTCCTTTGGCCTAGTGGTGAGTTTGTGATGAGCTGAACCGTCTTTAGTAGTAATCATTAAGTATTAGTGTGATATTGTAGTGTGTAATATTAAGTTGAGAGTGATAATATTTCTTTGTATTAGCGGAGGAATTCATGATAAGAATGGAGGTCGAAGAAAAGGTCGAGTAATTCACCTAGTTGAGAGACCGGCGGACCTCCTGAGGGTGCGGACTCACCGAAAGATTTGACCTCGGCGACCTAGCATGGCTCACTCTTGGCGCGGTTGGCGGGGTACGCCCACCGACCATCTAATCACTCGCCGCAGGTCTATACGTGGCGAGTGATTAGATAGCAGAGAGAGCGTAGTGTTGAAGAGGGCACAGCGATGAGAGTCGCATCAATGCGCAAATCAACGGGCAAGGAAGGGGTCCCATTTCTCGGGTTCTGGGCCGTTTCTCATGGTTTTTCCTTCTTTCGTGTACCACTCACCATCCCTAGTTAATTTGAAATTCTTATAATGATGCTATTCGCAACCCCCCCCCTCGCCCCCCAGCCTCCCACGTATGGGTTTGAACGAGCCTCTGCATTTTGCAGTTGATATCGTTTTGAAAC
>MU868383.1:143439-156769 GCA_036418205.1 Ostertagia ostertagi
AGTTATGTCACCTCCATATGGGATCAGATGGCCTTAGCGCTAAAATAGTTGCCATATCCTCAATCGGGAGTATCAGTAACGCCTACAAATGCTATTGGCAGAAAAAATTAGCAACGCCAAACTGATGCTGAACGGGGCCGATGCCAAAAACCAACTTGAGATCGTGATCAGGGCTCCAATGTCCCCTTGTAGTACCTAACTTTCGGAGGAGATCGAGATTTTCCTGATCTCCTGGAGTGACCATGGGTTGGCAACCCGCTACGCCGACGAATTATTTGAAGACAAACACGACGCTAAAAACAAGAGATTTACCCTGGTGGTTCTCGGAACTCAAAATTGGAATATGTGGAGAAAATTCCATCGCGTCGCAGTTATTGAAATCGCTGCATTTATCGAGAAGAGACTTAGTGAGTGAAAAGCTGGCAGTCAAACCTGTCATCCCTTGAGTAGGAGAGAATCTCGGTGAAAATGTAGTTTGGGGGGGGGGGCCACTCATAATATCTAATCGAACTGGCAATATCTAATCGAAGTGGAGCTGCGGTAGGGCGGTCATATCTAATCACCATCCGGAGCACAGTCTCTGAGTGTATGATTAGATAGGGATACCAATCCGTGCCATACAAAATCGGATACCTGGGAGGCCCTTTCTTCGAGGGTTTGTATGGCAGTCGCAAGAAGGTTTGATGAAAGGAAGGAGCCAGCAGGGTAGCAGCCATTTTTAGCCCTAGACCAATATGACAGGAGTAAGCGTACTAGTCCAGTGGCCACGGTCTTAAGTGAAAGATATGATAAGATATAAGTGCCTTCCCGCAACTCTACTTTGATTAGATATGAGTGTCTTTCCGCAGCTTCACTTCGATTAGATAGAGTGCCCCCCCCCGAACTACATTTTCACCCATCTGACAATTATAGGATACTGTGGGCCCCTCGTCCCTCATCTGCTTCAGCGTCTGATAATGTCCAGTTTGGTACGAAATTTCTTAATAATTCACAATGATAACTTAGGAACTTGTTTCCAAGTTACTCCGATGGATTCATGAGCTACTACTAACTTATCGATGGACAGTTTTTTTTTCTTTTGAAATCAGGTAACCTTCTCTATCTGTTCTGACATAGGGGTTATATAGTGCCACGTACACGAATATCACATTCATTTTCATCGACGCGTTGTTGGTCCTCACATTGACTTGCTACTGTCGGTTCCCATTGGGTCAGTTTCGTAGGGCATGATATTCTCATATAATGACCAAAGATGTAGTTTCAGCGGAGACTAACCATAAGTGCTATGTTCATTATTGGGACTCATACATGTGAGTTTCACCGAAAACTTGTGGGAAAATGTTGTAGCGCTAGAATGACACCAATTGGAACCGAAGTAGAGTGAAATATAGGCGTCGATGAAAATGAATGTGATATTCGTGTACGTGGCACTATAGAACCCCTACGTCAGAACAGATAGAGAAGGTTACCTGATTTCAAAAGGAAAAAAACTGTCGATCGATAAGTTAGTAGTAGCTCATGAATCCATCGGAGTAACTTGGAACAACAGTTTCTTCTTCTTCTTATTCTTCAGCGTTTGTCCCGCTTGTTGGCGGGGTCCGCTTTTCTGATGTGCTGTCGCCACTTTTCCCGATTAAATGCTTGGTCGGGGTGGATGTTAACCAACTTCAAGTCTGCGTGCAACGTATCGAGCCAGCGCTGTTTCGGGCGCCCCTTGGGCCGCTTTCCGTGCACGTCTATGTTGAGGCCGATCTTGCGAACACTGTCATCATTTCCGCGAAGAACGTGGCCAAACCAACGAAGCCGAGCTTCGCGCATTTTATCAGCAATGGGAGCTACACCAAAGCGTTCTCGTATGACATCGTTCCGGACGCGATCTAATCGCGTGACACCAGCCGTCCAGCGCAGCATCTTCGTCTCCATTACACCGAGGCGAGTTTCAGTGTCCCTGGTCGCTGGCCAGCACTCAGCGCCGTACAATGCCACTGGTCTTATGACTGTCCTATAGATCTTCGATTTTAGGCGTTCTGGGATTTTCTTGTCACAGAGAACTCCCGTCATAGAACGCCACTTGGACCAAGCCGCACTCACACGCGAGTTCACCTCAGTACTCATACTGCCATCAGACGCAATTGCTGATCCAAGGTACTTGAATGTCGTTGCACGTGTCAGCTCTACTCCATTTATTTTGATAGAACCGCACTCGCTCGTGTCGGTTGTCAGGTACTCAGTCTTCCTAACGTTCAACCTGAGTCCGAACATCGCTAGGCGATCGCACCAAGCTTGCGCTTGTTGTTCGAGTACGTTTTTGTCTTCGCAGGCGAGCATCACGTCATCAGCATAGAGAAGCGTCCATGGAGCCGGTTTCTGAGATCTCGTGAGATGGCATCCATGACGACAACGAAAAGAAGTGGGGAAAGCGCAGAGCCCTGATGTACCCCAACAGAGATGGGGAATTCTGTCGAAACGCCAGCTGACGTTTGCACTCGGCTCTTTGGGCTTGAGTAAAGCATGCGAACCCACTCGATAAGCTCTTCGGGGACGCCATGTTGTCGTAAGGCGTACCATATTACTTCACGTGGAACGCGATCGAAAGCCTTCTCCAAGTCTAGAAAGGCAAAATGCACCGGCTTTTGTTTTTCACGATGCTTTTCTAGCAGAAGACGAGCGGCGTGTATGGCATCAATGGTGCCGCAGCCAGTCACGAAGCCGCATTGGTTCACGGTAAGCTGGACTATGTCACGAATACGGCGATCTACAATTCGTTCGAATACCTTCATGCTGTGGGAGAGCAGACGAATTGGTCGGTAGCTCGTGCAATCTGCAGGACTCCCCCTTTTTCTTCCAAATCGGGATCGTCGTACTCTGTTGCCAACTCTCCGGCACTTTCTTTTCTGCGACGACTTGGTTGAAGAAGTTCGTCAGCCACTCTGCTGGATTCCAGCACTGTGACTTCCACAGATCGGCCGCCAAGTCGTCGGGACCCGTTGCTTTACCTGTCTTCATCTTCTTCAAAGCCGCCTCTGTTTCGCTCACAGTTATCTTCGAGACAGGGCCGTGGACCGGAGGAGCAGAAGGTATTGGCGGGTGTGAGAATTCCACTGTCGAGATTTTCTCGAAGTAGTCGTGCCACCGCTTCACAGCCCTCTTGCGGTCCATTACGAGTCGCCCGTTCTCGTCATTGATGCCAAAGAACTTCTCGATATCTTCGGTCTGGCGATGGCGAGCCTTGGCTAGTTTGTAAATATAGCGTTCGCCGTCGCGCGTCTCGAGCTTCTCGCTAACGCCATCGAGATGAACTGCTCTAGCAACAGCCACAGCTTTCTTTGCTGCCTTCTTCGCGCTCTGATAGTTGTTCCAGTTATCGCTTGACTTGTCACCGAGAAACACTTGGTAGAGCCTTTTCTTCTCCCGTACTTTTTCTCTGACAGTGTCGGTCCACAGCCATGTCTGCTTGTCGATTTTCCGCCGTCCAGGCTTCGTAATGCCAAGCTCGGAGCGAGCAACACGGACTATCGCTTCTGTGGCACAATTCCATGTTTCGTCGACAGTCGTTACTGGCGGTAGCCGAATGCGACTGAACAGAGCGGATTCCTTTTCTTTCAATCGCCACCACTTGATCCTTGCAGGCCCACACCGTTCGGCTTTCTTGGTCCTTGGAGGGGCAATCTTTAATGTGCAAATCAGTGGTCGATGTTGCGTAGCGACTGTCTCGTACGGCACTGTCTTCGCGTCCGTCACTAGCCCTCGATCACGTTGCCTGACAAGAACGAAATCAATCTGAGTTCTGGTATTACCGCTGTAGAACGTGATGAGGTGTGAGTCACGTTTACGATAGTTTGTGTTCACGATGGTGAGATTGTGAGAGCTTGCATATTCAAGAATTCGCTCACCATCGGCGTTTCGTGACCCATAACCAAACCCACCATGACAACTATAACCATCTTTCGCAGATCCAACGTGTCCATTAAGGTCACCTGCGACAATGATAGCGTCCTCCGATGGTACCTCAGCGGTTTTCTCATCTAACAGGGCCCAGAACTCGTCCTTGGCTCGTTCGGAGCAGCCAGTCTGTGGAGCGTAAGCAGAAAAGATGTGGTATTGACGCTGCTCCATAGCAACAACGATCTTCATCAAGCGGTCATCGTAACGTTCGACATTCGCAATAGAATCGCGGAAACGTTCAGAGACAACCACACCGACGCCGCTGGTTGTCCTGGGACTGCCACAGAGAACGGCTTTGAAGCCGCGGCCAATGTCCCTCGACTTGCAGCAGGACCACCTCGTTTCCTGCACGGCACAGAAATCAATTCTTCTTCGCTCCAGTGCTTCTACCAACTCGCACGAGCGACCTGTCAATGTGCCAACATTCAATGTTGCAACGCGAACCTTCCATACGTTGCGGGACTTTTGGACTAGCCTAGTTGCCCCCCGATGCCGTCCTTGCACCGGAGACCCTCGCATACTTTTCACACTCGCCGGGCTTTGCGAGTGCGCGTCGGCTCCCGCGGACGCCGTAGCATTATCTCGATACTCATATAGCGACATGACATTTGTGATGTGACGTGGGTGTTCGTAGGCCGGCCTGTCACGGGGGCCTGTCGCCTGCATTCGAATGTCCGTGGTCGGCTCAGCTCACAAAAGTGAGC
This sequence comes from Ostertagia ostertagi, assembly GCA_036418205.1. Taxonomy (NCBI): domain Eukaryota; kingdom Metazoa; phylum Nematoda; class Chromadorea; order Rhabditida; family Trichostrongylidae; genus Ostertagia; species Ostertagia ostertagi. The sequence continues at coordinate 148,089 of MU868383.1, forward strand.
AGTTTCCCAGTGGCACCACTTGGAGGAACGGACATCACCACCAAAAGTTTCCTAATTATCATTGTAAATTATTAAGAAATTTCGTACCAAACTGGACATTATCAGACGCTGAAGCAGATGAGGGACGAGGGGCCCACAGTATCCTATAATTGTCAGATGGGTGAAAATGTAGTTCGGGGGGGCACTCTATCTAATCGAAGTGAAGCTGCGGAAAGACACTCATATCTAATCAAAGTAGAGTTGCGGGAAGGCACTTATATCTTATCATATCTTCTCTAAGACCGTGGCCACTGGACTAGTACGCTTACTCCTGTCATATTGGTCTAGGGCTAAAATGGCTGCTACCCTGCTGGCTCCTTACTTTCATCAAACCTTCTTGCGACTGCCATACAAACCCTCGAAGAAAGGGCCTCCCAGGTATCCGATTTTGTATGGCACGGATTGGTATCCCTATCTAATCATACACTCAGAGACTGTGCTCTGGATGGTGATTAGATATGACCGCCCTACCGCAGCTCCACTTCGATTAGATATTGCCAGTTCGATTAGATATTATGAGTGGCCCCCCCCCCAAACTACATTTTCACCGAGATTCTCTCCTACTCAAGGGGTGACAGGTTTGGCTGGCAGCTTTTCACGTCTCTTCTCGATAAATGCAGCGATTTCAATAACTGCGACGCGATGGAAATTTTCTCCACATATTCCAATTTTGGGTTCCGAGAACCACCAGGGTAAATCTCTTGTTTTTTTTAGCGTCGTGTTTGTCTTCAAATAATTCGTCGGCGTGGAGGGTTGCCAACCCATGGCCACTCCACGAGATCAGGAAAATCTCGATCTCCTCTGAAAGTTAGGTACTACAAGGGGACATTGGAGCCCTGATCACGATCTCAAGTTGGTTTTTGGCATCGGCCCCATTCAGCATCAGTTTGGCGTTGCTAATTTTTTTCTGCCAATAGCATTTGTAGGCGTTACTGATGCTCCCGATTGAGGATATGGCAACTACATATTTAGCGCTAAGGCCATCTGATCCCATATGGAGGTGACACTCAAAAAATACAAAAAGTGCAATGACCATTAACCTACTGCATGCATGAATGGTCTGCGCATTCATAGTATGTAACACTAAAAATGCTTGGCCACAGCACGCCCGCAGAAAGGTAGCCTCTCGCTGTTTGATTTATCAGGCAGAGCGTTAGGGTTAAAGCGGGCACAAGATTATAAGTTAAGGAACATAGGATGTATACCGTAACCCACGTTTGCGTCAGAGCGCGGTTGCAGGCTTTCCAGTGCACAATGCCAGCACTAGTGTGAGAGCGGTCAACGACGCCGCCCCTGCTGTTCGGGGCAGCGAACCCAAAAATGGAGCGACGTCGCAGCGTTCGCCTCGCCGCTTGCGCGACGAAGCCGAACACCGTCGCAGCGTTCGCCTCGCCGCTTGCGCGACGAAGCCTCGCACCTTGCGCGACAGCGTTCGCCTCGCCGCTTGCGCGGCGAGGCTGAGCGCTGCGCGCGCGAGCACAGGGAGGTGATCCCCGGGGTGCCGCCTCATCCGACGTGTGGCGACAGCCGCTTGCGTTGTGTCCTCCACCTTCTACATAAACGGCGCTTAGTACTCTGCGCGGGCCTGCTCGACGCATTCTCTCTTCGTTGAGAGGGTGCAGAGAAGACGAGAAAATCGATGACACGTGAGAATGCGCGCCCCAGTGCAACGTCGAGAAGGTTACGGTATACACCCTATGTTCCTGAACTTATAATCTTGTAAAGCGGGCGACACGGATGAGAGTCTCATCAATGCGAAACTCACCAACGGGTTTCACTTCTCGGGTTTTGAGACGTTTTCCATGATTCCTTCTTTATCCCTGCACTTTTGCTCACCTCCTTCTTAACATTTCATGGGCGACCACTTCTTCTCGAACTTTGCCCTGAAGAATTGAGAAGAATAGCCATGTCGGCACTTTGAACTTGGTCTTTTAACACGTTGACGACAACGCGCGTTTTGGGTTTTTGCGCCGCGTGGGACCACGGCGATTTTGCAGGCGCCGCCGCCTCACATCAAATCCGTGAATTTTGAGCTTTAAATACGCAAAACTCGGATGATACAAAATGTTTTTAAAATGATATTCAATGTGTCAAAGTTATCGGAAGGTACAATTGTAAAAGTGTGATCGAAATGACGTGTCATTTCATGAAAAGCGGATCTTGCCTGCGCTGTTGTGGACCGCAAAATATTTCTGACGTGGTTGCTCCACCAGAAATATATATCTTGCTGTGTGTATAGATCCGTAACTACTTCTGCCACTCTTTTATATACCCATGTCCAAGAGAATACGAAGAAAATGAGGAATGAAGAATTGACGAACTCGAAGGAGTTGAGAAACCATTACTAAAGCGAAGAATATTTAGTCGTTCGGGCAACTACATCGTGTATGCTTACGACGCGATCTGACCTATAGAATAATATTTGGGTGTGGAGCGCATGCTCTGCACGTGGGCGCCAATGTATAATCTTCCTGGTGAACATCACTTTATAGCTTCTTTCCGAGTTCCAGCAGCCCATATCATCGCTTTTTCACATTTTTATGCATGAGTGAAACAAAATTTTCATCTGAAATCTTCTCTTATGGTTCGGTGGCCAATTGGCGAAGAAGATGGAAAACCTTTACCTGGTACACTAAACGAGAGTCACTTATGGTTAGAAATTGGATGTGTCCATTCCTGTACACCCGAAGGCCCGGCTAGCACACGGCAAGCGATAAAATCATAATATCGCGGCTTATAGCCCCTAAATATGTCCGAAATACAATAATTTGGAGTCCACTTACCACAACAGCCATCTCCTCCCATCCGTCTTTTCTTAACCGATTTTGCAAATTCGCCTTGTAACAGAAAATTATTCTTTATAATTCGTTCCTTGGAACGTGTATAAAGGAGGTTTTATATACACTCCACATCTCGAAGTCTGATTGGGCGTGTCACCGGAAATGACGTGGCAGCCACCGCACTTGATAGAAGTTGCGCGGATAAGCTGCTTCCAACACGCTTTGCTGATATCTGGCGGAGTATTTTATCCACACAACATCTATCAAGTGCGGTGGCTGCCACGTCATTTCCGGTGACACGCCCAATCAGACTTCGAGATATCAACTGTCTCGGTTTCATCATGTTAAACTTGTTCCAGGTGATCGTTGTTGCTCCTGGCGCTTACTTGACATTCCTTGTGAAAGAGCTGATCAGCAGCTCTTGTCACCATAGCGCTCTCGTCGCAGCTCCTTTGAGATGGACCAGCGAAGTCGATCAAGTTTTTGTCGATCAATTCAGCACTATTCAAGTCAAGGATTGCGAGGTTGGGAGATTTCATTTCTGGGGCGAACGGTCATGCTATAATTTTAGTAATTATGGAAGGGAACTTCAAACGCTGATGAACAGTTGCCAATCTTCCGTGATTGGTTTTAAGTCAAGACTTTCTACTGATTTGCTCTAATGAACGATTGGTCTTCAGATATGCACCAAGCTTCCGATTTCATCCAAATTCATTCGGCTTTGTCCACAGTTGATAGCAACAAACAGGTATGGTGCACGTTTTGAGAGCTTACACTGATCATGAGGTCATTGAAATTGTTCTCGATAGTGATTTAGGAACTCTAACACTTCGCACCTGTTTCCAACATCAACGGAAAGTGTGATCACCTTGGTGGAACCAACGTTTTGGAACGCAAACCTCCATACTCATCTATTTTTAGTAAGCATATCAAGAGGGATTCAAATGTTCAACATCTAATAACAGTGATCACAATGGCTGGAGGGTCGCGCGTATCTAACATCATCAATGACCTTTATTGATGAAAACAGCTGTTCAGAGGCGCTCTCAGCCTCAAGTCCAGCGGGTTTTGGGGTTGAGCCAACAAATAACTTAGAGGCAGCGATTACGATAAAGAGGAGCGCATCGGGGAAGCATATGCACCACACGAAGCAGTTACTTGGCTGCCAAGGAAGCGAGTGTGCGCTTTCACGACGAAAGGTGCGCTGGTTGCTGAGCAGGACTTCGAAAGCACTCCGCCCCCAAAAGCGATCCGCCCACTAGTTTACTTGTTGATTTGGACGAGCTGCGTGGCCAGCAGCGGCGCAAATGGAGCATCTCGATTGAAGCGTGATTTGGCATGGTGCCATCAAACGCGTTGCGGTGAACTCGTTCATACTCCTTTCTGAGCTGTTACCTGTTCATGAGTGAAACCAACGGCCAAAAAGGGGTCCCGTTTTGCGTTTTCTTGACGGATTTTTCCGCTCGCAGCTGGGGTACCATTGAGCACCACCACGTTACAACAAGGCCCTTCGTGACCGCTCCCTTTGAGGGAATCCTTCGCGGAAAATTCTTGCATTCTTTCTTAACATGAATGTGTCAGTTGTGATCACTGGAAACAGCACACAAAGTTTCACGCATGAAGATTCGGTTTCCGAAGAGAAACAAACGTACAAAAACTACAATCGAAGGTAATTCGGGCGGAGCCAAAGGCGAGGCATGGAAAGAAGTTGGCCTTTGGCCGGCTACGTATCAGGCGACGCAATGAAAGAATCGGGTTAAAGCGCGCGATTTCGGAGAGTAGAGACAAATCGATCGATAGAATAGGATGGAGTAGAAGTGTAAGATGTGAATGCAATAAAGCAGAAGGCCAGAAAGAGTTTCTAGTGAAGGCACTCCAAGAACCAAGTGGAAGCATCCCCGTCGCCAGCATTTGTGACAGATGTGCCGCGGTACTTTGAACGCGTAGAATCCCTCGCAAAAATTCTCAAATTTGGTCCAATACACTTCGGATGTTTGATCTCTGAGCTATCTCTGAGCAGTTTTATATTTTTAGTGGCTTTTTAGTGTTTTATATTTTTAGTGGTTTAAATCTGTTTCTTTTTTTGTATCCTCCCCACACCATTAAAGTTCACTTCCTTTCCTTCGCTCCCCCCCTCTCCCAGTCTCCAGGACTTCTTGGAACCGAGTTATGAATTTTCGTGGCAACTCCGCCCACTTTGGTCATGCCCACCGATGACAGTTGGCCTCCACTCCTCCACCCACCTCTATCCACCTTTTTCCGGCTCACTAAGACTTCTCCGGCCCGAATTATGAGGACTTGTAGAGGACACTTCAGAGCGCGCTTTCCCCACGTCATGTATGCTGGGAGCACCTTAGGCCTTGCTCCCGTTGCATTGAATAAAAGGTGACCCACAAATTTAGTACTAATCTAATATGTTCCATTACATGATTGAAAAAGTGTGATACCATCTATTGGACATTGCTCATTGCTCAGAACAGCAAATGGCTAAAAATTGTGTTTCAGGGAACCCTAAGTTCTTCGCTAAATCTAGCAATTTTGGAAAATATAAGGTGAGTTGAGAATTACCAAGAATAAGTGCCCCGAATTTTATGATAAACAGCCGGGATTGTTTTGCTATTGCATAGATTCAGTTGCGTCTTGAATTCCGAATCTGGCTCTCAGCACTCTCTGAGTGCACCGGAGATCATCAGCAAAACAGTAAAGCTTTCTTTATCGGATGCCCTTCCTCCAGGCAACTACTACTTGTCATGTGTACTCAGTTGTATAGGCAAGTTATTTTTTGCGGAGATAAGAAAATATCGAGAATTTACCTTCGTAGATATAGGAATCCAGTGACATTTTCAGATCAGAAGTGCACCATCAAGTCGACATACAATCAGGAGCTAGTTGCAATGAATTATACAGCCTTAGTTGAAACTGAAAATGGCTCGCTGGTGCTACCATGTCAGGGCAGTCCAATCATGGCCAAGGTTAGAATTTTGTTGAGGACTTTTCTAAGAAAATTTGCACTCGGCTATGATTATATATTTGAGTACAAATACAACGAACGTGCCTTCAAATAGAGTAAAGGCCCTGAAAACAGCTATACAAATTAAGAAAGAAAAACCATTATAAACAAAATAATAGATACGGTTCGTTTCGCTCCTTCCTCAGACGAACCTTATTATTTCGTCAATCCCCGGAGCTCATCAGTGAGTTGGGATTGGCGAAATAAAGACACAGGGGAAAGACGAATAAACCTTGATGTAACGTACTTTCATGCAGAGGAGCATGCAATGAAATGAATTGTATATTGACTAAATGAATGAAAAAATAAGTTGATTAAAATGTAAAACTATAAAGTGTAAAAGGTGGGTGTTTGTAATTGTTCCACTAACAATTAGATAGCACTTTAGTGACGAAGTATTCCTTCCACTAACTTACTAATATTTTTATAATTATTAGCAATTGAAAATTTGTAACATATAAACTTATTTTTATAAATGCACTTAACTATATTAGTTATAATAAAGTTCTCATGGTAACCATTTCCTAGTAACACTCTTATGAATTCTGTTAGTTTATCAGTAAATGTGTCAAAAACGGAACAAGTGTTAGCTATTCTAAGTGTTTCAGTGTATATGACGGACCTTTATTGTTTATGGAGATATTTGTGTCATTGTGTGGGAATCTGATGACCTTGAACTGAAAATCATCTGTTTTGTTATACAATCTAGTTACAACTCTGTCATTTATTATACTAATTGTTAGATCCAGATAATTACTAGATGTTTCACTTAAATGTGTTTTCTTTCAATTCAAGTGTATTCATGTACACTTCTGCTAGATGTTGTCAATATTATCCTCGGTTTGGTTATGTATTACTAGCAAATCATCCATATATCTGAATGGAATGAATAACTTATTTTTATTAAACTTACATCTTATTGCATAATTGTATTCCATAACGGAGAGGGTAAGATCAGCTAACAGTGGACTGAAATTACCTCCTTGTGGTACTCCTTTGTTTTGTTTAAATATATATTTGCCAAATGTGCAATAACTGTTTTTTAACAAATAATCTGTGAAATATATTAAATCAGCAGGTTTGTAATATCTATAGCTTTTAGTTGTTGATTCACCATCTGTATAGAAGACGTGATAGCCATTAGTGGCTATTAGCGACTTATTAGCATTCTTAAAGCAAATGCTTAAGATATGCTGTATGTTCCTAATGATGATGTTATGTTCTAAATTAGTGAACATGTCTGCGAAATCTGCTGTGTAAATTTTAAGATTTTCATATGTGATATTGTTAAGATCTTGACTTATATTAATGTTATTTATAGACCAATATGTTTTAATTGTTCTATTTCTGTTTTGTATTACTTGACATAATTAACGAAGTGATTTTTTATGTGCGTGAAAATAATATGTAATTCTTGTGCTAGAGGTTTTATGCTACTTTTATGGGCACCAGTAATATATCTAAACTTTATAGGATTTTTATGTAGTTTAGGTAACGCATATATAATAGGCAGATCCGCATCTGCAAATGTATTAATATTATTTCTAACACAGAGGAACTTGTGTTTCAGTATCAACGAATACTTGTTATCGCATTGTACTGGTTCATAGGTATTGTTAGTGTTTTCATTAATATAGATGTGGTTGTTAATATCATATGTATGCCCATTTCCTTCATTATAGTAAGCAAGTAGTATTTTTTGCAAATTATTCCATAATTATTGCTAGCTTTATCAAGGGGACAAAAGACGTAACTGTTTTGATAGCGTTTTATTAACTCGTACGGTATGTGTTCCCCTTTATTTCGAATGTTTTCACTTTTTAATAGTGGTTTTATTTTATCATGGTAACATGTGTGTAGATATTGTTGCAGAAGATCTACTTGTTGCGTGTTAGCCTTATACTTGCTTTTGAAATAAGAAATAGCTTTGTTGACTGTGTCTTCATATACTTTGCTTGACTTCTGGTCTGGTTATGCCATTGTCCAATCTATATCTAGTTCCTTTACTCATAATTCTTTTAAGCTTCTCTTCTTTTATTATGTTCAGATCTCCTGTTACGATGTGTCCATGCTTATCATTTACATATTCTTGTACTGTGTCCTCTATACAAGCACAGTTTCGATTGATTATGTCTTCTAATTCTTCGTTGGTAAGATCTTTCAACACTCTGTTATAATTGCATATTCTACTTGCTACTGGATTATTGTACTTATATACGATTCTGATGGGTGTGTATTCGATTGTATTACTTCTATTCTTAAGCAATATATCTTTGACAGTGTGTGAGTTGAATATTCTGTTGAAGGGTATTTCGTTGAAAATCCTGCTTTTGAAGCTAACTTCTATATTGTGGAAGTTCTTTTTTGACGCTTTGACATTAACTGTGTCAAAATGAAAATGAGCCAGTAGGCAGAATATGAGGTATCTTGTTTTGTTATTAACTGTTTCGAGAAAGTCTACTGACTTGGATAGATTTACTATCTTGTTGACTTCTTTTCTTCGTAGACTTTTGAGTAACCTGTAGTATTGCACAGGCTTGAACTCTCCATTACTATTGGTAATTTCTTCCAAAGCTCTTTGGAAAGTTATCCCTTTGTTCTTTCTTTTGTGTCTTGTTCCTCTGTTATTTCTTTCTTTTGTAATTTTAAGTGAGAAGAAGGGATGGTTTCCCTTATATAGAAGAGGATTGTCTACGTTTGTAATGTTTCCATAGCCTTTGATGTTATCGTTCAAACCAAACGGATATGGTGTCATTAAGAGTTTAATCCAGAACAGTTCCTTCTCAAGTAAACTGGTTTTATCATTAGGTTTCATACAGTCAAGTATGGTTACAGTAACTCCTTTATCACAT
>MU868383.1:166689-209150 GCA_036418205.1 Ostertagia ostertagi
ATTTCCCATCAGTACAATACAGTACACAATACACAATACAGTATGTCACTAATACATCTGTATAATCTGAATTTTTTGTTAACTATGCTGAAAATTTGTGTAAATCAAAATTTGGTTTCTATCCGTGAATATAATAAGACTTGATAATTACTACGCATGAGAGTGATATGTTGGAGCGGGGTCAGCACTCAGCACACCTAATTAAGCAAGGTCCACCCAGAGGCAGGTTACAGGGTGGTGCGAGATAACCACGGCGAGGAGGTGTGAAAGGTCAATCCTGACTAAATTCCCCCTCCAATCCCGCCGCGGCTGGTCAGTGCACGCCTACGGATCATCTGATCACTCACCGCAGGTCTATACCTGGTGAGTGATTAGATAGGTGAGAGAGCGTAGCATTGAAGAGGGCACAGCGATGATACTCGCATCAATGCCTAAATCAACGGGCAAGGAAGGGGTACCATTTCTCAGGTTCTGAGCGGTTTCTCATGGTTCATCCTTCTGTGTACCACTCACCATCCCTAGGTTAGTTTGAAATGGGTTGCTTTTTCATCGTGAATTCGTCCTTTAAGTTGGCTGTTCTCCAGATGGTGTTCTCTGATGGGAGGAAACAAAAGCCCATGACGGATCTGGTTGGATGACGTGGTAGAAATGGAACGCCGTTGCTTGATATGACGTATCTCCTAGCTGAATAACGTGGCCTTCAAAAATTCGGCTGTTTCCATAAAAAGCTGGTTTTCTCATAACATTGCTAAGATGGTGATTGGCCACGTTTAGCAGCTATGAAGCACTTCACATTCGTAGTGTTTGAGCTGTTCCCAGATAGGAAGGCTGACTATTCATGTCTAAAAGTTCTCCCCTAAATATGGCCACAGAATCGCCAGAACTGAAAAAAAAACGAGGAACTTCACCTTCAAATGCAGACTAGGAACAATTATGTAAGTGGCTCCCGCACATGAACATAGAAACATTTCTGCAAAATGGGCCGGCACTAAAGGAAAAGGATGTGAATCCGACAAAAGCGCTAAAGGTAAGACTTAATCAGCTACTTGATTCGTTCTGTATGGTAGAACCTGGAGGATAATGAACGTTCACCTGACACCTTCCTGAAGTGTGACCTTAAACCCACTTGCCCAGGTCGCCTTCACGCTTTAGAACTAGGGGAACTTACAATTTTTTGTGAGAATATTTCTAGCTTCAATTGTATTCAGAACTGGTATGAGCCCTATCAAGCGTTTTCTGAGTTAAAGTGGGTAGAAAGTTATGAATCCCTTATCTTTACTCGGAACAACTTCTTTCAAAGGTGTTTTTGCGCTTTCATAACGCACTGTATAAGTGCAAATATGAATATGATACAAACACAAATAGAAAAATATCGATAAGAACATAGAAATAAACATGAGTAGTTTTAATCATTCTGCAGTAGTAATTTGGATATCCCTACTACATTCTTGCGATGTTTCTCTACGTCGAAAATTCAGGCGAAATTCAAAGTTGAACTACCGCTGATATTCAACAACGTATCTAATACTCGGAGTTACTGCTCCATCGGTAAGCTAGACTTTTGAGGTTGAATTTTTACAATTTTCAATACTCGCATTTTCTCTCCTGTTTAGGTTCATTCATTTCCTCATGCCAGAAAAAGTAGAAAAGGAAGGGAAATAATCGATTAATTATTCCAAGTAGGATCGGAGAAAATAAGGACGGTCCGCTATTCGTCGCTGAATAAGCTCGCCTAGAACTGAGGTGCAAAGCAATCTCAATTAAGCGCAAGGACACCGACATCAATGTCACATTTTCTGAATCTTGATCAAACAGGTTCGCAAATTGAGAGCTACATATATCATTGGAAGTACAGAAAGCGGTATTCCACGAGACTTTGCTAGTGTTATTCAAAATAATAAATAAACGAACACCAGTAGATGGCATTGTCTCCAACGTAGGGTGTAAGAATACAATTTGATAGATTCATTCTTACATGTTAATGTTGATGATGATGATTTTAAATGATTCTTGTGATGACTTTTCTAGACGATTTTAAATGGGTGCTTTGAAAGACATGCTAGCTCAACGAAGTCAAGGCGGTAATATTGTTGGTTCCCTGTGCTTCATATATCAGATCAGAACGAGTAATTTAAAAGCTTTTCTTTCACAAAACTTAACTGATAAGATTTCGGGCTTAGGCCCTTCTTCAGATCAACTGAAATGCTCGACTTGGTGCAATGTCCTAGTTCAGGCTTGAAGACTGTAGCAAACTTCTTCTTCAAGTGCGCAGTGAGCGAAGAGTTTAGGTGCTGAGCGTTGATGAAGATACGCTGCAGATGGAGCCCTCAGCTAGGCGACGAAAAAGGGGCTCATGCTGGGTGATCCAGTCGAAACCTAGCAATGACGGCGTGTCGGCAACTTAGCAGGTACCTCGTTCATATTGACCATCAATGACGAAACTGCACTCATAGCGTCCTCGAACATTGATCGGTTTGTTGTTAGCAGACCTCAGTGTGATTTGAGGCGGTTGTAACTCCGGACGACCGATAGCGATCCAGTCCGCATTGCTCAGCAACGTGACATCTGCTCCAGTGTCAAGATGCATGCGTATCGTCCTTCCATTGATTTGCACTGGGCGGTAGATGCGGGATATGGAAGCAGCGTCGACATGTGTTGAGGCGATGACGATGTTGTTTGCTGTTTTCCGCTTCCGTTTTGGCTTCTGCTTCTTCTTCGTCATGAAGTTCTTGCAGAATCCTCGCTTGTGACCGGAATTCCCACAGTCGCGGCAGGTCTTGTTCAAGAGTGGACAGTCGTTCGACCAGTAATGTGCTCCACAACGAAAGCACGGCGATGGGGGGTCGCGTTTTCGGCTGGGAGTCAACGGCGTTGATGTGAGATGAAGCGGATCGTTCGAGCAGGGCAGCTTCCTGACGAATGTTGAGAAACTGCTGGATCTCCTCTGCCAGTTCCTTCAATGTCGTTTGGTGATTGTCTTCCATCATGCGAAGGGCACGGGCGCGGATATCAGCATCCTCAGGAGAGGCGAGTCCGCATACCCATACGAGGCATTTCATCTGCTCTGGGTTGACGTCGTTGAACTCGGCCACAGCGTGTCGTTGACCATTCCGGTGTAGTCTCGAGGGCTCTCTCCAAGGCGTTGCGTCTTGAGATAGAACTATCTGCGCGAGAAAACGGACGTATTGTGTCCGAACAGATCCTTGAGCGTTGCCACGGTGTCCGCAAGAGCTATCTCGCAAGCCCTTTTCGGGAGAGTGTGGCTTGTGAAACGAGCGTACGTGAGTGACGGCGTCGAGCTTGGAGACGATGAGTCGAGCTTTCGCGGCTTCATCCAAGGTGGCACCGTCCTTTGATATGACTTTATGATATCGATTGTATCACACCTCGAAGGTACAACCGTTCTCGGGATCGTAGACGAATTCAAGCAAACGCGTTGAGAGAGAGTTCATCACGAACTCGGCTGTGTTGGCTGGAGGCGCTTGAGCAGTTGAACGTGAGCCAGACACAATTCCTTCCATGCGGTTGACTAGTTCAACAAACATCTTTTGCTTCTGTGTCGCAGATTGAAGAGAAGCTCATTTAACATTTATTTCGACAACGTTTCGGGTTTGTAAGCCCTTCTTCAGGTCTCTCTAAACTATATACATTGCATTCGGCAACAGCTAAGTAAATGTTACATACTCTGGCTCGGAATTCTACATTGGAGGAAGCGGACGACCACTCTACAAAAAGCTAGACGAACACCTGGGGGCCCTCCGGAACCCTTCCAGTTATCCGGAGGATCCCTTCTCGAGGCACCGTTCCTTGCGTCATACGAATGAACGCGCTCCTGAAATCAAGGTGCGCGTGATCCACAGGAATATAAGTGACCCGGTGGAGAGGAAAATCAAGGAAGCACTAGAGATTCGGAGGAGGAATCCACCCATCAACAACAGGGAGGAGCTCAGAAGAACAATGGAAGTCATTTTTGGATAGTGATAAGAGAGGATTGTTGCGGAATGATGGCAGGACTGATGCTACATGACAACTGGCAAGAAGCAGTGTGTATCTTATTGTCACCCCCTTAGCACTGCCTCACCGACCGAAGTGAGTCGTTGTTGCAGCTCCCTTTCCTGACCATTCAACGTCTATTTCCAGCAATCCTTTGAGCTCGCAGGAACGAACATCGTCCCAACTCCCCTCCGTTCAAGTCAGTCTTTTGACTAGACCTAGATTTCTATGTGATATATGTATGTAAACTTAGCTTTTGCCGAATGCGATGTATATAGTTTAGAGAGACCTGAAGAAGGGTTTACAAACCCGAAACGTTGTCGAAATAAATGTTAAATGAGCTTCTCTTCAATCTGCGACACAGAAGACTTATTCAATGAAGCTCAGGAATCGTCAAATACTATGTGAAACATTTTTTGCTGTTCGGTGAACATTTGCATCTGCATCTGCTGCTGCATCCTGTCCTGTGCATCCAGGATGGCCCTCGGGCTTTTTGCATCCATTGCTGGTGTGACTCGATCAGCTGGTCGACCGAGCACGGCGCCGCGGCTGAGCAGTGATGCTCTCAGCAATCGACCGGGCAGGGTACCGGGCTAATTATAGAACTCGACCAAATGTTCGTGCGGGCTCAGTGCTTAAAGCCAGGGCTGGAATCCTGTAGAAGTTCTTCTTCCTTGCTGCGCTGGTCGTCCTCGGCTTGTCCGCGTTGTAGTCCGGTGATCGCCAGTATATTCTTTTGAACATGTCTATGAGATCTGTATAAATTTTGAGATTTTCATGCGTAACGTTGAGCTTTCGAGTCATTTCTATCCTTTTTTTCATGCTCTATTGTTTTATCGCTTTAACATAATTAATTAACATAATTAAGGGATTTTTTAGTTGCAAGAAAATGATGAGTTCTTTGGCTGTTTAACACTAATTTCATGTGAACTTGTAATATATCCAAACTGGATATTGTTTGTATGTAGATTATTAATGCATATGTGGTGGTAGATCAGCATCTATGAATTTGATATCCTTCTTGGCACAAAAGCACTTGTTATTGCATTGTACAACTTTATATGTATTATTGGTGTTCAAGTACAGGGTGGGGCAAAATTACTGGTGCACCTATACGTTTTGAATTTTTTAACACTTCTTGGAGTTTTCTGTTTCACTCGCTTGAGATATGTTGTGATATGTTGCCTGGAGGTTGCGCAATTCCTACGTACTCGAATACAAAATGGTCCATCGTTCTGACCTACGGAACACGATCATCAAACTTCACAACGGCCACAAGCAAACAAGAGAAATTGTGAAGATCCTTTCCGTACCTCGAAGGACGGTTCAGAATACAGTACGACGCTATAAAGAACTGAAGACCGAATAGGACAGGGAAGGAAGAGGACGTCCCACAACAGCTACGAGTCGGAGAAATGTGAGGCTTGTCAGAGAAAGAATTCGAAGGAACGCCAGGAGATCGATGCGTCAGATGGCGAAAGACGTTGGAGTAAGCGCGAGGTCAATGAGGAGGATTGTCAGAAGTAAGCTAAGGGAGTTCCCCTATCGCTTGCAGAAATGCCAACTCCTGACGGACATTATGAAGAAAAGGAGATTGGAGAGATGCAAGAAGTCTGCCTGGCGTGCGATTCACGTGAACCCGCGCCCGAGACATCGTTTTCAGTGATGAAAAAGATTTTTACTCTGAATCCAGACTTCACTCCTAAAATGGAGAATTATTGCAGGATCACTTGCTGATGCTACCACCAAGCAAGACTACAGGAAAGAGCGAAACACCCCCGTCCATCCTGTTTGAAGGAAGGATCAGCCTTTACGGGGAGACCCCACTTGTTTCGTTGAGAGCTGGTGTAAAGTCAACGCAGAGTTTTACAAAAATATCCTGGAGGAATTCTCAACTGTGGGCAACTCCCATTTCGGAGGAGCCTATAGTTGTTTTTTCCCAACATGATTCTGGCTCCAGCACACAAATGCAAAAGATGGTCCAGGAGTGGTGCGCCGAGCACCTGCCCGACATCAGACACGACGAATGGCCCTCCAGTTCTCCTGATCTAAACCAGATGGATTACTCTGTGTGGTCCATCTTGGAGAGCGAAGCGTGTTCTACCAGACATTCAAACTTGGACTCTCTTAAAGCGGCGCTTTCAAAATCTTGGGAAGAAATCGATGACCAGTACCTGCGTGCCACATGCGAAGCATTTGTCGAACGGCTGAAGGACTATGTGAATGCTAAAGGAGATCATTTTGAGAAGCATTAACATTTTTTGTATTGTCATGTTTGTAGTAAATAATATTGATAATTAGAATTGATTTGTGAGAATTATTGTCAAAATGCCATTGAAAATTTAGTGCACCAGTAATTTTGCCCACCCTGTAACTATAGGTGTGGTTGTTAGCATCAAAGATTGTGCCAATTCTCTTCACTATGAGGCATAAATAGATTTTTTTTCACAACTTACGCCATAATTGTTACTAACTTCATCGAGGGGACAAAAAACATAATCACTACGATGACGTTCAATTGTTTAACACGGTGTCTGCTCTCTCTCGTTCTAAACGTTTTCTTCTGTTAAGATGAGCTCTATTTTTTCACAGTAGTAGGAACGCAGATGTTGTATTGAAAGATCTATTTGATCCTCCATGGCTTTATACTACTTTTAAAATTTTTCCCTCATGCCCCCTTTATCAGACTTGTTTTCCTTCTTTTTCGTTTTGTGGTTATCGGAAATTTGCTTTGTACTTGGCTT
The DNA here is from genome assembly GCA_036418205.1 of Ostertagia ostertagi. Taxonomy (NCBI): domain Eukaryota; kingdom Metazoa; phylum Nematoda; class Chromadorea; order Rhabditida; family Trichostrongylidae; genus Ostertagia; species Ostertagia ostertagi. The sequence goes on from MU868383.1 coordinate 173,427, forward strand.
TCCAATGATTGTAAATGGCAATCCGATAATAATTCATCATCATAAAATAATTAGTGACTATGTTAAAAGGTATCTGTAAATATTTGTTCAACTTCTGACAAAGTTACGTCTATGCCCACTCCATTGTTCCTTTACTCGAGATTCTTCTAAGATTGTCTTCTCTTATAATGTTCAAATCTCCTGTCACAATGTGTCCATGTTCATCCTTCACATACGTTGCACTGTATTTATACTAAAAAAGCAGTTTTTACTGATTATTTCTACCATTGGTAAGATCTTTCAACACCTTATTATAATTGCATATTCTGCTAGATATGACACTGCGTATTCTACTAGATTCCGATATGTGAATCGTGAATCAATGTACTTCTTTTACTCTTGAGCAGTATTTCTTCAACAGTGTGTGAATTGAAAATTCTGTTATTGGATAGTTTTTGAAAATTCTGCTTTTGAAAATAACTTTTATGTTGTGGAGCTTTTCTTAGGCTTTTTGACAGTACTCTTGTCATGTGGACTTGCAGAAATGTGCGCTTAGCACGGTGACCTCTATGCCTTCGCCCCTGATGAGGACTGCTTAGTTGGAAACGAGGTTGGGTGCTCAAAATATTGAGCCGATCCTATTTTCCCCACCATCCCTCATGTGAATAAATTCTCCTAAAAAGCACTAGCGCTTCTTTGACAAGCAAAAAGCGACCGTTCGCTCTGATCTCAAGCGCCTGTGCATCGCTAAACTAGTAGCCGATTGCTTGAGAAACAACTCTCATTACATTCGTCTCAGTGCATCGTTTTTAGCTAGGTTTCTAGGAATCTGTAGCAGCATCGAAAATGGTTCTGTTGCGGCTCATAGTAACAATATTTTCATTACAGATGGCGCATCGTATCCGGGCGAAATCTCAGGGCTAAATATGCAATGTCCTCTAGACAATTTAAGCCTGAGTCACGACATGGACGCTTACTTCGTTCGCTCGGCTCAACTACACAATGTTACATTGAAGGAACAGCTAAGTATTGCTCCATTCAGAAACTCACTTGCTTGGGCAGGAAGGCAGAGATTACCAATACTATATACTTGGAATCTCTTCGAAGCAGCGTGTTACAAAAGTAGCGACGTTTTATAGTATTATCATTTTGGCTCTGTACACCAGCGCGAACGCACCACTCCACTCCATCGATATTGAAAACTGGAATCTCTGGTTCTAGCTCTGCCCACCGTGTACATACTCCACCCTAGGGTTTGATTAGTTCTCGTCCGCAGGCCTCTATTAGCTTTTCTACCAGCCTACAAGCAGTAATTTGGAAGTCGCATGGATTCGGGAAATCTCATGAAATCTATGGGGGAAGGCCAAATTTGGAGAACAGGCAAGTCATTCAGTGGCAATTCAATGGCGACCAAAAGCAACATGTTCGGAACAGGTGATGACGGAGTGAGGGTACATCGCAGATTGGTTTCTTCTGGATGAACGGGGCCCTACTACAACGATAAAATATTATCTACTTTTGGTATAGATCACTACTATTACTTCAGGGTGCCGCTCCTTCATCTAATCAAATGTTATTTCTTCAGAATCCCGATTCGGCTGCAAATGACGTGCGAACAAACAGAGCCACCGGAGTCAGGTTCGAATATGAGCGTCAAAAATGTAAAAATGGATCTGCTACACTCAGATTTGAACCTGAGCTTGGCATCTTCAGTGACGCCGCAACCACTGACATCAGATTCACAAGTGACCGTCGAGCTCTCACGCGATCTTCTAGGGATTGTCATCAACAGAATATCAGGAGATGCTTTTCCAGTGGGACTGATTTCTTGTGAACGCATTGTCGAGAATTATCCTTCCCTTGGTGGTGAGTTGAAGAAATTCTGTAATCTATAATATAATCCATATCCTTCTTCACACTTGAGACTTCCTGCTGACATGGCATTATTTTTATTAGCCCCGAATAAATCACTAGGAAGAGTGCCTTTCATGTAATGCGCTGTTCTTCAGAGGTAATTTTGCATACTGATGGAGCAAATGCTTGGACGGTCTCGTGTTCATTAACTTTAACCCCCCCCCTCCAGAAACGCGAGCTAATGACTTGTGCAATCCTGAGCAAGCAGAGCTTATTCCACAAAAAACATACAGTATAAAAGTAGTATGGTAGGATGAATACAACTGGAGTCCAAACTACAGAATTCATTGCTGAGGACGTCCTGGATAACGATAATCTGGCCAAAGTGTGGAATTCATTGGGTTGTCTCATAATTCCTGTCTCATTTCTATTCAATTTCGAATTTCTTCCGTCTAGAATCTTTTCATTGCGAAATACGTTGGTAGATTGAAGTAATGCGTCAACAGCCCTTAACAGCATGGTTTCGGAAGCGCAAGTCCATAACGGTTTAATTGACTAGGAATAAAAACAGGTCAGTGACTAAAATGAATGATTATGCTTTACGATCCTCTAATGAAATTTGTAGCATGGCGGACAACAGACAAAGACCAGCGCTGTGTTTGACCCAGTCTCTGCTACTGAGGGGTACTGAGCTAGGCGGTCCAATCGACAAATTCTTAAGTCCTTACTTATAATGATCGGCTAGCGGTTGTGCGTGATTGTGTTCATGCTGGTGTGTATGTGTTTTGTCTGTCTAACCGGAAATTCATAGCCGGGCACCAGTATGGTCGGTCAGGAAGTTGGTTTTCAAGATATGACTATAGGGGGTTGGGACGGAACATATTTGGTGGAGGTACAGAATATGATAACAACTGATAAGGGCTGATAGAAAAGGCGCTAGAACGCAGGTGTCGCGAAAATTCATAAGCTCGGCACCAGTGCGTCGTCAAGCAGTTGGTTTCAAGATATGATAGTAGGAGCTGGAGGAGCAGATTATGCGTGGGGTGAGAGAGGTGATAGCAAGTGATAAGGCTGAATAAAAGGCGCTAGAACGAAGATTCGGCGACAATTCATAGCTGGGTCGCAGCAGTCGTCAGGAGCTGATTTGGGGCATATATAGGGTCGTGGGACCGATGAACCATAATTTGGTGGGGGTCACGAAGTGATACCGACTTGATAAGAGTAGAATACGATGCGCTGAAATTACAAACTTCCAAAAAACCGGGGCGGGGGAAAAATTCATGTCGCGCTCGCAGCACACGATGCTGATTTTTGGGCATGTGAGGGGGTGGGATCACGCCACGTGAACATATTTGTGGGGTCACGAAGTGGATACACGACTGGATAACGATGAGATACGATGCCGCTGAAATACAAACTTCGACGGAAATTCATGTTGCCTCGCAGCAAACGAGCTCGATTTTGGGGGATATATAGGGGGTGGTAGCCGGTCATATGTTGGTGGGGGTCACAAAGTTTGATAACCACTGATAAGAGTAGTACCGAGGCGCTGAAATACAAATTTTCACGAAATTTTGTCGCGCTTTGCAAGCCGTGTTAGGAGCTTATTTTGGGAAATGATAATAGCGGGGGTGAAGACCGCAAACATATTTGGTGTGGGTCACAGTGATTACGAACGGACTGATGACGACTGATATCACGACATGCGTTACGAAACGTAGAGAGCCACTGGAAATAGAGAATAGCGGAGCCAGATTTAGATAATGCCCTTTATTTCCGATATCATTCATCAGCGTTGTAATGGTGTAACTCAAAGCACCTTACGACCGCCTACTTCTTCTAGAGTTCTGAAGGATGAAGGGATGCAATCGATATCAAATATGATAATGAATACTCAAGCATGCCGCTTTGGAGATGTATCGACCGCTAAATTAACTCGATACTTCGACGCAGTGGGTAAGCTGGCCTGTTTACAACATCACTTTAGCTGTGCACTTCACTACGCTTATCAAACAGTGAGATGCAGCCAAGATGAGCGGCCTATGCAACGGACAGTAATACATTTAACGAAGCAGCTATAATTTAGCGGTGAAACCTAAAGCTTCATCGATTGTCATCTATCAATGCGCGCGGTAGCGGGCGGAGCTAAACTGGTACTGGTCTATAATATAATTCATATCCTTCTACACTTGAGACTTCCTGCTGACATGGCATTATTTTTATTAGCCCCGAATAAATCACTAGGAAGAGTGCCTTTCATGTAATGCGCTGTTCTTCAGAGGTAATTTTGCATACTGATGGAGCAAATGCTTGGACGGTCTCGTGTTCATTAACTTTAACCCCCCCCCTCCAGAAACGCGAGCTAATGACTTGTGCAATCCTGAGCAAGCAGAGCTTATTCCACAAAAAACATACAGTATAAAAGTAGTATGGTAGGATGAATACAACTGGAGTCCAAACTACAGAATTCATTGCTGAGGACGTCCTGGATAATGATAATCTGGCCAAAGTGTGGAATTCATTGGGTTGTCTCATAATTCCTGTCTCATTTCTATTCAATTTCGAATTTCTTCCGTCTAGAATCTTTTCATTGCGAAATACGTTGGTAGATTGAAGTATGCGTCAACAGCCTTAACAGCATGGTTTCGGAAGCGCAAGTCCATAACGGTTTAATTAACTAGGAATAAAAACAGGTCAGTGACTAAAATGAATGATTATGCTTTACGATCCTCTAATGAAATTTGTAGCATGGCGGACAACAGACAAGACCAGCGCTGTGTTTGACCCAGTCTCTGCTACTGAGGGGGTACTGAGCTAGCGGTCCAATCGCAACGGCAAAGACGAAACGACCTGTGAATTTCAACCTCATACTGGGTCTGTGGTCGCTTTGAGTAAGGGCCCCTTGTACCATATATTGGGAGTGCCTCCGGACGTTGCTACCAGGGTGTTGTAGGAGATACCTAGGTGCAGCCGATGCACCAGCACACGGCATCAGTCTGGAAAGGACTGCTGCAGAATGAAGTCTGATGGAAACCTTATGGTCCAGCCGATCATGAGCGAGAAGCACGTCTGACCAAAAAATTTGGGCAAAAAAATTGGGCAAAATTTATTCTGGGACGGCCAAAGCAGAGCCTTCCCTAATCGGTCACCAGTGGAAATGAGTCATGAGTCCACTGCGACAACAACACACGGCACCACGTCTCATGGCTACCTCGCATCAAAGATAGGCACAGATCAATTAAAGCCCGAACTCCATTATCTTGAATGGCACATCATCGCGACGTTTTGTTGGACTTCGGTGGGTGACCTGGTTTGAGGAACTATTTCAATATGTATGAAGACAAGCATTTGCTAAATCAGACGTGGAAAGTGCACATCTCTAACTGGTTCGGATTGCGGAGGGAATCGTCGAGATGTCTCAATTTCTTCTTCCATTGGAACGCCCGGACCTCGTTGTAATGCCAAATCACCCGCTCTGAGGAAGCGCCAGGGGCCATCAGTTACCTCGTCCACCATTATAGCATTGGCATCGCTCTGTCGGTCTATCGCAAATCCCTGCGTATTTAGAGCAGCATATGAAGAGTAGGAAAGTTGTAAATGGTCGCGCACCCCAAACCGAGCTCACAATTCTCAAATTCCGGTTCATCATCTAGGGCGGAAAAGTACTTCCAAAACGTATTTCGCTAGCAAAATGTATCAGATTCAATGCCATTGATTGGTCGGTATATAGCTATTTGATCAGTGGTTTTTCCTAGAAGTAGATTAAAACTCGAATAACAAAAGTGTGTGATTGAGAAAGGATTATGAGGAACCCGAATAATATAGTAGGTGACCTGAGGTCAAAATGCACCTTTGGCTCCGTAAGGTTAACTCAGGAATCAAAATCTGGAAGGTTGCTGAGAATTTCAGTCAATGAAGTTTGATATGTCGTATAACCAATGATTGCAACTCCTCTGGGGCAGCACGAGATTCCAGTAACAATGGATTGAGAGATATTCTATGCACCGAGAGGGCAATGGAACGTGCTCAAAACTCTTTCATTTCATCATAGTGGAAACACAAATCATTCTTTCCAAAATTCTTTTCGCAAGAATTTCGACGTACATTTTAACAGCATCGTCTGTTCTTGGTCTGAATTAAGATTCTCATTGATGCGGAAATTGCGCTCCTCAACGAGATTATTGTAAGTTTTTTTTCGGGATTTCTAAATTGAATAGAAAAGCTGATCTTCATTTCCTGTGGGCATGTTCGTCAAAAACATGAGAGAAACTGTTCCGGAAAATCGGGTGGCGTGAATGGCCCTCGTTGTGGCTAATTATTCGGGGCGGGGCTTAGGCTTAGCGTAGTCCAGGAGTGAATCATAATGTTCTTCTCTCCATAACCAGGTGGTAAGTAGTAAGTGGCATGGTGGCGTCAGAAGGAGTCATAGGATCTTCTTAGTGTAGACAAAATTACATACCACAATTTCATGCCGATGCACCAGACTTTTTGCTATAGGAAATAAGGTGCTCATAGAGAACCATGGTTTCAATATTGCACTGAGAGAACAAAATGAGGAACGTAAGCCAGGTTTCAGAGATACAGGCTCCATGATACCTGCTTAGCATAACTTTAAGTTGTACAGGATATGTGCCACATGTTCGTGGGTCTCCGCCCAAAGCAACAACAACGCGACGCTCCTAGTCCTATGATGCAAGAGTAGTGACTGAAAGGCGAAGTTTGCGATAAGATTGCAGCACGTTAGATTCAAGGTAGAGTTGGTCAGTGTTGCTAGGATGAAGCGAAACCATGAGGGACGGTGGAGAACTCAGGAAATGGGTGCCCTTCTCTGCTTGATGGCTGATGCAACTCTCATCGGTGCTGCCCCCTTCATCGCTAACGCTCTCTTTGCTAAATGGCTAGAGACCTGTGGTGAGAGTTTTGCAAGTCAGTGGCTGTACCGCGCTGATAGTGCTATGGAGAGGACCACGCTAGATCTGCGGGACTCCTCCTTTGTTGCGAATCTCGGGTCGGTCTACACTTTATTGAAATCTGCCTGTCTTCGCACTAGATAAGTTTGACGTTCTGGCCTTCTACCTTCTACCTTTGATGCTGATACCCTCGAAGATATTCGCAGCGTAGTCTGAATCGTCTACAGGGTGACGAAAATTACGGAAGCAAGATAAAGTAGTCATGGAGAATCGGTAGATCTCAGAAAGAAGCAAGAAAAGTGTTTTTGTTGAGGGAACACTAATAGTAACGGTTGAAGGTCACCGACTGGACTGAATCGAGGTCTTTTTGTAGCCTAATCTCGTCGAATTTACCATGATGCTCGTAGTAAACTTCGATCTCCAGAGCATTCATCACGAAATGATGCGTTCGGGTTCAAGGCGAGAAACCAGAAGACCCTCTTCGCATGTAGGGAATTTGGCTTGCATCATTATTGCGCAATATTCGCTTTTTGCTGATGCACTGACCTGCTCAATTTTAGCGAATGCTAGCAAAGATCTCTATGGTCAAAGGCATAAATTACGACAAAAACCGAATAGCATGCTATTTTCGATTTTGCCATTACCGAAGTTTTTCGCCTCCCCATATATGTTGTTTCGAATGCTCGCATTTTAATGAGGCAGCAGCAAATTCAAACGTGGCGTTGAGAAAATTTCGAACGGAGAGCTGCAAACAAGATCCCCCCACACGACCGCTCCTCAGCACACCAACCACTGTGCCTTTTCTATGGCATTCAATCCTGCCATCACCTGACGTGCTGCGACGTGCTGGAAACTACCCTCAAAATCCCCAAGAGTGCGTGGAACGTTCGAAGGGGAGAAGGCTTGTCAAGAACCACTTTTTCTGCACGCATATCGAAGAGTGCGATCTTTTCCACTGGATACGTGATGGGGAACATGTTCTTCGGTTTTTTCTCATGGATAACCAAAGCTGTCCTTAAAGGCAAACTCCGGGATAAAACGAGGTACTCACCTGTTCGATTATGGAGTGTTGGGTGCTAACTTGATCGAAGGTAATGAAAGAGGCCAACGAACTCCAAAACTAGAAATTCCTCTTCGTCAGTCGCTTACGAAGCAGGACTGGGAAAATTACGCGTTTGGACATGTCTACGGCAACTGTTGGCTTTGTGCCATGAACCGACACGGCCAACAATGAAAGCTGATTTTTTTCTAGTTTCCCCATTTTTTTCTATTTTTCAGTGCTTTTTTCGTTTTCTTCCTACCTTAAAATTTTTTCTTCTCACTAGGATCATGACAGCGTTCTCGAAAACGGTCGTAACATAGGCTTTGATATTGATTCTCGCAGTTGAAATCCGCTAAGTATTCCCCTACGACTTTTCAAACAACGGCTCAGCATCTAGCGTCCTAGCTGGTTGCTTGGAAGATCACGTAGGACGGTGGGCGGGCTCAATGGGGTTGGGGCGGCGCCAATGCTCCTACCTAGGTTCCTAGCTCCTGAACCTTATCAAAACGCCCCGCCACTTCTGCACATGGTCTGTCCCTGCGTACTGCTGCATATTCGATGGGAAAACCCAGATTTCGCCAGAAATCCCGGAATTTGCCTTTAATTACTTCAAGTTTGCACGATTGTCAAGAATTGAATTGATCGCAAGTTCCCACCACGATGAGTGGTAACGGTAGCATAAGTAACGGTTCCGCGAAGAATCTCATCAGAAAGTAACAAACCAGAAATAGGCGGCCTAGTCCATATAAGGGCGACTGCTCAGATGCGCCCTCCCTGCTCTCAAAGGCATAGGATGTCTTGTTGTTGAACGGAGATACGATGAAACATTAAGACGGCGCTGTGTGCATTGGCGATGGTGATCATGTCGCCGTACGATTTGGTGAATCCGCAACGCTGACTCTCGCAGACCCCGTAGTCGTACGCGGTCGCAGCCTACTGCTACACGTTCCCAACAACATTGTGAGTTGTTTACGAATACATAGTCATGTCAACGCAGAGTCCTCAAGCTAGTTGAACAAATTTTTTTCGTAGGTGTATCCGAACTTCACAATTTCATCACCATCGGAAGTGATGTCATGTGTAGAGACAGTCTACATGGAAGTGAAGCGAATCAGTGGCAATGGCAAGCATCTTCTGCGGTTCACGTGGACCATCCAGAATGGTTTGTTCAGAATCCTACAAATGTTGATTACTAATGCTTATGAAGTTGCACAGAGTCATGGGCGATTTCCCAGGGGTGCTGTGACGACATGCGCTTTGTTTCATGTATGTAAATATGTACAAGTCCGGCATTATGAAATCTAAAAAAGCGACAACGATTTTCGGAGTGACGCGCGCCACAATGTAACCATGAAGCAACAGTCCAAGCAGGGTTTCAACCATTCGATCCTAAGGAGTGGAAACATGCACTAGCCCTATTCAAGTACATAGGAAATGTCACTGATCTGAAAACTTACCTTTGAAAGGCATTGGAAGGGGTTCTAACGGCGTCGAAGTGAGCGGATCCACCGAGCCTCGGTACGGCCGCCCACTTCTGCAGTGAAGAGTGCTGGCTGCGCAGACATTTGCGGTCGTTCCGGGACCATCAGGACTATTTTAGGTCGATCCTTTGAAGCAATTGATGTGGTGATGCCGACTACGCTGGATCTCTACGTTTTTTCTTTACCTTCTACTTTCAAAACTTAAAACAATTTCACCATTGCTGGTAAGTAACCAGCTATTGCTGGCTACTTGCAGGCAATTGCAGTTGGGGCGCATTTGCTGTGGGCATGTTGAGACACTCGTCCAACAGGCGTCTTCCTCCATTGCTAAGTGGCAGTGGGGGAGTCCCTGTCTAAGTCCCTGTTCAACGTCTTTTTTATTTTTTCCTTCGTTATTGGTCATCTCTTCACCTACAACTTCATTATCGGTGGTTTTTGCCCGCGAATTCGTTCTTGGATTGTTGCTTTAAGCATCGCAGAGGAGAGCGTATTATTTGCGCGTAGGTGGCGTGCGACTTTCGCTTAAAACACGAGTTTATGTCAGACCGAGACAGAGGATCACCTATATCAACCTATAATTGTTCTGTTGTTTAAATGAGTCTTCCAGCTTCAACTGAACTGACGGAACTGTTCAAAGCGGCCACAGGACGTTCAGTGTCATTCCCGACGAAATTGGTATGCTAATAAAGGAATTTAGTATTTTAAAGATATAATATACTCATTCATATAATATACAGTAGCGTCAAAAGTGCGGTAAACTTTATTATTTTGATTTTTGCGTAAGGCAATAGACAATTGAGAATTCCCAAGATTATTAATATTATACTACAGAATCAGGAGGTAGCATTACAATGATGGTAAAATCAATTCTTATGAAAACTGAAAATCCGCATTTGAAAAGATTACGAATCAGAGAAATTGGTGCGCGTCAAAAAGTTTGGAAACCTCCGAAATGTCTTAATAGAGCGAATTCAGGCAAATAACTCGCGAATCGACATGATAAATGGATATAATTGATGATTAGAACTTTAAATTTCGGCTATCTTGGCAGTCGATTTCTAAATAGTATTATGATAAAATAATTTATAGGATTTTTAAGTTCGGACTCATACACTGTACACTACAGCGCATTGCTTTCGTGGATTCTTACGGTGAACGTGGGTGGAGACATGCTACTTTTCCATGGCGATGTAGAATCAATTAGATTAGATCTTATGACTTCGCCAGTTCATAGCTGCTCTTTTTTTTCGGGTTGAAGAATGCAGCCGTCTCGAGTGGGGAGGTAGGCTGCATCGGGTTATTTCCATAATAGAAATCCACTCTTTTCCGGTAGTTCTGAACTATCTAGGAAGCAATGTATTCTTCAGACTATTCGTGTAACCTTAGCGGCAAGCCCACACTTCGATCTGGATGCCTAGCAACTTGAATCGCGATGGACTCGGACACATGTTATCATGCAGTAACTTCCACTATTCTGACGTTGGAATTTCATTTACTCAATGAGGTCCCATATGAACAAAACCTTCCATAGGGCTTCACTATTTATTTCTTAGGGAGATGAAATCTTCGTTCGTTTCGCTGAGATCAGATTTCACTCTTGGCTCGCGTTCATGTTAATGCCGTGGGAGAGTGCGGAAGCCGTTGGGCCAATCCTGTCTCTGTTAGGCAAAACGGCTTATTCGTTATGAGACATCACCCGCTTAATATTCACGCGGTCGCGGCTCATTGTTGGCGTGCACATGATTTTTTCATATATTAGGGAAAAAAACCAGAAAAAGTTTGCCTCTTAGTTTGAACTCGTTCGGGAAACTCGGGACGTGCCTAACACCTCCGAGAGTATTTGAAGAGGGACAACTCTTCTTGTAAAGGTACTTTTTGTGAATGATGTTTCTTTATGATTACTCTACTCTAAATGACGCTCAGAAACATCCCGATAATATTGCTTCGGCGCCCGAGACTGAACTACTAAGAATCAGGTTTCAATTTCGTAGTCGGGTGTAGGGTTAAAAAAGACCATGGAAAATGTTTTATTTGCAATGAATTCAATTTTGAAACTACACACTTGTTCAGTGGTATGACCCTAAAATTAACCATAAAACAAAGTAAACATTTGAAGATTTAGGTATCATTGATAAGGGAAACAAAAAGTTTCCCAAAACTTTGGTTGGACGCGCCATACATTGAAAAAATCTTATTTCTCAAATATGATTATAGATTAATGAAATAGTTCTCCCGTGTAATTTAAACTCGATTTTGTATGGCAATATCTAACTTTGCGGACAATTCGTTGTGTATCGCCGCGCCTAAGGTCAAAATACAAAAGTTCAAATTTGACCGCTACTGTATATATAACTGCGTTTCATAATATGGGTCCACCCTAATTTTTTGCTATTCAAAGTTTGCTGTGCTTTATTGGAATATGCCGCTCATTAGCAATCGTTCCAAACGTAAAAACCTTTGCATTCTTAATTTCTTGAGAAACGTTCGATTCAGATAATTATTAAAAAATCTTCCTTAGAACGTATTTTCATCAATTCGACAAATAATGACTAATAATCATTTGTCGAGAGATTTTACTATAACGAAAAACGGTTCGCACGACAATTGGTTCAAAGTGGGATTGATCCACCCAATAATAAAGCGAACACAACATAAGAGTTGTGAAATGCTGCGTAGGCAAAACTCAAGTTATTACAGAAGGATCGAAATTTGTCTGGGCGGCCTTGATGAGCGACTTCAGCTTTTTGGTCTGTATCCATTGTTTAACTTTGCTGTGGAACTTTATAACAATTGAGGCCCAATGATTCGGTATTTAGGGAATCTAAGTTCAGAATAACGATGGTTGGCCACCAGGATAACTGCTTTTTCTGTGCACATTCCAGTCCGCGACGCGGAAGGGACCCGCATGAACAGCCGCGTTTAGCTCCGGGAAGTGAAAATCAAGAGAATAGGGGGCCGATCCTTGGTTTGAAAACAGAATTAGGTGAAACTGCTATCGAAAAACTTCACGATACCCTGTGGGAGTCGTTCATGAACGGAAACGAACAAGCCGAGTCCTAGCTACTCAGTCGTTTCAAAGGGCATCCAAACTCAAGGGATCACCGACGAAATTACGTCTACATGAAACCATCGTGCGATTTCAGCCGGAATCATCCTGTAACCGTTCTTTTTTCTGCCATGATCACTAAGAATAAACTTTTCCACGTCGACCTCAGACCACTATCGGAACGAAAAAAGGAGGGAGATCAAGATCGCGAAGGATACTTAACAGCACACACCATCGTCATTAAGTTTCGAGCCTGTTCACGGAGAAATGGAGACTTCCGATTCTTGTAGCCGCTCGATAATGCTGACTGCCTCATTCATCAATCCGTTGAAGCATGTTATATGCTCTGGCTGGCTTAGCTCACCACACGCCTGGTTGTGCTCGACGAAGGCTCGGCATTTCAAACACGGACTTTGTTCGACCTTCTGGCTACAACAGTGAGAAGACGCCAAATTCCTTCTAAATTTGAAGGAAACACGCAGTTCTTGATTTACTAAGAGACTCTCTTTCCCGCACTGACCACGGATTTGTACATATCGAGTCGCTTATGCAGTATGAGCGCGAAGACATGGCAGTACGGAAATAATGCATCCTCAGCGATCCCACTTCAGTAAGTGCTCTAGCTTGAGCTCGTTACTGGGAAGAGACACGAATAACACGAGGTATGGTAAACTCGATGTCGACTGAGCCCACATATTTCCCCGCTTCCCTGATTCCCTTCACGGATCGTGAGAAATGGAAACTTTTTATGAGTGGCCCGATATTCATTAAACGGTGAAAATTCGTTCTAAACACATGTTAATTGGGTTACTTGAGGGGGGAATTTGTCAGATGAACACTATGAAGGTTTTCCGTGATGAGGAATCTAACGGTGATAGCAGCATTTCCAAAAAATGCACGGCAACTTTGGGGTAGCAAAAATTTAGGGTGGACCTATAATTATGAAACGCAGTGTATAGATACAATATGTTTATATAACTTTGAGCTATGATGAAGAGAACTAATGGCGACCGCGCGTTGTCAAAGAGCATCCGGTTACGGTCTATTTGTTCATGAAAACAACCCCGCCAGCGGGACTATGTTTGCAGTAGCTATGGAGATCTTCTCTCAACATTTGTTTGTAGTCAGTGTAATGGCGAGCCGTTTTAATATCGGTTCATTTCAAATGAATATCTACAGTGCATCTTCAGTGATACAGCAGCGTACGAGCTTCCAAAAAATTTACAGTTTGCGATGTATCTGAAAAAGCCAAAGTATGAAATGCGTCAACTTTGAGTCCCACTTCGCACATCACCATCGATGATCAGCTCAAGAACATTTTTACTCATCGTTTTCTTTGAAAGGTTGACTTCCCCACGTCTCCAATTGATACAGCCAATTCATGTTTTCTCGTCGCGTATTATTCTCGTCGCACTACACTAAACTACTTTGTTGATGTAATGTTTTTCGTTTTCAGGCAGTAGTAGGAAGAGGGAGGTTGCTCCGAGGTTCAGAAAAAGGTCAAATCCTCGCAAAAAAGGAGGAATGACTGTCAGATTGCAAAATCGCGCAGATTCGGGCTGACATCGCGCGGCCTTGAACAACTTCGTCAGCAATCCTGAAGAGTATGGAACCAGAAGAGAAGCTGGACGTTCTCCTCTGTTTCCCGACAGAGAGAATCGCAATGTTTTGAGAGTAGCATCCTACTCCGCCGAGTCTTATTTGGAAATCAGGTCGTCTTCAAATCTCAAGGTCTCAAAAAATAGAGCTTCAAGATGATCAGGAAGTCAGGCGGAAAATGTGGAAGGACGACAAAAAACATAGAGAAAATTAGGTCGCTCTCGCCAAAAGGTGCAGCCGAGCCAAGAAGAATAAGATCCTCTTCATGTTTTGACTTTTGACTCTCCTTCTCTTGGTGTTTCTTATTCTTCAAACTGTTTTTTTTTTCGATAAGAAAAAGTTAAATTGTGACGCCCCAGACGGTAGTCAATTTTATTGGCACGAGAGGCTTGAGTTTTCTAGACGGAACTTCAAAGGAGGTGGAGTCATAGTTTGGGCAACGATTTCATCTAGTAGGCGTTGTTTTGTACCGAAGAAGAAGATTATCTCGACCCTGTATTGAGCTGTTAGCGCCATGCACTTCTTACTTTCCAGTATAAAAATCGGCACTAAAATCTTGTTGTTACGCAAGATAATGCCCCATTCAAGTCAGCAAAAGCACCCGAACTTGCTTCTTTTGGTGTCGGAATGCCCTTCTGCCCTGGTCGACAAACAGCCTCGATTTGAACTTTATGGAAAATGTATGAGGCTTATGGTGGGAAAGATTTGTGCCAAACGCAAGAAGTTCCAAGGCGTCAGGGAGCTGAAAAAAAGCGATCGTGGGCGCATAGCACTAAGCTGATCAGGAAACAATGGTAGCCTTTTTAGGCTTAGACGTCGTGTTTCCAAGCAATTTGGAGAAATGGAAGCCCAGCTTATCATAGACCTAGCATGTTTTCCTCCTAGTTGTTTGTCTTATTTAAAAAATTTTGTTAGTGGCTGTAGCGTTTGGAGACGTGGAAGAGGATTCGTTTACGAAAATAATGAGGAAATGTGTTTTGGGGCTGGAATTCGATGTCAATGTGCGAATTGTGTTCGAATTTAACGCATATCTTACTTTGGCACTTTTTCAGAAACATCGTTAACTGTGAGTCTTCGGAAAATTTAGAGGTGATTGTATAATCAGAAGGCGCAGTATATAATCTGTCTCATAGCAATTACACTAAATTTTCAACAAGTTGCATTTACCATCTTCCCGTGGCCGACAACGAGAAACAATTAGCTCCATCAGTTTCACCCGTGAAAGAATGAATTCTTCAAGCACTTCTCCTCAAAGGAATCTCCCACGGAAAAAAGCTTCGCCTTCATTACCACAGAGAACGACACCCCAAAGGAATCTCTCACGGAAAGAGTGATCATTTTGTCTTGTGTGTAGGATTAGTATTAGAATTGAATTGAAATTGGAATTTGTAACTAACGCTTATGTTCCGTTCTTTTTGCTATGCTCATGAGGCTAGGAGCCTAAGGTGTCGCTTTTCTGTGGTAATGAAGGCGGAGCTTCTTCTGTAGAAGATTCCTTTATTAGGAAAGGAGCATTGGGTTGGATGAGGTTTTGCCGTCAACCGAAGGAGGCGCCACATTTTTTTACTTCCATCTAGAATCTTGACGGCATTAATTTGCCATCTGGCCTTTACAATCACTTATGGAGGCCGGCCAATTTGGGAGGTGGTGTTTGTATTCTTCCAGAGAGGCCTGTTACCAAAAACGCGGCCACGGTGGGATGGAAAGCTTGGTTTTTGTGAGACGTACTACCCGGACACAGCACTTTCCTTGAGGAAGATCGTAACATTAAACCCTCCCCTTTGGAAGCCATCCTCCAGAAGAGTCAGGATTTATTTAACTTTCTCTCGGTACTGGTAACCTTAGTGTCATGCTTGCTTCTGTAGGTAGGACTTCTTCAAGAAATCTTCCATGGATAAACGCCGCTCTCATTACCACAGAAAACGATACCGTAAAGGAATCTTCCACAGAAAGAGTGATCATTTTGTCTTGTGTGTAGGATTAGTATTATCGAAACTGACGCTTATGTTCCGTTTTTTTGCTAGGCTCATGAGGCTAGGTGCCTAAGGTGTCGTTTGTCTGTGTTAGTGAAGGCGGAGCTTTTTCCGAGGAAGATTCCTTTGATAGTTTCAGTGATGAGAAATATTTCCACCTTTTTTGAATTTCAGTGTCTGAATCTTAGCAATTTCAAGTGTTCTGAGTGAAAATTTCCAGTTGAGCTCTGAGGCTACAGTAATGGTGACTGGCTGCAACATTGCGAACATGTGCACGACGAAGCAAGCAATTCATCTTCGACCGGTGATGGCGGCTGCGACGCTTTCAGTGACACTCGCTGGTGCATCGCAATATCTTGTGCCTTCGGCACCAGTTCGTCTGCGAGCACTACCAGAATTCAGCCGGTGTACGAAATCCTTCATCATAATTCCAGACGACGCACAGGTATCCATCCATGAACCTTAGTCGCTCTAGGAGGTGTGAAGGGGAGGCGGGACAAAATCAGATGATGAGTAAGTGAGGAGTACATTGGCCTCTTTGAGGAGGGCAGCTCTTCGTTGGCTAAAAGCCTGAGGCTCGCCCAGCGTTACTCTACTCCACCTTCGATACAATTGTCAATATTTATTCTGAACGCTCGCTCAAAACGTCACTCAAAATACGCGTATAGAGAGAAGAGTAGGACCGATAATTGCAGTAAAAAAGTGTCATCAAAGAGTTGTACTGGATAATCGTAGACAGGAGACCCAATTTTTCCAGCAATTGATGAGAACACATTCAACGATTAGACGCAAAAGCGGGATAAATCAAATGTTCAAAAATGGCGGTACTTTTGGGCAGGGAAGCACCCTGCGGTACGCATAGTAGGGCGTTTTAGACCAAAATGGTACCTTCAGCAGCGCATCTTATTATCAAGCAGCCGTATCTCTTCATATTATCTTATCTTCCAGGACCACCTCTTTCACTATCTTTCTGCTAGCCGTAAACTCGGCCAATTTTTTAAACTGATGGGTAGCAATAGCTTCTCAACAAGTTTTGACCCTTTCGCTAATTCTGGCCATGCTTCCTCGTCGCTGGGTTATTGAAAATATTCCTTCGCATGTCAACCTTTGTAAGCGAATAAACGATATAGTGATACTTTGAGTACGTTGTTGTGAAACAAGAAGAAAGAAAGGACCTCTTCAGTACAATTGGTCCGTGCGCGGTGCCTATGTCACGTCTGACGATAGCTATCGCATACCATCCTTCAAATATAAGGCTGGTGATTCTGTTCAAATAGGAGTGGAAGTATACTACAGAGACGTGGCTAGCAAGCAACATCTTCGAGCAACAGCACGTGAAACGCTCACGGTAAGCAGTTCTAATTTCGTGGTGTTCATCAAAGATTCGGTTGTATCGGTATGATGCAGATGACGTCGAGCATGCAGCATTACATATGCGCTTACAAGAGCTCATTCAGGGTGTGATCCGCTTTATCCGAAGCGGTTTTTTGCTTGCTGTATGGGCTCTGCGTAGATTACATTTCTGTGTTTCATTTTCTCTGAGCGGCTCTCTGAAGCACAGAAAAGCTTAAAAAATTGCTAAGAATGGGTGTTTTTGCAGCCTCGAAGTGACGTTCCAAACTTGCAGAGAAGATCACCTGCATATTGAAGGGTAATGATGAAGAGGGATCACAAACGACGTGATCTTACTGAAAATTGAAGCGCTGCTAATGGTAGTGCTGGAGGAAGTGTGGAGGTTCCATAAGCATCATCGTCATTTCACGACTTGCGTTTTGGTGGTCGACTGGATGGTAGTGGACCCGGATTGGAACACAATGGGAGGGACTCCATGGTTCGTTCCCGCTTCACAGTGAGGTTCTGCGTTCTTGATTGTCATCTAAATTGGCTCCAAACTAACGCTATGTTCATAACCAGGACCATCAGCAGCACCTGAAAATGGGTTTTCTCTTGGTAAGTGGCGGAGTAACTTCGCAATGCCAGATGATACCGATGCCTAAAGCAAACGCCATATTCGTGATCAGGGCCCTGATTTACTCGCATAGGCCAAACTCTAGATTTTGACCTAACTCCTAAAAGGTGGGGTGACCTGGGCTACAACTAATCGTGCACGCCGGCGGGCGACTTGACGACGAGCACGGCGCGAAGATCAAGTGGAGAGGTCCTATTAGTTCAGTGAACCAAAGTTTAGTTCTATAAGAAGCATCCTGTATCGCGTCGCGGTCCTTGAAATCGCTTCAGCTATGGATATGAAGCCTTGCGGGGGCAGAAACGAATTGATCAATGGCAAATGCTTCACTCTTTGATCTTTTATGGGATGGGTCACGGTTATGGGTTATGATCCTTTGACCGGTTCCGCAAGTAGTATTGCGTGGGATGTGACGGTCGATCAGGCTATAGGAGATTTCGGTTTTACATGTATTGCGTTCTGAAAACTGAGCGAAGGTCTCTGACTGTAGTAATAAACATGTACGGCTAATATGGAATTCTTCAGGTTCCTCATTCATAAGGAAGAATTAACGATCAAAGGTTTTTGCATAGCACATCAAATGAAAGTGGCATTATATGCGTATGGGTCGTCCATGTTCAAAGTGCCTCTATTACAGTACGTTGCGGAGGATCTAGTGGTGATCGTTGATGCGGTATGGCGTTCGGTTGCGAGCGACTCGCCTGTTGCCATCGACGCTTCACAATCGAAGAATCCGAATGATCGTGATGGTGTCGTAACTCATGACTGGGAATGCATGAACCTCACATCTGGTGTTGAGTACGTTTTTTTCGGATTCGATTCAAAAAACATTCTGTTTATATCGCCAGCTCCCACAAAACTCCATCCGTATCTTTTGGGCACTCAGGTCGCTCATATCTAGGAGGGGGGGAGACGGTCAATTCAATCGTCGGCTAATAAGTTCACGCCGTTCAGGCGGCAGGCAGCGTCGCACGCGGCAAATGGTGCGGCGGCTTTTATGTGGGACTTGGCTTAACGGTCCTTGTCATAAGTTGCTGGTGGGGTTGGGGGACTGATAAGACCAACGTTCCAGACATCATTGAGCCAACATGAAAGATCTCTGCATTATTTAAGCCTCACTGTACAGAGCTTGTGCCATGTAAAAGTTCTCCTTTCTAACATAATGAGACTTCTGCATTAATCAGATGCCTGAATTGTTACCAGAAAGCGATAATCTAGCTAAATCGGAAAAATATTACTCTTCAAGACGCTGTGGAACCGTGAGGAAAGCAATAACGTTTGTATGACAGAATAAGTTTGTAAATAATGGCAAAGAGCAAGGATCCTGTATTTTAAGGGGGCAGGTGACCACACACCGTGTTTCACGACTAGAAACTTCATCTGATCCTACATTCCCTAGTGCTAGAAAATTCTAGCCGCGGCCGACGTCGCATCGCGGGCTGCGGCGGCTGGCGCGGCGACCTAGCCATCGCCACGATTGAATCGTCACGCACCCCTAGGAGGGGTAAATAGTTATCAGCAATTCTGTGATTGTGGCTGGTTGGCACGTAGTTCCTGAGTCCGGCCCTTTTTCTACACATTTTTCTGTTTCTCTGATACATCTCGAAATAAGAGATATAAAGGATAAAGGATGAAGCGCTTGCCGTTGATCAATCCCTTTTTGATGCTGGCACGCCATTCTCTTCCAATTTAATACATTCGAATGCGATGTGGCCTATACAATGACTTGCGGGGGTCAGTCAATATATCAACCACTGTTTGCAACTGTCCTTTGTCTTTTCTATGAAAATTTCCTTCTGGTTCAAGACAGCTGGATGATGGTTTTCAAGTCATCTTAGCCGAGCTGAGGTTTCCTTCCGAAAAGGTGAGCTAAAGCACGCAATTAATGGTAATCCATGACGGGAGACCAACTTCAATGAATGAACGAAAAAGACATCGGTCCTTTAATCGTCCCAAATTTTTCCTGGCACCAAAGAATGCAGCATTAGCTGGGGCAGTAGTAAGAAAATTTCCTTCTTCTATTGCACAATTGCTCCTACAGGGGCACCGGATATCGATCTCTAAATTCGGTAGAAAGAGCTAACCCTGCTTACCAGTATTCTGCATTTTCCTCAGGTCTAGAGTGTATTCCGTCCGTTATTAATGAAAATTTTAAAGCCAAATCGACCTAGACTGATGAAAGGCACCTGCTAATTAGTAGATTTCAGCGACAGGCAGTTTAGAGAGCGCAACTTCCCTCATGGGAGGGGAGAGGGGTTACCCTGTAGCGAAGGTCTGGGCAACCTGTCTTCTCCCTAACGTGAATGGAGTGCTTGTTCTTGTTCCCTCAGAGAACGATTCTTTTTCAAAGTTCTAGCAACGCTCGCGTGCGAAAGCTCTCATACATCGCCTCAGGAAATCAGGGCCAAGTGCGTATTGTATAACCTCAAGTCTTCCGTGAAAAATAGCAATTTCGTTATTAGACTCTTACTTCGAGAAAATGACCTGGTGATTGAAGTCTTGTCTGAATTCTGGCGTTGAATTGTGTTATCCCCTGGGTGTTGCTTACTTGCAGTTCAGTAGCCTTCAGTGCGATCGCCCTTCCAAGAAAATGGAGGAAATCTCATCTTGCTCAAACAGTCTATCTCATACAATTATATTTTCAAGAGTCGGCTAAGGACGCCTACTGAAGTTATTGATGTCTTTTTTTGTCAGGGACTGTCAGGTTTATATTTGTTTATAGAGCTCCGTGTTGTAATCTTACTCGAAGTATCAGCGAATTCAGCTCTTACAACGGTCCCCACTGTAGTTTTTGGCGGTTTTTAATATGCCAAATATCAACAGGAAGTATGGTTACCCTGCCAGTACTCTTTCCCATAAAATAATCGACATGTCACCTTTAGATAATTTCGAACTACTTGTTCTCTGCCCTCTCAGAGGGCACTCATGTCTCGACCTCGTATTATGAAGTTCCACTTCTCTAGTGAAAGATACTGTGGTATTGCCACCGGTTAGCTGTAGCGACGTCTGATTGGTTTTCCTTAACAGAAAGATTTGAAGGCTGCTGATTGAGCTTAGGAGATCAGTCTTCTGAGACCGATTGGGTTGTATCCTTTGTCGCTCGCTATTCGCGTACACTTGGCGAGGATGATTTCACGGCGCGATGAATTTTGGGACGTCGCCATTCAAGGAAAAAGCGAATCTTGATATCCTCTTACCGTGCGCTCGGTAAAAAAAACTCAGTAAGATGATGGCAAATTTTTGAACAATTCTTGAGCACAAGCTTGTTAAATCAAATGATGGTTTTAGCCTGTATAGCAAAATAAATGATAAATGATAAGCAGAGGTTGCCTACTAGCAAATGATGATTCCCACGTTGAAGTTTGAGGATAAGTTCTTGTACACGCGAATTGAATATGCCTGCCACGCGGTTAGGTTTACGCGATCGAATAGAGTTTGCGAGTTATACTCAAATTGACACTAGTATAAGGGAATCTTGTCTTCAAAATAAAAGTGCGATTGTTAGTAGGAGTAAACAATAAAAGCGAATACTTGAATCAATCAAAGAAAATATCTTCTCGCGTTCACGCTCTTCGCCTATATGGCCGTTTTCGCGCGCGATCGATCTTTTTATCTGCCTGCGCAGGATTACAGTAGGGTGATTCGTCGTCAAAGCTGATGACTTGGACAAAGCCGAGTTGTTCGCACATAAATGTTCGCGCATAATTTCAACTTGTTTATGCCACGTTTACCAAGTACATTCATGAGGGTCCTATTTCATGTTGCCCAACTATGGAACCTGTTTGGTTTCGTTGTGATGCAACGATGGAGCCTAAAAAATGGTTACTGTGGTATTGCCACCGGTTAGCTGTAGCGACGTCTGTTGGTTTTCCTTAACAGAAAGATTTGAAGGCTGCTGATTGAGCTTAGGAGATCAGTCTTCTGAGACCGATTGGGTTGTATCCTTTGTCGCTCGCTATTCGCGTACACTTGGCGAGGATGATTTCACGGCGCGATGAATTTTGGGACGTCGCCATTCAAGGAAAAAGCGAATCTTGATATCCTCTTACCGTGCGCTCGGTAAAAAAAACTCAGTAAGATGATGGCAAATTTTTGAACAATTCTTGAGCACAAGCTTGTTAAATCAAATGATGGTTTTAGCCTGTATAGCAAAATAGATGATAAATGATAAGCAGAGGTTGCCTACTAGCAAATGATGATTCCCACGTTGAAGTTTGAGGATAAGTTCTTGTACACGCGAATTGAATATGCCTGCCACGCGGTTAGGTTTACGCGATAGAGTTTGCGAGTTATACTCAAATTGACACTAGTATAAGGGAATCTTGTCTTCAAAATAAAAGTGCGATTGTTAGTACGAGTAAACAATAAAAGCGAATACTTGAATCAATCAAAGAAAATATCTTCTCGCGTTCACGCTCTTCGCCTATATGGCCGTTTTCGCGCGCGATCGATCTTTTTATCCGCCTGCGCAGGATTACAGTAGGGTGATTCGTCGTCAAAGCTGATGACTTGGACAAAGCCGAGTTGTTCGCACATAAATGTTCGCGCATAATTTCAACTTGTTTATGCCACGTTTACCGAGTACATTCATGAGGGTCCTATTTCATGTTGCCCAACTATGGAACCTGTTTGGTTCCGTTGTGATGCAACGATGGAGCCTAAAAAATGGTTGCATCATTGCATCACGAAGACATTTGTAATTTTTCCAAATGGACTAGATCTTTCTCACTAATCCCTGATTTCATCCCCTTCCATTTCCCCACTCCTATTTGTTGTCGTCATGGATGCCATTAGGAGAGATCTCCAGAAGCCGGCTCCATGGACGCTTCTTTATGCTGATGACGTGATGCTTGCTAGCGAAGATAAAAGCACGCCCGAGCAACAGGTGCAAGCCTGGTCCGACTGAGTACTTGAATACCGATTCGAGTGAGTTGAGCTCTATTAAGGGCAATGGTACTGAACTCACTCATGCAAGATCATACAAGTATCTTGGATCAGCAATTGCGTCTGACGGCAGCCTAGTCGTGGAAACGAATTCTCGATAAAAACATGCCAGAACGTCTCAAATCCAAGATCTATAAGACCGTCATCCGGCCAGTCGCGATTTACGGTGCTGAAAGCTGGCCTACGCCTAAAGAGATCGAAGCACGGCTTAGTGTGATGGAGACCAAGATGCTGCGCTGGACAGCCGGAGTCACACGAGTAGACCACATCCGAAACGATGTCATCAGAGAGCGATTTGGGGTGGCTCCAATTGTCGACAAGATGCGCGAAGCCCGCCTTCGCTGGTATGGTCATGTCCTTCGCGCGAAAGACGACAGTGTCCGTAAGATCGTTCTCAACCTTGACGTGTCCGGAAAGCGACCTAGGGGGCGCCCGAAGCAGCGATGGCTCGATACGTCGCACGAAGAGTTGAAGTCTATTAATATCAACCCCGATCAAGCCTTTAATCGGGAAAAGTGACGCCAAAATATAAGAAGAGCGGACCCCGCCTACAAGCGGGACAGACGCTAAAGAATAAGAAGAAGAAGATTCTAACGTATTCTGCTTCAATTTTGCTTGTCTTTGACAGAGTACCATACATTACCTCGTTAGCAAGGTGCAATTTGTTGGCTTCCATCCGACACTCCCTTTTTGCATGACCATAGTTGGCAATCTCACGTGGACGATGCATTATCCAAGTGGCCAGGTCTTGGAGTAACGTGTTTGATGCATGCTGCGATATAAAGGTTTATAGGGATGTCGAAAATGCACTACAGCTCCCTTCAGGATTGGGTCTGCCACTTCTGGTGGCAAAACGAAAATCTTATCCATGTTGCAGAGCGAAGTGCATACGACCGCGTGGTTCAAGATTAGACAGCAAGCTTCCCAGCGATTGTGAGACGTACTATAAAGAAGTGGCGTCCAGGGCTACAGTGTGACGCAAAAGTATAGGGACACCCTTACTCTTTTTTCTTTATTATACCTATAATTGACGAATGGTTTTTCTCCGAATTTTGTCAGGAATGCACGATTACAGCAGGGTATAAATACATGAGTGGAATGGAAAAAAATCTTGAAGTTTCCTTATGATTTTTTTCTGAAATCGAGGCGTCCCAAAAGCATAAGAACACTTCGGCATTCAAAAAACCTTGACCATGTATTTAATTAAATCGACAACAAGCATGACAGTTGGAAAATAGTAACATTTCCTTTTCCTTGGACGACTTCAATCATCCGCTTCGACATGCTTTGGACAAGCCTTGGGATCGTTTCCGGCGATACGCGCTCCGACGCCTCTTTAACGGCGTTCTCAGCTGTTCTCCGCTCTCAAACTGTCTGTAGTTGGCGTAAACGTCCCGCACGAGTATGCTCCATAGTCACTATCCAATTTAAGTGAGGAGATTTGGCTGGCCAGCCGAGAAGAGGTGTGTATCTTTTTTGAAACTACTCCGCTGTTGAGGCACTTACATGCATAGCGGCGTCACCTTGTTTGAATTTGAACTTATATGATAGAATTCGCTGCAGGTCTTAGGTATAGTATTTAGGAGGATGTTCCTGTAGCCACTGGAGTTCAAGTGTTGCGTTATAAGAGTAAGTTCACTTTTTCTGAGTGCTCAGGAGTCTGCCATGACACTGTTGCCACCGAACATGCGATTGGAAAAGCAGCGTGGCTCCTTTTTCGAAACAAGCCAATATCTTGTAATTCCATTAGGTCCATTCATATTAAACTTATGTTTATCCTGAGAATTACCTGTACTACTACAGCATGTGATATTTCATGCGAAACCGTCAGTGCATGTTACCTCACCACACTGATGAGTCTAGCTTACGTGTTTCTTAGCGAAAAAAAAACTCGTGCTTCCTTATGCGCATTCGTCAAACAAGGCGTATTCGAAAGCTACCTTTCAACGATGTGGGAACATAATTCAAACACACGATAAACAGTACTCTTCAACACATCGGGTGCTACTTCCTTCGGCGCTTCCGCCTTTCAGAAATTCTCTTAGGTCTTCCCCTTCTTTCCTCGTACAAAAAAGTCGCAGAATTAGCTCACCGCGTTGATTGACCGCCCCAATTTCTTTGGAATGCTACGGTAGCTGAGTCCCATAACCTTGTCACCCCAAATTTGACCTTTCTTAAAGCCCGATAAGTGCTTCCTTGTGGCATGGCACTGAAGAACAAGCGTGGTAATTAGAGCAGTTACAATTTGGTTTCACCTAAGACAGAAACCGTGCAGAAGAACCGAACTCCCTATACTTTTGGGACGCCGTCATTTTAGAAGCAAAAACTTAAATTTCTTTCCAATTCCACTCATGTATTTACATCCTGATGTAATTATGTATTGTTGATAAAAGTTTGCAAAGAAATCATTCGCCCGTTATAGAGATATTGAAGAAAAATAGGGTGTCCCTATACTTTTGGGACACACTGTATGTATAGAATTTACATCTGTGGAGCCATTCACTCACGGATGACGACGATGATGTCACGGCTGAATAGTCGTTTTCGGAAGCCGTCGATTCCACCTTTTGAGCAGAAAGGTCCGCTGCCACACAGAGCGCTTGTCAGCTAAAACTCATTGTTAGTTATTGTCATTGTGACGGCTTTCAAAACACTACTGGAAAAGTCGCGATACCGACAGCCTCTTTACCTGGATTGCATCGAAAACTAGAGAGGGTGCTCTCAAAGGTCCAGTTTCAAGAACTCAAGTTAGCTCGAACTATGATTCTATAAGGATATATCTCTCAGTAAAATAATTCGTGAACAACTTGCATTCCTCTCTGAACCCCTCAGTAATAAGGCTAAAAATGCTTATAGAGGATTCCTGCGCGCTTCTGAATTGACTGATGCCACTTGCCGTAATTTTTCTTGTGTAACGAATTGTTTTTTTCACTATTGCCAGTCCTTTTGTTCTCACATTCCACTTGTTGAAATAATGTACCTCACTGGACTTTAGCGGGTCAATGCTGCAGCTAGCTATAGCTGGCTCATTTATTGTGTATTCGTTATGGTCAGTTCACGTGAGCTTATATCTACGGCAATAAATGAAATGAAATGAAATCAAGAAGAACCCCTCGTCAAGTGAAATCAAGAAGAACCGCCGAATTCTTTGCGGCTTTGAAAGTTTCAGTGCCGTTTCGCATCGGAAGCGTTCTGTGAACAGTGTAACGTAAAGCGTTGGTATTGAAGGTTGTTAGAGCAGTCTGTAGATTGGAAGTTTTTGGGCAGAAAAAGCCATCTTTGAGAACGCAAGATGGGTAAAGACTGCGTCGATTGATTGCTCCGTAGCATTTCAAGCAGAATTTGCTTATACTGATTACTCCATGAGTCATCCAGCAACCTCTCGCGTTAGGCGAGCGTTGAGCAAGGCCAATGTTTGTCTTGATCGTGAACAGACGAGTCTTGTGATTTCCACTGTTGCTCAGGATGAAGACTGGATATCATACAATTATCGACACGGAAAATAGCAATGGCTAGAAGCCCTATGTATGCAGCGGCTACATCAGGAAGCAATGATTTCATTCTTCTTCTGCTCCATCGGCTGCATCTGTTGTGAGTGAGCGTAAACTCTTCCTGTAGGCACCATGGCGTCATTAGAAATACGTTGCAAACTACATCAATTGATAAAGTTACGATTCCCGATCTTCTGCCTGTTTCGGAGCAATTTCCATGTTGTGGTTAACAACGCCCGACCACACCACGCGAGGGCAAAGGATGAGTTGGAAACTGGACCACCTGGCTGCTGCGATCTTTGTGTCTATCCGACTTTGGCTCTGGCAACTGCTGTCTTCAGGGATGTAAAGGGAGTCATTTGTAGCGACGAGAAGAAGACAGCTGTGAAGTCTTTGGGAGCATCGCGCCTTGTTACCCTTTTTAAGAGACGATATATTGGGTTGTCCAGAAACTGATGCGGGTTTTTTACCTTCGTCTTCAAAGCAATATATTTCAGCTAATACTTAATCATTCTTATCGTTGACGTCTTCGCGTGCGGCGGCGTTCCTAATTTCTCTACTGTTTTCTTAAACTGTTTGGTTTTCTTTGATTTCTTTCATTCTCCATCCTATTCCTCCAATTAGTTCATTCTTTCTGTTATTCCCGTTCCGCTAGCTCGTGTTTCTTTCCTCGATTTCTCTTTCCATTCTTCTTGGTGGGTACTAGTTTCTCTCCGTTCCTGTACAACATCTCATTATTGATTCCCAATGGCTCGAGGATCACAAATGAAGTCATCAGCCAGCGATCAGGACAAAGACCTCCCCCTTTAGGCCCCCATGATGCTGGAGCAGTTCACCTCGTGTGCCGACCGTATTGAAAAAGTCCTAGCATCGTCGTATTCCAAACTAGTCGACAAATTCAATGAACTCAGTGTGCGCCAGGACGAAATTCTGTTCCGTCTTGCGGCTTTGGAGGAAGCGTGTCTGCAAAGGTCACACACGGTAGACCAAAATATGCTCTACTCAACCATGGTGAAGGTCAATGCAGACGGTGAGAAAATTGGTGCGAAGCTTCGGCGCATAACTTGGGTCGGAATAGAAGAACAGGGCGACGAAACGGCGACGAGGAAATTCGACAGGGAGGCATTGAGGGAGGTCGTTTTCTCATCCGGCGATGAACAGCTGATCGAAGAATTCTCTAAAGGAACTATAAGTGTTCATCGCCACCCGCCTGAGAGACCGAAGAGTGCTAACCAGCGCGATCGCATAATCAAAATCGAACTGCCAACACAGGCTCTGAAGGACAAATTGCTGCAACATATGAGATCGGGACGACAGAGCCTTACAAAGCGCTTCGTTCACTCTTATGCTCGCAGGGACTACACACCGGAAGAATTGGAGCTGGACCGAGCGCTGCGCAAACAAGCCGGATTGTCTAATGCGAAATTGGGAAAGCTTCAGTATGTGGTGCGTGATCTTCAAATCCATAAACTGAAGAATGCAAGAAAGCTTCCACGTCGTTATTCTTCACCGTCTATGGAGGTATCGAATTCCACTGAAGCTTCTATAGAGTCCATGGATGTATCGCTGCGGCCAACCTCTAACAATCCAACCCTTTCCCCATAGGGCCAGGCCTTGCAATCAGCCAGACAAATTCGAGTTCACAAGCAGATGCCATGCTTCCCCGATACCTCTTTCCTCTTTAATGCTCGCTCTGTCAACAACAAACTGCCCGATCTTCACTATCTTCTTTCCCAAAACCCCTTAAGGCTTTTCGTAACCGAGACATGGTGTAAAGCTCACAAAATAAACAATGGTGCACTGACAGGGTTATCCCTATCAAGTATTCCGCTGTGACAGAGGTGAGGCAGCACCAGGAGGTGGGGTGATGGCTATTATCAGGGACAATATTCCCTCTTCCCTCGTATCCTCCCGTAGCTTTTCTATCTATCTCTAGTGTGTTGTCATCAGGGCGGCCCTTTCTAATACTGACGTTGTTTTTGTTCTTTGCTATCGTAGCCCATCGTGCTCGTGTGAACAATTTCAAGAATTCATTTCCTATCTTGAACAGCTCAGTGAGAACCGACTGCCGCTTATTGTTTTAGGAGATTTTAATTTCTTTGATATCTCTTGGAATCAGCTATCAGATGATTCATATAAAAGGCGCCTTAGCAGGCAAAGTTCTCTTCCTAAGCTTTGTCGATCTAATACTTCAGGCCAAGGAGGGAAAAAATGGTCCTAAGCCCACTCATGGCGATAACACTTTGGATCTCCTTCTTACGAATAATCCGTCTCTTGTAAGTGGTGTATCTGTTCAGCCTCCTTTTTCAACGTCCGACCACGCTATGGTCACCTTCACTTTGCCACGTAGTACTTCTCAAGTCATTCAGAAGCAAACTATAGACTTTGCTAAGGGTGATTATAGGGCCATATGTCATCATCTCTTTCAATAGAATGGCGCCGTATATTCGAATTTATGGAAATAATTGATGACTGCTATTTCGTTCTCGCTAACTTTTGTCATTCACTAATTTTACGATTCGTCCCGCGCGGTAGTGGCACCTAAGAAGCTCCCCTACTTCCTCGCTACCTGCAAACTACAGGCTCAGGCTCGGCGATTATTCAATTGTGGGAATTACTTGCACAACCCGCGTTATCTTTATATTTCTTGGTTGCTCAAAAAGAAATTGGCGAAACTCAATCTCAGGCGCGAAGAATACATTGCTTCCTCTAAAAACACTAGGAAATTTTGGAGTTATTGCAATGCTAGACTGAAGTCAACATCTATTGGGAGTATCCTATCCTCTAACTGTTCCTCTGATGAGGACAAAGCTGAAGTCTTTGCGGGTTATTTTGAGACATTTTACAAGAGTGAAGCTCCTTCTTGCGCAGTTGACTCAGCAGTCCCTGAGCACACGATAGACTGGGTGGACTTTAACTTCGAGAATGTCTTCCGTGTGCTGAAGAAGCTTCCTCTCCGGTGTTCTACATCTCCTGATGGCCTCCCGTACATATTTCTTAGGAAAGCAGCGGAAGGCATTACTCCAGCCCTGACTCACCTTTTCAATAGAATCCTTTTAAAAGGGACAGTGCCTTCCATCTGGCGTCTAGGACTGGTCAGGCCAATTCACAAAAAGGGGAAGTAGGAGCGATTTGGAATTATAGACCTGTGTGCCTCACTTCTTCAGTCAGCAAAGTAATGGAAAAGATGGTATGTGATAAGATAAGGAGTTTTGTTACGTCGAGGGGGCTTATTTCGCCTTGTCAACATGGTTTTCTTCCAAAAAAATCAACAGCATCTGCACTTCTTTCTTCTATTCCTGCATGGCAGTATGCCATCGACAAGAAGGACTCCGTTTTTGCTGCATACATTGATTTTTCTAAAGCCTTCGACTCCATACCTTTACCTCTTTTGTACATCAAATTGAAAGCATATGGGATAACGGGCTCTCTTTTCAATTCAATTCCTTTTTCTCTAACCGACACCAAAGGGTTGTCCTCAACGGATCGTGCTCTAGAATTTACCGAACTTCCAGCGGAGTTCCTCAAGGATCTTGCTTGGGACCATTAATGTTCATTTTGTACATTAACGACCTTCCTGATTCTCTTCCTCCCGGAATTCATTGCACTATGTACGCGGATGACGTTAAAGTATATTGCATTGGTCAGCCCCTTCCCTTGCAAGACGCGCTTCATGCCATATCTAGGTGGCCAGCAAATGGGGGCTTGCGATATCCTTTGATAAAACGGTTGTCCTTCGGTTGGGTCCTTCAAATTTGTCTGGACCTAAATTTTCTATTGGTAGTGTTGAGTTGAAGGAACCCAATGAATTTAGAGATTTGGGTGTTCTCTATTCCCGCTCTTTGTCTTTTAACAATTACACTACCAATATAGTACATTCGGCCCACTGTAGAGCAAACTTCATTTTGCGCGGTTTTTCTTCAAGGAGCGGAGTCCAAGGCTCAGAAAATCAATGCTCCTGCAGCAAAAACGGAGTCCTTCTTGTCGATGGCACTACTTGCAATGCAGGAATAGAAGAAAGAAGTGCCTGAAGAAGTGACTTTTGAAGCCGCAGCTGTGTCTACCTTCGATTTCTACACGTTCGGGGTCCAGTTCTCAATAATATTTCTGACCACGAAAAAGTGGCGCAATTCCTACACCTTGAGTGCCCTCCTCATAGTTAGTTTCAAAAAACGTTCCCTGAACTTTTAACACACCAGTGTTAAAAATGTGAATCGAATCAATTACGAGGAGTTTTGGGATAGGGGCGCACTTGTCATTTGCCGACATATCCTATTTTCTAGCAAATAGTTTCTCCTAGTTAATGGCCTTCTTTTTCGAGTAATCGGGAAAGGTGGAAACATTTTATAGTAGACCGCCTCTCTTGATTTATCAGCTCTGAATAGTGCTCAGATGATTGGCGTATAGAACTCGTCACAAACCAGAGCATCTGTCCTAACTTCTCACAGGTGCCGACTGTGTCAGCTTTCCGATTTAATTTCGAAAGTTCCGTTTACGTGAATTTTGTGGTTTAGAAGCGCATGCATGCTGTTGAAAACGGTAACGGGAACGTCCCAGTACTAAAATGGCGTCAATTTCTAACGCAGCTAACATTGAAATTGCCAACACGTTAGGGAAATTGTCCAACGGTGGAGAAGTGATCGCGCCGAGTGGGAGGGCAGCCCAATTGAGCTTTCGAATGTGTAGATGCGTGCATTTTGTTTGAACCTTCTTTCTCAGCCCGTTGAACATTGTGCTGTGTTGATCTCGCAAATACCAGCTATGTTCTTGTGTGCATGACGTTTACGTGAATGACCTGCTTGAACTGTTTTCGTTTTCCTGTGCGACTTTCCAAACGTTGAAACTGGACAACATATCAGTCACAAACAATCCAGTGACCAAAGGCTTGAAAACGGCAACTCTGACCTCGTACTCACGTAGCGCCTGAGGCTATTTAAATTCGCAAGCACTTTAATTATTTAACTGAAACCAGACCCTACATCGCATTTGGCAGACTTTGAAACAGAGTCAACGCCTGCGTTGCGGCAGTGTCGCAAACGCACGTTGAGAGATCCTCAACGCACGCGTGTATGGGCGGAGAAACAGACACGCTTGAGCATGCGAGTGTGATCTTTCGCGCGAGAGAACGTGTCCTAATTCGCGGGCGTAATAACTGCGCAAACGTAGCCGTTGAAGAACTGTGCAGACGCAGGGTTGATCTGCTTTTGAGATCCCCCGCAGGCTGTGCCTCTGGCGTTCACATCTGCGATACTTTCATCAGTTATTACTTCTGACGACCTCCTCAGAGAGAATTAGCGACATGCCTGCTCTATCTCATTGAAGGGTAAGGCCACATCTTTCTCAGAATATTCAGTTACAAAATTACCCTAATCAATAGATGATCAGTCCCGTCTCTCAAATTGGTAGGTATTCCTCTGTTAATTTTCTAGACTAATCAAGAATCTTCTGAGACTCACGCACCGCATACTTTTTCCAATGTATTCGTTGATTCCAGCATGTTAACAGAAGAGGCGCATCACTATTGGCAATTCGTTAAGTTTTTCAACGCAGTCCAGCTTTACTCTACCTGGAGTTTCCGGAGAAACTTGGGTTCTACTGTAACGAGCCCTTCCCACTGGCAGATACTCTCGACTCAAGTCATCTTGCCATATGCTCAACATCTAACTGCTTTGGGTGGGATGTGCACCAACGTGCACCAAGATTAGCAATAACAGTCTTGGTATCGCCGCCGAATGGCATCAATATTTTTTCGATAATTTCTGGCGTTTCCGTGTGATTCTGATCCTTTATGTCGTTGACAGCTGAGCTGCTGCGTTGAACAATGAAACTGAGAGCTTTCCGTAACCCGCTGGATGCGAATTCCAACAGCATCAGAAACGCGGGCCAACACGAGCCGCCGCAATGGTGGAAGAAATCGATCGCGAGAGGGCCGCTATATCGTTCATGCACGAAAAAATCAAAAGGATGCCTTTGAAGCAAAAAATCTTAATTTCTGGCTTGGTGCTATGACTTTCGGTATATACAACCACACCTGAAATAAAATTCTGGCAGATACTGTCGCAAGTTCAATGGGAGCGTCTTCCATCCTAGGCCTCAGATTCTTCCTATCAGGCAAATGTGGATCGTGGTACCAATTATTTTTCTGGTCGCTCGTTGTTGCTGTACTTCCTGCACTCGGGCCAATTTCACCATGTACTCAGGACTTACAGCATTTATGTCTTAGACTAAGAAGCCTTTCAAGGACATTGAGCGCTTTTTGAAATTATGGTGTTGTTGTATGAATAAAGGGGTGGCATGGATGGAGCACTAACGGCTCCATTTTTTCTGAGCGGCTCTCTGAATGCCAAATAAAGGAGTGAATGAATCGGCAGGGGAATCGGTCCTTCTGATTGACAATAATTTTGCGTTTTCACTGTATGGCTGCGCCTAAATGACGTCCCCCCCCCCAAAATCTTGCTACCGACACCAGATAAAAAATAGTGCTCTGGTTACAATTAGGGTATCACTAGCCTTCTCCATTTAGGTTTCCTGCCCAAATTGGGCAGGTGATAAGTTGAGTACTGGCGCTCGAAGCGGCGCAGAGACACATCGCGCTCCGTCAACCCACCCTCCACCCACGCTGATGAGGCTCACACCACCTCGGCGCAATGCTCAAAGCGTTCTGCTATCATAAATGGTGACGATCAGATCTCGGTAATCAAAGCGTGGCTTAAAGCTGCAGTATTTTAGAATAAGAGATTTTGTGAGCTCGAATTCAAAACAATTGGGGTGCATGCGCGCAACCAGTAGTCAGTCCGGCACGCGCACAGGGGCTCTTTTTGAGACAGTTTGAAGAATAGAAGCCAGGTACGTTTGAGGTGTGGTTACCTTCACCGCACGGTCCTCGCCCCGTAGGCCCGATCTGCGACATGCAACCGCTTTTCTCGTCGATTTCATAGCGTATGCCGCGGTGGCCGCTGGTACGTCGCAGGACAATCTTGGACCATCTCCTCAAGGCTGGCAGCGCCTGCAAGGGGATGAATACGGTGTCTCCTCTGCGAAGAAAATGACAATTGCACCATCTCTTTCTCGGCCGTTCCGTTCGATCAGTCCGCCACCTCGCCTCGAACTCAAGCTTGTTCATTGAGTTTTACCCATACACTGCTAGTTATTTATTTGCTTGTCTACGGAAATTTCCTGTAATTGACACAGTAATAAAAATTTTTGAACTTGTTTTGTTTGTTAACTGCTATCTATTAACGCGCCAAACAGTCCGCGTTGCGAAATGTTTCAGCAAGACTGCTAGCCACCACCTTGTGAACAAAACTTTCGAAGCTCACAGGCGGCTAGAACCCACCTCTCGCTTTCCGGGCAAGGTGCGCTACCAGTTACCGTACCGGGCGCCATTTCAATTCCAACTCATGGCTTTTCAATGGTATACCCGTAACATAGCTTCAAGGCACTCACACGTTAACGTGTGAGCCGGTTAGCCGATATGGGCAATGACCGCGAAGCTGAAAGCTTTAGCAATGAATTTTGGACTTGTTTTGTTTGTTAACTGCTGTTTTAACGCCGCAGTTTCGCGTTGGCGAATGTTTCACCACGAAATCTGGTTTGATCTAAACTTTCGCCAAAAAAAAAAACAAGTCAAAATTCATTGCTAAAGTTCAGCTTCGCGGTTGCATTGCAGATTCGGCTAACCGGCTCAACAGCGTGCCGTAGTGGTGCTGAAAGCTATGGTACGTATACGCATGAAGAAGGCTTGAAGTGGAATGAAATGGTGCCCCGGCGTAAGCGTAACCTGTAGCGCACTTGGCCCGAAAGCGAGAGGTGGGTTCTAGTCTCCAGCCTGGGGCGAAAGTTTTGTTTCACAAACCGCCATTCCTGTGAAAGCGTAATAAGAAACTTATCGCTGATTTGGGCAGCGAAAATCTTCGAATAAATGACCACTTACAACGGCGTTAGGAATAGTAGTTCGCCGGCGCAACGCATCGCGAATGTAAAGAAAGATGGTAAACTGAAAAATGCACAGACGTCGACTCATTCATGTCGAGGAACGAACCCACCACCCCAATTACCGCCATACCTGTTAGCCAACCGCAATATTTTCAGCAGATTCCCGAACTCTATCACTCATCCATCCGACCGTCCCATAGAGTGATCGATGTCGACGACTCCTGATGAACCTTCCCGCTTTGGATTTTTTAAGCACTATTATTATTAATCATTTT
The DNA here is from genome assembly GCA_036418205.1 of Ostertagia ostertagi. Lineage (NCBI taxonomy): Eukaryota > Metazoa > Nematoda > Chromadorea > Rhabditida > Trichostrongylidae > Ostertagia > Ostertagia ostertagi. Next base: position 207,922 of record MU868383.1, read on the forward strand.
TTTTGAGTTTGTTGGCTTTATTTCCGACTGTACATTTCAACTGTCCACGGTGGAATCACGAAACCTTCCATTATGCGCCCACTCAAGCTACGAGTGATATAATCGCGTTGAAGTTTGGAAAACTGCTTTTCAATCATTTTTTCGGCCATTCAGCAGTGCCGCTCAGAACAAAAAGGACTAGTTTGTACTTTGTAGATATTCAGCGTTCATTCGTGACACCATTCTGAGGCTAACAATACCGCCAACCTTGATTTCAAGATTTAGATCGCCGCGGGGGATGCGAACCAATGGGGGTATCGTTCCGGCACTTTTTTTGACCTCAAAACCGTTCAAGCGAAAACGAAACATGTTTTGTGACACACACTGCGTCACTGCAATATGCAGGAACCAGTTTTCCAATCAACACTTGCCCTGAGAAACCCTTGCGAGGTTTGAATAACCGGCAGAAGGCGAGTCCCTAGTTAAGAATAAACCATAGTTTAGGTGATCCGTAAAGTGTGCCTCATGCCAACCTAGGCAATTATTCCTCCAACGAAGCCAAACCCGACGATCCCGAGCTATTGCACCATCACAACTCACTTTTGCCGTTAGACGTTTTGATACTTAACGATCCCCTCCTGCTCAGATAGAAGGAATCTAGAACTCATAAGTATTTCTCGTTGCGATGCGCATTTAATCTGATTTTTAATTGGCTCTTCTTTGACACCCTGCAGAAGATAACGCGAATTACAGAGCAAAGCGGTCGGGAAATGCAAAGCATTCGGGGCCGCGTGAGTGAGTTGGCGAGAGGGACGGAGCAATACTGGGTCGATCAGGCTTTCAGCTGCAGGTCGCGTCTGGTAATAGGACGTAAGCGCGGCGCGTTGCTGTCGTGTGATAGTGATTGATGGTCGCACTCCCTAATTCCTAGCGATTTGTGACTATTTCTTAAGCTCTTTAGTCAGTCTAACACAACAACTAACACAAGAATACAGTTTATCGCAAATAGAATGCCAAAGGAGTGTGGGCTAAGTATGTTGGAGGAACAAAGAGACGTCTCACAATGCAATCGAACTTGATGAAGCATACGGAGGGATTCTAGATAACAGCGGCCTCATATCGCAGGTACACAGTCTCCAACATCGACCCAACATGCGCATGGGGAGCCACCCCTTTAACGTAAAAGTCCTACACGCGTATCGTTAATAACACCGAGTGGATACTCTCAAATACTGAAGGCTACTGAAATA
>MU868383.1:212233-237699 GCA_036418205.1 Ostertagia ostertagi
TATATTGCCTGCATTCTATTAAAAACGTAAGGTATTCCTCTAGTGTGAGAGCTAGTTGGTGGTTTGCTACGTAATCCAACATCAAAAAGAACGGAAGCTTCATCTAATATGAAGCAAACAAAACGAATTGGCGATGCTCGCTTTCTAGCCCCTCTTATCAGCTATTATCAGTCGTTATCAGTTCCTATCACGTACCACTTGTGTCCCCATCCCACCCCCTATAACATATGTAAGAACCACTGCGCTATCGTTACTGTGACTCGAGCTATGAATTTCCGGTCAAACATACACACACACCAACAGACACACGCTAGCCGCTTATATATAGTAGGATACTGATAGTGAGACTTATAGTGCTCTGCATGCTCTAATGCTCCCATGGAGCTCATGTCTGTGTGACTCTCCGACAGCGGTGCAGAGCTCCTGGAGAACATTAGAGCGTGAAAGTGCACTGCCGGACACTGCACTTTTCAAGCCGTCTTGCAGCCCGTCTCTCTGGATACGACCCCCTCCCTTTCGTTCGGCCGAATACGACCCCTCGTTGTTCCTTGTTCAAGAGGCGTTTGACCCTGGTTGCTGGCGCCCGCTCGAGCAAGTCGACGATCAACGGGACGACAGGTGACAGGTTACCGATTGAGTTTTCTTGCGACTGTAGGGCACGCTAATAAATTCGGCTTCACGTCCACATGGTTCTGAGCGATAACAAAAAAATGCAATGGTTGCCACATCTTCTCGCAAAATTATAGCCTATAAGCATGATGTAAGCATGATGTAAGCAGAGGAGCTGGTTAGCTGGTGAGAATTTCGAGAATCGAGGTCAAGTCATCAGGTGTGATACGAAACTTCAAAGATTCTCGAAAATTCCCCAAACAATGGATTCAAACGGATCACATGCCATATAGCACTTCCAAATTTTTAAATGCTCGTAACTGGATCTATGTTTAGGTGTAAATTACCTCAGACGATCGACATGAAATCAGCCGTGCTCCGAATACCACCCAATCTTCTTGACCAGGGAATGAGGTGCACAACCCCTAGCTAATTTATTATGTTGACCGTGAAATATATGTTCAGCTTCAATTTCACCGATGTAGTCCGAGCGCAGAATTTGAACGGGACTATCTGGTCCGCTGTTACTATTGGACCGCCGCGATTGCCACAAATATCATTTACTCCTTTCTTGCAAGAGAAAGTCAGCACGTCGGATCACCTACGGTGAGCTTCATCTTCATGATCGGCAACCATATTGAACACATGAATAAATAAAGAATGAAGCATATTATAGAATCCAGGCGTTCATCACAGTCAGGCGGGGTTGGCTCAATACCACTTGGGAAATGGTGCGCACTCCATATTCCAGTACGACTTCGCAAGTTTTCTTCTTCATATCATGACAAATTTATTAGATTCTATAGAAATTTCTTGCTGTTTTCGATTGTTTGAGTTCCGGTGCATTATTTTTGACTATTTGGCAAACTGCTACATGTTACGTATTGCTAGACGGAGGGGTTTTGCCTACTTCTCCTCTTGCGATGGTACTGTAAGCTTCGCTTGAAAACTACTACTCCCAATTTTCAAAGCCCTGAATGCAACATCCTCACAATCACAGAGACGCAATTTTCTCCTTCGCACATGGGATAGAAAGGAGCGAAATCAGCTGTGCCGCGATAGTTGAAAAGCTTGTGTAGGGATGGCGAGACCTCGTAGTTCAAGAGAGTGGTTGTTGGATGTCAATCTTTGGTGAAAATTAATTGAAAATTTTAACAAGACCTAGTGTGCTCAGAAGTGTTGAAGAGACTAGTGCTGAGACAGTTAAAACTTTTTTGCGGTCTCATTCCGCATAGAGTTGGTGGTGGGGTCCGCTCCTCCAAGTGGTGCCACTGGGAACTGCTCACTTTTGTGAGCTGAGCTGATCGCGGACATTCGAATGCAGGCGACAGGCCCCCGTGACAGGCCGGCCTACGAACACCCACGTCACATCACAAATGTCAATGTCGCTCATGTGATTTCCGAGATAATGCTACGGCGTCCGCGGGAGCCGACGCGCACTCGCAAAGCCCGGCGAGTGTGAAAAGTATGCGAGGGTCTCCGGTGCAAGGACGGCATCGGGGGGCAACTAGGCTAGTCCAAAAGTCCTGCAACGTATGGAAGATTCGCGTTGCGACGTTAAATGTTGGCACGTTGACGGGCCGCTCGTACGAGTTAGCAGAAGCTCTAGAGCGCCGACGAATTGATTTCTGTGCCGTGCAGGAAACGAGGTGGTCCTGCTGCAAGTCGAGGGACATTGGCCGCGGCTTCAAAGCCGTTCTCTGTGGCGGTCCCAGAACCACCAGTGGCGTCGGAGTGTTGTTTCTGACCGCTTCCGTGATTCGATCGTAAGCGTTGATCGCTTCGACGACCGTCTAATGAAGATTGTTGTCGTCATCGAACGTAAGCGATACCACTTCTTTTCTGCATATGCTCCGCAGACTGGCTGCTCTGAGCGAGCCAAGGACGAGTTCTGGACCCTGCTGGATGAAAAGACCGCAGAGGTACCGTCAGAAGAGGCTGTATTGTCGCAGGTGACCTTAATGGTCACGTCGGCGCTACGAAAGACGGTTACAACTGTCATGGTGGATTTGGATATGGGTCACGTAACACCGATGGCGAACGAATTCTTGAGTATGCAAACTCGCACAATCTCACCATCGTGAACACGAAATTCCGGAAACGTGACTCCCACCTCATCACCTTCTATAGCGGTACTACCAGAACGCAAATCGACTTTGTCCTCGTCAGGCAACGCGATCGAGGGCTCGTAACAGACGCAAAGGCGGTGCCGTATGAGACTGTCACCACGCAACATCGACCGCTGATTTGCACGCTGAAGATCGCTCCTCCGAAATTGAAACAAATCGAGCGGTGTGGACCAGCGAGAATCAAGTGGTGGCGTTTGAAAGAGAAGGAGGCGGTCGTGGTATCCAACATTCAGTTGCCGGCAGTCACTACTGTTGATAATTCTGCTCGTTCCGAACTCGGCACCATAAAACCTGGGCGATGGAAGATCGACAAACAAGCGTGGCTATGAACGAACCATGTCCCATGAATGCTGGTGTCCTGCTGAATTGTTGACCAAGTTTTCCAACCAGATCGTAGCAGAGAGAATGGTGCCTGAGAGTTGGCAGCAGAACACAACGATTCCGATTTGGAAGAAGAAAGGCAGCCCGCCTTCTATTGGAAAGACGTCGCGAGAAAAGAAAAGCTGTGCATCTTGCCTTCCTGGACCTGGAGAAGGCTTTTGATCGCGTTCCTCGAGAAGTTATATGGTATGCTTTACGACAGCACGACGTTCCTGAAGAGCTCATTGAGTGGGTGCGCATACTTTACTCGAACTCAAAGAGCCGGGTGCAAACGGTGGCAGGTACTTCGATGGAATTCCCCATCTCTGTCGGGTGCACCAAGGCTCTGCGCTTCCCCACTCCTATTCATTGTCGTCATGGATGCCATTTCGCGAGATCTTCAGAAGCCGCTCCATGGACGCTTCTTTATGCTGATGACGTGATGCTCGCCTGCGAAGACAAACATTTACTCGAGCAACAGGTGCAAACCTGGTCCCAGCTTGGTTCAAGTGGCGCTCGATGACCGGCGTTCTCTGCGATAAGAACCAGAGCGACTGAAATCTAAGATCTACAGAACCGTCATCCGACCAGTCGCCATTTACGGAGCAGAGTGCTGGCCCGTGACTAAAGAGGTTGAGGCTCGTCTCAGTGTAATGGAGACAAAAATGCTGCGCTGGACTGCCGGGTCACGCGTTTAGACCACATTCGCAACGATACCATCAGAAAGCGGTTCGGTGTGGCTCCCATCGCTGATAAGATGCGCGAAGCTCGCCTGAGGTGGTACGGTCACGTCCTTCGCGCTAATGATGACAGTGTCCGTAAGATCGGTCTAGACTTTAACGTGCCAGGAAAGCGGCCAAGAGGACGCCCGAAGCAACGATGGCTTGATACGTTGCATGAGGACTTGAAATTAGTTGGCCTTCACCCCGATCAGGCACATAATCGGGAAAAGTGGCGTCGTAATACCAGGAAAGCGGACCCCGCCACAGGGTGGGACAAACGCTAAAGAATAAGAGTTTTTGTGGTCTGCATGGTTGAATCCGTTGGTTGAAAAGTTTAGAAAAGTCGACAAGGGGTGCCGCAAAAAATCGCAGTTCGTAAAGCCAGGTGCCGTTCTCAAATCTTCTTTCATGAACAGAAACAGCTCGTTTTTTGTCTGGTTTATGATATGCAATGTCGAAAACCCGAAAACCCTAACATATGTGGACAGCAAGAGACGTCATAGACGAGCTGATTCTTCTCCTGGATGCATTCTTATGCGGACCACAAAAATAGCTTCAAAGAAAGCGAAATAACCGAATTCAACCCATTTGCTTCAACCCTTTACCCATTTGCTGAAACTTTTCTAACATTCTGGATAACACCATAAATGAGAAACGCTAAATCAACACGATCGTGAAACGACTTTATAGACTAGAGCTCCCGTACTCCAAGCGAACAAGCCCATTAAACTAAGCCAATGTTGGCAAGAGATAGACGTTTTTTTTTTCTAGAAAACGTCGTGTTTGGGTAGTGATATGCGCATTTGACTTTCGGAGTCAACGGCAAGAACGTTCCTTATAATCTAATGTTTTACTTTCTTTTCATGTAGAATTTGTTTCACATTCAGCGATGCAACACTAATGCGCATTTTAAGGCTACTTCAACTTATCCACATTTTTGGAAAACCCCAATGCAACCTTTACGCAGGAACAGTTATCGGAATCTAAGCGAGCCGCTGTCTCAATAACTATCCCTCCTGCGAATTCGATTTTGTAAGTTTTCGCACTCATTGCTATCTATTTTTGACCTCTTGAAAAGTTTTGCCAAGCGCTGGTGCTTTACTTTTCCCTTGCAGTAATTTCAAGCAAACTGCCACTTTCTTGTATGGCATTGAAAAACGCGTTTCTCACTACACCTAATCTACATACAATGGAGTCAGTTATCAAAGGTTGTCGAAGCTGTCCAGCTCAAATAAGGGGGCAAGTGATCTGAAGCACGTAGCAACACTCAAGATGTATTTGGCTCGGTTCACAATAAAGCTGCTTTGGAGAATGGTTCAAAAATCCCTTGATGAGTGGGAAAAGCCTCGAAGAAGATGAGAGAGGCGATCAATTCTAAGTCTGCCTTCCAAGTTTGCTAAACTATTCCCTGAACGGAGCTATGAAGCTATGCACAAAGCGCGGCGGTAACATAAAGGTTTTTGAAACACCCACGCCGATGGAAGCCCATTTAGGCTGCCAGAGGGTAATCGTAGCACGATGGTAGCCCAGTGGCCTGTCAGTCATTTGCGTGCTACTTGTTGAAGTTATAATTTCTCGAATATTTCCGATATCAGAAAATTTATTCAGTAGCATATAATGAAGGACGTGGTTCACAGAAAGATTAGGAATGCTTTGCTTAATAAGAGGTTTTCTGGGCTGTACTGATTTTCTGATTCGGTTAGTTCTGGGCTATGCTAGAGCTACGTGCCCTAAAATCCTGAAAAGTGGAACGTCAGCAGGCGACTGCCGTGGGTCCATTCATGCTTGTAGCAAAACATAGCGATCACCTACTATTACGGTTGATGATCCTCACCTTCTCTTACTTGGGCAGCAGTGGCAGCGGTTCTTATCGGTACCCATACACGTTGATCAGTGCTGTGAATAAAACTAACTCCTGGACTATACTCGTATTTAAACCTCCTTCTCTCAGTATCTCAATAATTAATAATTCTTTATCGGATATCGCCCTGATGTTGTTTGAATATTGCTGCAGTGAAGAACAACACTGCAGCCCACTGTTCCTTTTCTCTAACTAATACACTACCTTTTTTTCCATTTTCATCAAAGCACAGTCGATTGTACATGACTGGAAAACCTTTGGCACCATTCTCCCATAGTTTTATCCTTACCACTGAGTTGTCAATAATTTATGTTATTTTACCCGCCTCGTCCTCAAGATTTACACACTGGTATATTTTTCGTACCCTTTATCGCCTATACTTACGAACTCTATTTGGCATCTCGTGGTCTAAATCGCTCTTGAAAAAGTCCTACAAAAGCGAAAATACCTCCTGCATCTTGTTTACTGCACACATCTTCTCACAATATGAAGCCACCCGTCTTTCGTAAGGGTAAGGTGACATACTGCCATTGTCCGGCTGGGGACAGCTATCTGCTTTCTTTCGGTTCATTGATAATGCCTTGAAAACAGTGGCGACGATTATAAACATCTTAGCCTATCAGCGTTTCGGACAACTTTAAAATCTTCATCAATTCCGAATTGACATCTGAGTTGGGCAAGAGATCGGCCTGGCAGTGTATTTGGTAACACAATTGCTCAGAACAGGGAGTCTGTACCCCCATCTAGAACGAACTGCTTTTTCTATGACACACCATCCTTGTGATAGGCTCTCCAACATATTATATTATTCTTTTCACAAGCTCGGCCTTACAATAATTATACATGATGTCGCGCTCTCATAAGATTTTCATGAATCTTGTTTGAACTTTGTTGAATCTGAATCTCGAAACGCATAGAAACACATTTTTCCCACAAATTCAATCGACTGTATTGGAGAAAATTGTATTGAATTATGAGTTGCTCCTCTGAATTGACTTGTTACAGATATCCTGATTGGACGGGCCTTGTACCGGGTATGCGATACATATCCGGCTCAACGCATACACCCTTGATGGTGGTGCCTATGCTGATCTTCAATTCGTTGTCAATGCCCCTCCAAGCGTTGGATTAGTGGAGGTACTGAATAATTTCCGCTGGGGTTTCTGACGTTTTTACGTGGAAATATCATTACTTTCCTAGAGTTCCTGTGCAATTCAGTATGCGGAAAGACGGCGAGATCACTGTCAAACGTATTTGGCGAGGCCACTGAAAAAAATGGAAAGATTGCTGTATGAGATGTCCCACAGTATAACCCTTCTCTCTCACAATATTGTTAGGTAGATTGAACGGGCTCTTCTTCAACTGTCATAATCGCAGCTTTGACGGTCATGCAACGTATCAAGCCATCGTTGCTTCGGGCGTCCTCTTGCCTCTTTTCACGGCACGTTGCAGCGACCGATCTATAGAGACACTCAATCATGAATGTAGCGTAGACCATCAGGTGCGCACTGGGTCGAACGACGTTCTGTAGATCGTAGATTCAGTCGCTCTGTACTTCTTATCGCGAAAACGCCAGCTATCCTATCGAGCGCTCATCATTTGGACAAACCGCACTCACCCCCGGGGGAGTTTTTTTTTTTTTTTTTTTTTTTAAAAAAAACTTCAGAGATGCAGGCTGCTCGTCGACGCCAATTGCCGACCCCAGATACTTGAATGATGTTGAACGTGTGAGCTCAGTGCCACTGATCTCAAAAAGGAAGCAGACGATAATTTTCATGGCAACGATAAGGAAAGCTATGTATTGGAGTGGATAGAGGTCCTGCCCAATGTTAGAACACGTGAAGTTTCAGTGGCAGTGGCGCCTTATCAATGGAGTGATAAGGCGCCGAAATCCACTTCCGTTCAGCAAAAACCAAGACTTATCGATGTGGAAAGGGGTGCGATAAGAGCGTGCTAGATATGATACCGTTATCGTTATCGTCCCGTTTTCATTCTGGAGTGCACCTCTTATCAAGCAGCCGCACCTTCTTATCTCATCGTATCATATCTTCCATGGGCTTACACTCGTCCAACAATTACTGCCTCACACCTTATCGATTGATAACGCGAGGGTAGCAAATCCAGCGTGGAAGCCAGCGTGACTGCTTCCTTTAAATGCGATGCCTGACTCACTCAATCAGGTGGTCAAGTACTCTGTCTTCTTCACGTTCAACCTGAGCCCAAACATAGCCAGACGGTCGGACCAGGTTTGCACCTGTTGCTCGAGCAGATGTTTGTCATCGCAGGCGAGCATCACATCAGCAGCAAAGAAGCGTCCATGGAGCGGGCTTCTGAAGATCACGCGAAATGGCATCCATAACGACAATGAATAGGAGTGGGGAAAGCGCGAGCCTTGGTGCACACCGACCGAGATGGGAAATTCCATCGAAGTACCTGCCACCGTTTGCACCCGACTCCTTGAGTTCGAGTAAAGTATGCGCACCCACTCAATGAGCTCTTCAGGAACGTCGTGCTGTCGTAAAGCATACCATATGACTTCTCGAGGAACGCGATCAAAAGCCTTCTCCAGGTCCAGGAAGTCAAGATGATTTCTTTTGTCGCGATGTCTTTCCAACAGAAGGCAGACATGTATTGCACTGATGGTGCCACAGCCTGACACAAATCCACACTGGTTGATGGAGAGCTGCACGATGTTACGATTGTGTTATGTTATAGCCGTCCACAATTCGGCTCAGAGATCTTCATGCTATGGCGAAGAGGCGATTGGACGGTAACTATCGTACAGGGTTGACCATTTTCTATTTCTTCCAAATCGGAATCATTGTGCTCTGCTGCGAACCCTCAGATACCTTTCTCTCTTCTACGATCTGGCTGAAAAACTTGGTCAACCATTCAGCAGGACCCCAGCATTTTTGACTTCCATACATCAGCCGCCAAATCATCGGGATTCGTAGATTTCCTAACATCATCTTCTTCAGAGCTCCTTCCTTCCGTTTCTTCCATGGTTATTCTCTGCACCGGACCTTGCACTGGCGGAACATGAGGGACTGCTGGATGAATTAATTCTACAGCTGAGATGTTCTCGAAATAATCATGCCATCGCTTCACTGCTTTCTTGCGGTCCGTCAGGAGGTGACCATTTTCGTCGTTGATGCCGAAAAACTTCTCGATGTGTCGCCGGACTGGGCGATGGCCTGATTTGGGCGAGGCGATAAACATCGAGGCGTTCACCATGGAACGTGGGCCTCGGAGCGTCTCGCTACACCTCAGGGCAGAGTGCAGCTGTGTGCCTCTATCTATCTCTCTTTAATTGTCGCAATCATTAGCTGTCCTGCATAATACGGGGCGGCAGTCTGTCGACAAGTCAGCTGTAGTACGTCGCAAGAGACAGTACTGGGTTATACGGGCCGCGTTCTCTATATCTCGTCTATTGACATGGTTCGTCGCGATAGCGACGCTTGGCTGTGCCGAGTGCTTGCTTGACACTAGCGTCGCCTGCCCCGAAGGTTTTATGGTGCCGAGAGTTCCGGAGACGACTGAGAACGGATTATCGCCTGCGGCGGTATTGCACACAAAGTTCCGAATCACACACGCAGTGACTGGCCGCACTGGATTGTCGTGTGAGCGAGCGAGCGCGCGTGCGCGTGCGTGCGCGAAACGCCACGAGTGGGTGGCATCTCTCGCTGGTTAACACGTGTCGATGATTGTTTCACAAGTTTCGGAAGGAGTGTATCTTCCAGCCTATTTCTATTATCGATCGATGATTGCGGGGCGTGGTGGACGACAGCCTACATGACGGAGCATCACGCTTTGCGTCTGTCACGAGCCCTCGATCGCGTTGTTTGACGAGGACAAAGTCGGTTTGCGTTCTGGTAGTGCCGCTATAGAAGGTGATGAGGTGGGAATCACGTTTCCGGGAGTTTCGTATTCACGATGGTGAGATCGTGCGAATTTGCGTACTCAAAAATTCGTTCGCCATCGGTTCTACCTATGTACAAACCACCATGAGAGCTTGCATCCGTCTTTCGCAGTGTCAACGTAATCGTCGAGGTCACCTGCGACAACGACAACCTCTTCTGGCGATATATGCGGTCTTTTCATCCAGCAGGGTCCAGAACTCGTCTTTGGCTCCCTCAGAGCAGCCACTCTGCGGAGCATATGCAGAAAAGAAATGGTATCGTTTACATCCGATGATGACAGCAATCTTCATTAAACGGTCGTCAAAACAATCAAAGCTTGCGATCGTCACGGAAGCGGTCAGAAACAACTACTCCGATACCGCTGGAGGTTTTCTAGGACCGCCACAAAGAACGGCTTTGAAGCCTCGTCCAATATCTCTCGATCTGCAGCAGGACCACCTCGTTTCCTGCACGGCACAGAAATCAATCCGTCGGCGCTCTAGAGCTTCTGCTAACTCGTACGAGCGGCCCGTTAACGTGCCAAGATTTAACCTCGCAACGCGAATCTTCCGTGCGTTTAATAAGGGACTTCTTATTGGGGAGAGGCACCAGCAGAGGGGGCCACGTATAGAAAGTATATCCACCACGTACATTGAGTAGGAGTAGGAGCGATGCGATGTCGAGATCACGCTATATCCGATTTCACACTTGCGAGAGCGCGGTCGAGACGCCAGAGGCGGACGTCTCTCACCGAGCAGGTACACGATGCTTCTTGAGGAACAAACTACCACATACACGAGGACTTACTTTTGTAGCGGACTACAGCATCGTACAGATGAGGACTAGGCGCTCGCCACGTACGCAAGCAGTATCCACAGCCGTGAGATAAGCATTTTGATCCTACACGGGCGGGAGTGACGAGTAACGAAAGAGTGTCTCAAGTACAACAGAGGGCCGATGACGTCTACAAGTATATGGATAAGTATCAACACTTATCGAGATATTCGTTGTGAAGCGCTTCGAGAATATGAATTCTGAGCTAGGAGAGACACCTATGCAAGACAGGCGGGGCCTCTCTAGCTTCACCAGGGAACGCACTGTCGTCTACGACATAGGTAGTAAAACCGAAACAGATATCGTATGAGACGCTCGATATACGGAGATACCTGAAGAGATAATATGCGGGTGAGACTCCGCCTGCGCTTAGTCGCAAGTAAGATATGCGGACGAATTGACGAGGGGTGTACTATGTGTAGGAGTCTTGAGCGAGCTGCGCGAGGCGGTAAGGGTACACGTGTCGGCAACTCTATGAGAGGCCAAGTAAGAGCTGCTCAGGCGAGCGCGCGATCATCCCACGGCTAAACGCACACGGTGGAATGGTGCAAACTATCACTATATCTCCCAAAGAGTGACGGTGAAGCTGAGACACGGAGCACGGCGCCTAAAAAGACTGCCAACACAGTATGTTAGCCCGAAATTAGTGGAGATATGGTTAGATTGATGACAGTTGACAGCAGCTCTTTGGCACCTGCGCTGCCAGATACACCTTTTGTCTAGATCGATGATAACATGAGTGAGAGACAGTGCAAAATGTATCACCGATCTTCATAGCTAGTACGGGACAATCCTAGATGAAATATTAGCACCATATAGCACAATTAGCTACGTTCTGTCAGAAACAAAAGAAGGAGTTGATGGCATATATTCAAATGAACCCCAGTGATAGCACGAGTTAGCAATATGAGCGCTACATTGAAGCACTCGTACGCCTAGCGTCGCACGAGCTAGAAGAGGTCACGTGATAGAGATGATCACAATGAATGATATAGATCATCGAAGCGACTCAATCTTGTTAAATGGATCTATATGTGCGGAGATGATATCACTCGTGGTCTGCTATCGATCAGAGACGAGCACAGACGAAATCGCGTTTGCATCTGAGGTGCAGACAGACTGAGTATATGAGCCAACATCAATAACAGCAACTCGAAGACTCGCCGAGGCGGCGTGCGGAGTCTAAGATGGCTAAGATTGAATGGTGATAGGCATCAAAATCGGGGATAATGAGCAGAACTGCGAACACACGCACTGACAGTCAGCAGTGTGAGTGGAGCATTTAGACTATACGATCCTGTATCACGCGGCTTAACATGAAGTTACGAGGCGCAGAGCGAGGCCCCGTGACTGGTGTAAAAGTCAGTCGCGTGGACATGAGAAGTATTCGTAACATCCTTGTGAACAGCGTGCAAGAAGTATAACCGGGGAACGTAGGGGGACATCAGCCACCACGACCGAGCCTCTTGCATGCACTGGAGCCCAGACGCCGTCGGGCGTCTTGACTGTTATCAGATTATCGTTCAGCTTGCTCAGAGAATTCTGAATTCTACTACAAGAGCGGAGAGCGGGTGCCCCAATACACTCGTCAGGAGCTCTGTAGATGTGGTAATTTACCTGGAGATCGCTGTGAGCACGCCAGCGAGCAGATCATCAGTTGCTGTGAGTGAGGAGAGAAGGCCATGGTTGACACGAAACGTGAAGATATCGAAGCAAGACATAAGTGCGCGTTGAAAGTGTACACGGAGCGAGTAGTGAAGGGGCCGACTTAGAAACAGCAAATTATCTCAGTGACGGACTAAAGTATCAGGAGAGCCGTTAATGTAATATGCTGCATAGGCACGGCAGCCATCGTAGGATCCCCAAGACAAATGAGAATCTGAAGAGACACATGAGAATGGATCAATACCATGGCGAAACTGGCTTACCAGAGGTCTTGATGCCCTTTTATTTGCAACTCTCTACGTCGATGCGAGCTCGAGTAACACAAAACTTTAACTTACGAGCAATCGGTTACCACTCGGGGATAGATATGAGTGACACTCTATTATATAAAGGAAAACTACCAAATTAAAGCTGTCTTATCTCCGCAACACGAAGCAGCATCTCTCACTAATGTGTTGAGTGAGAACTACTGTCAATCATCACATAATCTTCAGAGTTGTCTCGATTAACACTTATATGAGCATACATAGTTCTAGATGAAGATCTGTCGACCTGTCAAACCAACGTTGAGCTCGATGCAATGATCCGTAGATGGGCACCTAGGACGAAATTGGAGTGTAGGATATGTGCGCACACTTAGACGAGTCGAGGTTAACTTAGCTCTCAGGTAAAACATACAGTGCATGAGTGGTAGAGAGGCTGACGAGCGATTGCTTCTATAGCGACGATCGATAAGAGCTTATTGCACGTAATATGACTACGGCCAGCGTTCTAAGATCTGCATGATACACATTTTCTCTAGACGATTGAGCACGGAGCCGAGGAGAGTAATCAATTCAGTCAATGTCGTACGATAGAGAGCAGGATAGCGAAGACGCATGTAGGAGAAGTGTCCAGAGCTCTATCACGTGTGCCTGTGTTGAGAGATATGCGCAGATGCATGTCACAAGCCCACACGATGAAAGCGTGCGTAGCATTGACTAACTTCCTATTTAGTACACTCCACTCTCATCACACTCAATCTCATAATCACGCTAATAGTCAAAGAGTCAGAGACTCAGGCGTGCGTCTTATATAAACGAAAACGTAGAAGAGTACTCGTCAATTTGTTGTTTTAAGCAGAGGCCAGACCTGCTCCTCAGCACACGTTTCACATTAGAACTAAAGAAAATTAACCGGAAGCAAGTAGCACGCCACCTCCTTTCCTAGGTAGAGTGACATTGATCAATAGTCCACATGAGATGGTTGTGGCGACGCCGAGGCGATAGGGACACGTCCTGGGGCCACCATCGACTGCAGAGTGTGATGATGTTAGGAGCTCACTGTCATCATTTGATGTTGTGTGCAGCGCAACTGACGCGGCAGCTATAACCTACACGCCGCGAGATGCAGGATGCGACCGCACGTCATGCACCACTAGAGAGTTTACGATGGGAAAGCCGACGTCCAAGATCGTGTGAGTGAACTAGGAACTGCGTGTGACTAAGAGCATCAGTCTGTATTGAGATCAAGGACTATATATAGCGGCAACTCAATCTCCCCAGCGCCAGTTCTCTCCGAAAGGAATCCGATCATTTTCAGAAATATCAGACTAATTCGGTCTTTTATGGCTCTGAAGCCCTCCATTTTCCTAACTTTTTCCCACTGTCATCCGAGAAGATTCACCGTTTCATAAGCTTGTGTTCCAAGCATGCTGAGCACATCTCTCCGCATTATTAACCCTGATCCTGTCGGATCTGTGGCCAGCTTAATCATGGTTCCCACATAATTATATTTAATACGCTTTTTACACTGTTTTGCTGCATGCTTTAAATTCCGTCACTAGTCGACATCCAGGCATGAACTGCAGATCTCAGAAGAAATTCAGCTAATAGTGCATGATCCGAGAAATTTCATTGATATTGGGAGCATCAGAGCCTTTCACCAGATGGTACAAAAATGTTCTAAGTCCGATGATCCAGTTCAAAATCCGAAGTTCAAAATCCGTGCTCATCGTTGTGCTACTGACCCCACCCTGTATTTGTTTTATGAGATTCGTGTATAGCTTGTAGCACTTCAACGCTTATAATATTTCCTTTTCAAAAGTCGTTAAATAGACTGAAGAGGAGGCAAGCAACTAAGTGTTAGGTTATTAAAAAGAAGTTTGTGTAGTTTTAGTTTCTGTTTCTATCCAATACTTGTCAACCAAGAATATCAAATAGCCCGAACTTCTCGATCGCGCTCTCCCCTGAAAACTACATATCGCATCCTCCAATTCTGCTCCAGCGTAAGAATATACGTAAGGAAACAGATTATTAAAGCGACGAAAATAAACGTTTCCTACATTTGCTGTTCCTTGATTCTCAGAAGGGCCACGGAGCTGTCGAAGCAGCTTGGTTTATTTGAGCTAAATAAGATGAGAACACGGCGCATTGTCTGTCGAATGTTGTTGCCCAAGTATTAAAAGAACGACTACGGTTCTTGGTATAATTAATGCGCTAAGTGTGTGCGGTTGTAGTGTCCTTGTCCGTTTGTCCGTGCGGAAATCGGAAATCACTGCAATGTTGGAGAGCAGGTGTTAGCTGAAGGGCGTTACAATTGGAAAGAGTCATGTTTATACCAAATCGAAAACGCGAAGAGCCCTATGTAGCAACTAGAACTAGGTATCAGACTTTCCAACTACAATCGCGATAGCGTCCACGAGTGGGGAGTGACGCATAATGCAAACGGAGCATAACCAAATGCCTCAATCGCGAGTGCGAAGTTTGACAGTGAGCAGTGCCCGCTTGATGGCGCTGCATATGGGTGAATTAGTTTCGCATCACAAACTACAGCAAATTGCATATTCGTATCACAATACAGCCAATGTCAGTGGGTAATCTTACAGGTAATGCCGTCAGTTGGGGCATCTGCCCTCAACACTCAAGTTGAATTCCTCGTGGGTGATGGCTGGTCAGACGAGGATCTTCCACTCCAGTATCGCTTTGGTATAAAAGTTCTCTTTGTTGATAACACTTCAACCATCTATTGGTTCCCACGTACTGGAGCCAGTTCTCATCGGCTATATTTGCCCGCAGGTAAGATTTAATTCGAGAGAACTTGCTACATTTTACTTCTGTGTGATGACATCCAAAGGAAACCTGACTCACTGCACTCGACTTTCTCGAAAAATTGACAATGTGATTGAGTTTCCTCAAATAAAGGAAACTTTCCTCAAAGATTCTGAATAAGGCCACAACCGACATCCAAGGCAAGCTTATGCTCACCATAAACTTAAAGGAAGCGATTACGATAGATCTCACAGGGGTTTAGAGGGGACGTGAGGGTCTCAATAGTACGCCAATGGCGAAAAAAGCAAAGAAATCCGTCAAAAATAAGCAAAATAGTACCCCTTTGATTGCCCTTTCATTTTCGACCATGGATGAGCGACGGTAAAGAACGACGTTGTTCGGACGTGTTAACCCCGATAGCCGCCATCATGCCAACAAGCATAGTGTTTTGATTGATAAGGCAATACGTGGGCAAGTTGGAAGATACAGCCGCTAGAAGGGAAATGATCATCCAAAATGAAAAGCCAACAGCAAACAGTCCATCCAGATCATCAACAAAACTAGTGGGCGTCACGTCACTGGGGGCGGGGCGTCACGCGGGTCCTGCTCAGCAACCACAGCACCTTTCGCCGTGGGAGGCCACACATCGCTTCCTTGGCAGCCAAGTAATTGCTCCGTGTGGCGCAGGTTCTCCCCCGATGCGAAAATTCCTTATCGTAATCGCTTCCTTTAATCAACCATCATATGTTTTTGAGATTCTTCAGTCTAAAAACCAAACCACTGCGTTCCTGCTCTCCATCTTCTCGTAAAACTTGCTTTGGGTTCTTCTGCTTAGCAACGGTAGGTTTGGCAAACTTTTGTAGGTTTTGCAGGCAGCGAAGTTTTCTCCGTTTTTTTTCTGTCAACGCTTCCCTGCTTCGTTTTCCTGCCATACTACTCGTTCCACTTTACAATCCAAAGCCACACTGCTCTGTCTCCCTTTCCTGCGCGCATCTCGCCCAGTACCTTCTAGGTGAGCGCAGTATGATCTCAGCTGCATTGCTCCAGTTCCGCTGGACTGAACCTTGTGGATCTGAGAGATCGATATCCAGCATCCTGCGTTTAAGGTCGTTTCCATTAAATGCAACATTCAGCAACGGATTCTCAGATTCCTTTCCTATGCTTTCTCGGGAAATCGCATGGCATCATCCGCCATGAGTAGTCTGCGCTACTGAGCCGACCAGAGTTCCTCGACATTCTTTGAGTTTTGAGGGTCTGTCTTTTACCGGCACATTACTGATTTCGTCAAGATCACCTGTAATTGTGTCTTAGCCAGTCTAGGAGAAGGCTCAGTTGAACTCATCTTTCTTTCTTGAAGGCAACTGTTTAGCGTCGCGTAGACGGGTAGCACCCTACATAATCCCATCATAACTCTCTACCCTCACGACCACGATTCGATCTTCGGTTCATTCGTAGCCCTTGGGTGACATCGCTCCCGCCTTTGCCACACCAGCTTCGCCACTGAGACTTTTACCACCATAAAGTTCGCCGGTCTTAGCTCTTCCCATCGTGTCTTCTGAAAGCACCAGAACTCGGGCCAGGATCTTGTGCGCCAGCTCCGGGTAACACCCTAGCCTCCATAGAGAACGGAATTCGCTACAACCTCGCTACTAATTTTCTGACTACGAATCCGTGATCAGGGGAACGCACCAGATACTCGACCCCAAACTCGACTTTCCCCACTAGGTTGCGAGACTATTGAATATCTTTTCAAGGTTTCACGATTTCTACTTTTTCAAAGCATGAATGGTGGAACGTGTAGTCTCTGCGCCCGAAGTTTCCTTTCTTCGCGTTTACATCGTAATCTAATCAGGTTCAGCGGGATTAGTAGGCCTATTCTGTGCCATTCTCCAATTTAAAGGACGAATTCACGATGAAAAAGCAACCCATTTCAAATTAACCTAGGGATGGTGAGTGGTACACGAAAGAAGGAAGAACCATGAGAAACGGCCCAGAACCCGAGAAATGGGACCCCTTCCTTGCCCGTTGATTTGAGCATTGATGCGACTCTCATCGCTGTGCCCTCTTCAACACTACGCTCTCTCAGCTATCTAATCACTCGCCACGTATTGAACTACGGCGAGTGATCAGATGATCGGTGGGCGGAGATCGCCGACCCGCCAGCTTTGAGGCATGATAGGTCGCCGAGGTCAAATTTTTCCATGCGAATTGCGCGTCAGTTCGCACCCTCAGGAGGTCCGTGGGTCCCTCAACTAGGTCAGTTTCCCTTTCTTCGACCTTCATTCTAATCGTGAATTCCTCCTTTAAAAGAACGTTCCTTCAAAATCTGATGAGGAAGCGACAGTCTCTCAACTGCTGTAGTCTACGGTTGTCTTTCTTTAGAAGTTAGGTAGCATTCCTGGTTGCAGGCGAGTGTTTCCTGGCCCCAAACATCCCTTTTCGTTATGCCCTTGTGGAAAAAATCGGATTTGTCGCTTTCGCAGATGAACTGAACCCAAGATTAACATGAAGCAATTTTGCAGGCTTGACCTAATATTCGTGGATTTTGAGCAGTAATTGCGCAAAGCATAGATGCGATGAAATGCTCTCAACAACATTTAATTTATTTGAATTATCGGGAGGTGGATTAGTATTAGGTTGTCAGCTAAGTCCTTGTCCATTTTCTTCTTCATCTTGTTAAATCTTTTGAGAACGTTTCGAAATCTTCACTGTGGAACGTATGAGCAGTGGTCAATGCTCTTTCCAGAGCATTTTTGGCATTGCGCAGCAGTTGAGGATCAAAATCGTCTTCCACTGCCTGGAAATAGCTTCGTCTGCTCCCGCTTTTGCAAGCCCACAAAAATCGTCGAATGAAGCGACGCAGCAAGAGGTCTAGGTGTTGCGATGAACCTCTAGACTATCTTTCACAAAATGGCAGTTATTTGGTTGAGATCATGAGGCTGTAATGGGTTCGCTTCTGGAGAATTGCCTAACGAACTCCATGCTGCTAGTGAACAATAATATTGACAGGATTTATCGGACCGCCAGCACTTTGCTCTGAAATCTGGCAAAGTTTACCTTATCACGAAGAAGGTGCAGCTGAATTCTTATAGCTCGTAATGGGACGATTGATCCATCTGGTGTGTTCAGCAACCTGATACAGGCTGACTACCATAAGCCTTAAAGAGTGGTAGTCCAGTGATCCGTACCTCTTCGAAGGCGTTTCTCCCCAAAAGCTCAGGGCTTCTGAATGACCGGCGACCAGACTTGCCTGCTGAAGAGCGGGGCTTCGATAATTAAGGGTGGTGTATGCAGTTGTCTGATTTTGGCTGTATCGAAGAAGAAAAACGTTCCTGAAAAAGTTGACAAATGCGCAACGCCTTCTGCGGCAACCTAATCAAATTCTTCAGAATAGTTCTGTCTCGAAGTCTCAGTCTCAAATTTATTGCAAAAGACTCAAAACTTTCTACAAAAGAAATTGCAAAAATGTGTGTTTGCAAAAGTTTTGCAAAAGTTTAGGCCTTTTTTGGCGAGCTTTCGGCGCTTAGCGCCTTTGTCGAGCCTGAAATGAAAATTAGAAGCTTTCTTAAAGTCTGTTAATATATTAAAATATATTAACTGACCCACCTGCTGTCCACTCTCAAAAGTGTAACACTTACCACCCTTGCTGGTCTGTGAAGCAGGAACAGAACTCAGGAAGAGTTCCTGCTTCACAGACCAACAAGGGTGGTAAGTGTAATAAATGCTCAGACTGAAAGCATGTTTAGTGTTCCTGATTCTAAAACATAGAAAACGCGTCATGGAAGCGATGCGGCAAGAGCCCACGTCTTGCGATGGACTCCAGAGTGTCTTTCACGACATGGTAAACATTTGGTTGCCGATGTCCAGAAACTCGAGAAAAAGCAAAATAGCACAAATTCGGTGGGCTTGTTACACTGAGTGACGAGTTTCTTCCAAAGTTGGTTGGAAACATTCTCGTCTGGTGCAACGCTCAGTAACTGATACAGCTTTTCCACAGTTATCAAAACACAATAGCTACTCCTCAATAGCTCCTCAAAAAGAAGAGAAATCGTGCCAATCGTGATCTGGGTGACAACCGCCGTCAGAGGCCTTCAGATTTTGCATGAACATTTTGATTTACCGTCTGTCTCTTGTTTGACCGACCTACTTTGTTGGTGGTAACCAGAAGTGGGTTCCTCACGTAAACCACAAGCAGAAGCGCCAGTGGCTCAAATGCGTAGAACCAGGGATTCCTGCGCAGATTCCCGTTTTGCGAATGGAAGGCAACTTTTAGAGTTGGTGAAGCTGCAGTCGGTTCGTGGACTGGCAGCTCCTGCCAACGAGCTACACCGCTATTGTTGAACGGTAAAATGAGCAAATAGGTGCGTTCTTTGGCATTATGCTTGGAAAACATTGCAAAGCTCACTTCAACCAGGCAAAGCTCGTCACCGAGTTCGGGATAAGGTCCAGCAAAAGTCTCCTAGCTCTTCATGGAGCGTTGGGTCTCACCTGCTGCGTACAGCAGACACGGCACCAACAGGCTACCATCGATCTTCATTGCTGAATCAAACAAAAGACGGGGAGCTCGATGATCTGGACCCTCTCGAAAACTACTTCGAGTTTCTTGCCTTAAAAGCTCAGGATTTCCTGATAAACTGCCTCTACAAGTTACATGCTGGAAGGCAATATGTTGACGATTATGGTTGGGAATATATTTGCTGAATGTGCCTAATAAGAAAAAATAATTTGAAGAAAAATCGACTCTTGACTTTTCCGACAACCTAACACCTAGCACTCTAATGTGACTACTCTACTCAATGATGGAGACAATGACTGTTTTCAGCTCTCGAAAACGAGCCAGCGTGCGAGAAGTATGTAGGGTTTCAAGGTATTCTGGAGGTCTGCGACCGTCTTCTCTCCTGCTCAACTGCGGAATCGGTGGCATTCGAAGTTTCTCAGCCGCCAAATGTAACACTGGCGATCGTTGACATGCTTGCTGCGATAAATTCCTATATTGGAAATGGTAATGGTTTTGCTATTCTTACGAGCTATGAACAGTTGTTGTGCCTTGGTTGGCATCACCATTAGCCACCAGCAATCCAGTAAATTACGAAATTGTACTCCTTGACGCGTGAAATTCGGCTTTTTGGAGCTCCATCCTCTGCTTGAATTTTATTTTATTTACATCGCCGTTGCAAAGCAATTTTTCTGCTCTACAAAACGCATTCTTACATTCTTTGCAGAGACCTGGATTTTGGGTCTGGCTAGCTCTCACTCTATTCACTCCTGAGAGAAACCGATCAACGATTTGGTCCCTACTTAATGAGGGTCTCTTCCGAACATTCCGCCGTTAGGTTTTGGAATAAAAAAACCTCGCTGTGTTTCATTTCCAACTAGGTTTTTCTGGTTGGCGACTAAGCTACGCAACTTTTAAACTGATATTATGATTTCCACTGGTTTATATCATGCCATATATAATCCGTTAGTTTTTTAGCGTCTTTTTTTTATTTGGCCATATGTTCTGTGGAAGTAGAAGATACACTTTCCTTGCGAAATGGAACACTTTCTGAATCTATGCAGTAAGATGTTCAGTCCACAGGAATGGCCGAATAACATCATCAAAAAAATTTCCCTAGACTTGTTTTTGTTTGTTAACTGCTGTTTTTGGCCGCAGTTCGCCTTGCGAATGTTTCACAAGAATGCTGGGTTGTGAACAAAACTTTCGCCCCAGGCGGGACTAGAACCCGGAAAGCGAGAGGTGCGGGTTCTAGTCCCGCCTGGGGCGAAAGTTTTGTTCACAACCCAGCATCCTTGTGAAACATTCTCCTAGAATATTAAACCAGTCAAGCATACATCTCATATTTGGTCGTGACTTTTTGTTGTTATTTCGCTGCTTACGCCGTTGTAAAAAAAACGTTTGGAGTCCATATTTGACGCCATAGTGCTGACCCGTTGAGTTCAAAAGAAAAAGCTAAATTTGAAGAAGGACACGACTTTTGGGAAGCTATAAAGCGAAGTGTTCAGAAGGCGTCGTGGCTGAATAGAAGGTACACCACTGGTCAATTTCTCCTAAGATTCCTGGTGGAAAACAGTCAGAGCTAGTTGTGGTTTGCCTACTTTTCGTCGACTGGACCTCTCAATTTGCAAGCTCAAAACTCAAAACATCATCAATGAAAGTGGAAAAAGAATATGACTTGTTGTAGAGAAGAAAAACCTTTTTCGAGTGGTATATGAAATTCTGTTCCAATTCGGGTCTCTATAAGGGAATTTCCCGTTCGGAATAAGCGACGCAACTTATGGGACAACCTAAGCATGGAAATCAGGTTGGCCCATGAGTCATCTTACTGAGCCATGTTGATACGTCAAGAGTCTCTTCTAGCTGAGGTTTGTTTGTAGGAAAACTTTGTTCGATTTTTGCGCACAAAGATAATGGAGGCAGGGTCTTCAACATGTCAGACTGCACCGTAACCGACATTGGTACATGAGCGCGCAGTGTTACGTACCATCGAATTGTTTTCGACGTGCACTTCACTTAGCTTTCACTTCGCACTTTACGACAATAAAGTGGGCACCAACTGCATCGAGCACTTGCGCCGTAGAAGTTGGTATGAAATGGAGACTGTTCTCTCCGACCCAGGTAAACCGGTACTCTTTCGCAACACAGGCTTGCAGCAGTGCTCATTAGCATACTCTAGCATCAAAGTGGATTGAGGTGAAATCAATCTGCCGTGCCCAGAAATCATTTTGTCAGATTAAGACTCTTTAATGGGTTAATGGTCTTAGCAAGAACTAATGAGAGTGGAATTAGGCCCAGTTATATCTCTCCCTTCGTGGATGGGTCTCACATCTTCGTCTGGATGAGGTAAGAGTGAGAACTCAAAACGGATACAGGTGAGGTACAATGGCCAACTTAGTGGATGCCGAGTTGAGTGAAAAGAAGGAAAGCAAACTAAACCCCCAAGCAGGAATTCCCTCTCCTCTCATGAAGTGTGGGAGAGGGTGTACGGACGAGTCATCTTAACTTGCTTGCTCCATGGCTCCACTAACCCGCGCGTATTTGAATCAGCCGCTACGCGGTAATCCACGTTGCAGGCCATGGGTGTGCGTGAGATATAGTTCATTACTTCACATAGACAGTCATTAACTAACTCTTTAAGCACTCGGCGTCTGCTTCAGAACCAAGTTTCTAGAGAGTACAGTTGAACTTTCCGCTGGCCAAACATCCATCAGAGCAACGTCCGCAGGTCAAAGTGGTGGGGTGACATTGGTCGATTATAATACGTTGGAGTCAAGGTAACTGGAAGATAAAGGCATAGGAAACCGCCTAGAAGTCTTGGACGGGAACCCCATGTCGTGAATTTTGAGATGAGAAAGGAACGTGTCTAGACGAGTTTAATACATCGGTGTGGTACGTGTATCACATCTGATAAATCTATCGGCTTTCGTACCCGCATCGTCGAAATCCACGTTAAGACCTCCGGATAGCAACAGGGCGTGACGACCAAAAAGCGGACGGACCAAATTTGGTGCCTACTTAACACCTAACAACGCCTTTTCCTATACCCTTTCTGCTCCAGCGACACTTCATAGCTTCCTAAACAGGGTTCCTACATCCTTTCAGTAGATTCATAGGAATTGTATGCACCCAATGGGGTTGTTGCTCTAAAAGTGCTGTTGAAGGTAACGTGTTCGCCGCTCTGAGCAATATGCATGTTATTGATGTACAACGATGCGAAGAGAAGTTGGACACTGTGACTGCGGACAAAATCGCTACAAAACTTCTCATGACACTGGACAATAACAGGTTATTTTGTTTCCCGATCTTATGCGTACAGCATCGTGTCGACAGGAAGATAATTTCCACTTTAACCCGTTGACGACATCGCGTGTTTTGGCATTTTGCACCGCGTGGGACAGGAGCGGTTTTGCGAGCGCGCCGTCCTCACCTTACTTCGCTTATTTTTTGTTTAAAATGCACAGCTAACTTGAATCTCATGGAATTATTTCGGAAATGATCACTTCATTATATAAACCAGAAGTTTGGTGTGTCGGTTTGTCGGTGTGTGTGTCGTTCTGTCCGTCCGGACCAACCGCTCACAAAACCAGGGAGTACGAAGGGCAACACTTCGTGATGTTGATGTCATGATCATGATAACACCCACAGCGGCTATATAAACACCGATCGAGCACACTCAGTCTCATTCTACATGGTGCTGCCGTGGCAGCCGGATGAGCGGGGGGGGGGAGGAGGGAAGGGGGCAAGAAAGGGGAGGCTGGAAGGGAGGAGGGAGAGAGAAAGAGGGAGGGAAGGGGGAGAGGAGAAAGGGAGGGAGAACATGGCGCTGTCATGCGCCGGAGAGGAGGGTATAAGGAGGGGGAGGTGGGGAGGAGAGACTGAGAGAGAACGACCGTTTTTAAGAGTAAGGTCTATATTCATGTTGACGTATTATTCTAACCTGATGTGGTGATTGTGATAACACCCACAATGGCTACAAAAACACCGAACGAGCACACTCAGCCTCATTCTACATGGTGCTGCAGCCGGAGTCGGCGGGCGGTAGAGGGGAGGGGGAAAGCAGAAGGGGAGGGGGGGAGAGGGGGAGGGAAGGGGAGAGGAGAAAGGGAGGGAGAACATGGTGCTGCCATGCGCCGGAGAGAAGGGGTATAAGGAGGTATAACACATTCAATAGTGAGGTGGTTAATGGAGTACGTCATGCTGCTATTCCGTGGTTCCTCCCTACCCTGTGATGCGCGCGATAGCGGGCGGAGCAAAACTGGTAAAAGCATAAAGGGCAACTGTATGAATTGCAGCAGGTTTTTGTTTAGAAGAACGCATAATGACCACGAAGAAGCAAAAACATCACTTTCGCTGCGAATGAAGTTAAAAGCATTTATATCTAAGTTCTTCCATCAAATACAAATATCTTGAAACTCACAGAGTTTTGTATTAACTGCTTCTACAATCTTTCATATGAATGTTTACGACAGTGAAAGGAATACTAGGAAAGAATTGAAATGAAAGTTTTGTGCGTTCAGAAAATCTTTGCTAAATCAAGGGATATTTGACCACTCTGGCTGCCATGTGGTTTATAGTTATGCTAATGTATTATCTATAGAATGAATACAAAAAACTCGAGAAGAAGGAGCGCAAGCACAATAAAAATGAATGACATAGTTCTGACGCGCATGCGCGTCAGAATGTCCGATGCGGTGCAAAATTCTGACGCGCATGCGCGTCAGCCTGTCGTCAACGTGTTGCTCCTACTACTTACTCGGTGTTTTGTGCTTATTTGTGAACTTAGCTGTGAGTACGCAGTCTCCTAGTAGTGGTGAAAGATATAAAAGGATTTGCTCAGATAAAGGAAGAACTGAGCTCTCTCTTTTGCATATGGTTTTCAAATTTCGAGAAAGAGTGAGCTAACCACTGCGCTCCGTGTGCTGCGACGGCTCGCTTCCCTCCATGTGGCCACTGGGACATGACGCGAGAATATAGCTTTAGTTCATGTTTCAAAAAATGGCAAAATATGCTCTGCAACATAAGCAACGGGACGCGTGAGTGCGGCTGCGCCGCCTAAAAAGGGCTTGTTTAATTTCTTGACCGATAAATTCTAGGAAGTCCCTTGTGCGTCAAGCTAGTAGATCCAAGGCAATAGATCGAAGAAACGATTGCTAAAACAGCGACGAAAGCGTTTGTTTTTGCTGTTAATCACGTCGGATGAACTTTATGTTTTATACGTTTTATGAGCTTGTGAAGGTAGCGATCAACAGATCGTCCTGGAGTGGCGCCGTCGCGCGCGGTTTCTCGCCTGGCAGTTTTTCGATGGGCGCGGCAATAATGGACTTACAATTAGTCGATTGGAGCGATGAATTAGCTGCAGTCCACATTAATCAAGCAGACATCGAAGTCCATTTTGCTTGGTGATATACCTTTTTCTTCCATAACACTGCGTCAGATTCGCGGGAAAGCTCAGTTTAAAATAAACTCTTAGAGGAGGAGAGTGCTTCTGAAGTGCGTAAGCAGTTCTCGTTCTGTCCGGAATTCGTTTCTCTTCGTCGTCGAACTCTTTCGTTGTGAAACAGTGGGCGTAATCCACTACTGTTTCACAACGAAAGAGTTTGAGAAATTTCCTGGAAAAAACGTTGTCGACCTGAGGAAGGAAATTTCTGGTCTTAAGCCTGGGTTTTTACTGCATACAGGGTGGGACAAAATTACTGGTGCACCTATACGTTTTGAATTTTTTAACACTTCTTGGAGATTTTCCTGTTTCACTGGCTTGTGATATGTTGCCTGGAGGTTGCGTAATTCCTACGTACTTGAATACAAAATAGTTCGTCGATCTGACCTGCGGAGCGCGATCATCAAACTTCACAACGACGGC